>JAAFCE010008833.1:38469417-38926957 GCA_013389805.1 Trigoniulus corallinus | reverse complement strand
TTTTTTTTTGGGGGGGGGGGAGTTCTCGTTTACACTGCGCAAGTCTTTTTTAATGAAACAGTTGCACGGATGTGTGTCCATCCAGCACGGGATGCATCATCATCATACCCTTATTCTGCTTGCGGCAGGGTCGGGTCTGCGGTTCTAGCCCTCCACCTCACACTTGCATTCTGTTGATGTGGCTCTTCCTCACTGCCCAGTACTCCAATCCGCCGGGACAAGAGAGGGACGGTGGGACATGAAGTCTGAAATCGGGACATTTGGTCACCCTAGGAGGAACTCGTTAGGGTCATCCTAGGAATGGAGGTGGTCGGTAGCACTCGGGGCAGGGGGAGACCAAAGCAGAGGTGGGAGCAGGTTGTTCACAAGGATATGGCAGTATGGAAGTGGACAGAGACTTGGTTGTAGATAGACGGGAGTGGAGGGCCAGTACCCGCAGACCCTACCCTGCCACAGGCGGGATGAGGATATGATGATGATGAGATATACAGTGAAACCTCTCTATGGGTACACCCCTCATATCGGTACAGATTTTTCAGGCACCGATTTTTCGCCCGTAGGTTTAATGCTATTACTACCCCTCTTAACGGTACACCTCTCTAATGGGTACACCTCAAAAATGTCATCACTTTTCAGAAAACCACCTCTATAATGGGTACACCCCTCCTTTGGTACGTCTAATACATGTCACCATTTTCAGAAAACCATCTCTGTAATGGCTACACCCCTCTATTGGTACACCTAATACATGTCACCATTTTCAGGAAACCCCCTCTGTAATGGGTACATCCTGCCTCGGTGACGCAGTGGACAGGGTGCTTGGTAACTGCAGCAGTGGTTCTAGGTTCGATACTGGACCAATACAGGACCAAGGCACCTTTTCTGCAAGAGAGATGCCCCAAGTGCGCCTTCCTTTGGATTAGAAGTAAAACCATAGTCCCATGTGGCGTTCAATGGCATTTATACATAAAAGAACTTTCTACTATGCAACGGATAGGTGAGGCAACATTTCCAGGTGTAGGAGCTTGCCACCTGGCATCGGTGGATTACCTCAAAGAACAGTAGACCTACAATAAATATGCACAGGGGTTTTAGCTTTAATCTGCATCTGGCTGTGGAAAAACGCAGTCCAAAAGATCACCCTTGCATCTATTCATACGGGCAAGATGGGTACCCGACCCTGCCATAGGCAGCTAATAAGAAGGTAGCTTGATTGTAGACAAACGTCCCTTGATTGATGTGTTTGTAAAAATTAAATTTGTGTACTTCAATAATTTTGTGAAATACTATATTATACAATGCATTTTTTGCAGTTAAAAAAAACACAATATAAAACAATATATTGTTTTGATTAATTTATATAACCATACCCCTCTTATGGGTACACCCCTCTGATGGGTACACTTTGGCGAGGTCCCGCAGGTGTACCAATTAGAGAGGTTTCATTGTATACAGTACATATGAAAATTAATGCGATGAAGGTTTGGGAGAAAAATGGTCTTGGCATCTGGCAGCACTGCATCGCACATCCTTGTATTCGCATGTCGGCTGTTGGTTTTTTATACGTACAGTATGTACTTGTTCCCCAAATTGTTTATTTTTTATTCTTCAATTAAAGACAATAATTTATTACCCAACATGCTCTTAATGGTAATCCTGTATTTTAATGGTCGTGTAGCGTGTTCCATGGAATGTTCCATGCACGCTCTCTTTTTCTGATTATTGGCTAATTTAAATTGTTTCTTCGTTCTGTCATTTAAAAATAACAGAATTTCGGTTTAGAGTCAGACAGAGAGTATTGAGTTGAAAAACGGCACTCGTTTTGGAGACGATCCTTTTCACTTACATTTAAATATTGAATATCTGTTGTGTGTTATCTCCAGTGATTCATTTTAATTCCGTTAATGGTAAATTAGTGATAATTTTATTTAAATAATCTTTACAATAAACTTTATTGATATAACGATTTTCCGTCAAATACTAAACGTGAACCAGCCAGGACAATCGCCATAGTCGGAATTATTTCGTCATTCTTAGCAGATGAAATGTGGCGCTTCGGTCGGTATAACTTCGTAAAAATACTCGTTCCAGGTCCTGCTGCACATATTGCCGAGATATTACGCGTGTTGGACTCATTTATTTCTCGTTATTTTAACTTGAAGCTTTCAATTTATGCAATGCTTTTCATGTTGATTTTATTACAGTGTATTTTACATTTCGTAATATTCGTCTGGTAAAAAACAAAGTCATCGGCCCGTTAACATTGTTTTCATAGCAGGCCCTGGAACGAGTATTTTTACGAAGTTATACCGACCGAAGCGCCACATTTCATTTGCTAACAATGACGATATAATTCCGACCGTTAAAATACATGATAACCGAAGGTAGGTATTAAGCATAATAAATATGCAAAAAAAAAGTTTTTAAAAAATTTGGAATGCGAAAGATAAAGGAATCGATCCTACATCCCCTACACCTGAAAATAGCAGGCGAGGGCCCCACCAATTGCGCTTCAACCTGTCTTGTTCTTGTGAGTTCTTCTTGCGACGTAGGGCGTCGCTCTTCTGGCATAAGGTCCACATTTTTAACATTGAGTTTCCCTTCTTTAAGTTTATATGTTCTGTGTTCCAGATATTAAAATTGTCACCGGAAGCCGCTCTTACAGAACGAGAGAAAAATGGCTCTTCGACAAAGTTTAAGTGTTTGTTCGCGTCGCATGAGAATTTTGTCGACAATGTCCAGGTAAGAAGCCTACGATTATTATATCGTTTTTATTGTAATTTATTTGTTGATATTGAGGTCTCCCTCATGGTTTATGTTAATTGTGGAAAGTTTTATTTTCATCACTTTAATAATTCTTCCACAGTTATTGCATAATGGTATGCTGTATATTTTTTTATTTGTCCTCTATACTTTAGACACATGTCCAAATCATCTGATAGCGATAGCGATTTAGGAAGAGGAGTGGGAAAGGTATTGCAAAGTTTTATGATTCCATTTGTAAATGAATACTGATATCAGCCTACAAGCTAAATGCGTAATTTCCATATACATTGTAGGGAGGTGGTGGAGGAGGTTCTATAAGGTAGGACATGACTTTGCGTTATCAAATGTTAGATAATTGCGGTAGAGGTTTAATACAAGTACTAAATTCAAGTGCGACGACGGTGAGAGTTTTGAAAGTTGTTAATTTTATTGATGATTTAATAGGGAAGCGGGTGGTGCATTTGGGAAACGTGAAGCAGCACAAGAAGAAGAATATTTCTATAGATTGGTAAGTTTTACAAATAGCAGTAATGCTATTTTTCATATTGCTCTAATTATGTAAACGAAAGTACGAGAGCACAATAACATGACTTGATCCACTGTTAAATATGTCATTGAGGGTAGCCTGGGGCCAAGAAATTCACCAACTATCAGAGACAAACATTAATTGAATTAGACTCGGATGTAACCCATAGAATCAGTGGGGGATGGTTGAAGTGAAGATAGGCAAGTGGAGTCCTGTGTGATGGGGGGGGGGGGTCCCAATCAAGTTGAAAGGGAAGTTTTACAGGGCTGTGGTTAGCCCCGCTGTGCTATATGGATCACAGTGTTGGGCAGTAAGGAAGAGTCACGTCAATAGAATGCAAGTAGCCGAGATACGAATGCTGCGGTACATGAGAGAGGGTGTCGAGAGCTAATATGAATATATAATCCTTTGTGACTGAAACCTTGCTAGGGAGATTTTTCATGCTAGACAAATTTGCCTAGATCTCCACCAGCACCCTAGCAACACCTTTGCCTTCCGCACCCATTCCAGCCGTTCCACCCCAGAACCCATCACCCCCAGAACCTCTTCCAAGGTGGGAGTTCCCCAACCCCTCCAGCAGTGATCCAGCGCTGGACAAGCCAGTATCACATGCCTAACATCCTCCACTTCGTCCCCACATAATCCACAGCCCTCCTCTCCATCTGTGATCTTTGCCATCCTCTGTTTCGTCTCCAGTGACCCAGCTCTTGCCCGAAACAGAAGTGAGCTCACCCACGTGTTGTCATAAATTACCTCCCTCTCTATGTTAAGCTTGTTCCCATACACCCTCAACGATTTCTTTGCCGTCCTTCCCTCCATCCCCTGTCGCCACTGCCCCAACCCCCACTCCTTAACTTTGTCCTGCACAAGTCTTTGCAGTGTTATTGCCCCCTCCATGCCCTCCCTGGGGTGCAGTGTTATGCCTATCTTCTTTGATATCCTGTTTACCCTCCTCTCCGAGTTAGTAGAAACCTTCATGTTGTTTACCCATGCATTTAGGAATGCATGGAATTAGGAAGGAGTATATTAGAGGCTGCATGGAGGTGAGGGACATCGCGGAAAAACTGAGGGAGAGTAGGTTGAGGTGGTAAGGACACTTAATGAGGAGAGGAGGAGCTCGTTAGGTCCATTTCGGTTGGAAGCACCCGGTGCACGGGGAGACCGAAGCAGGCGTAGGAGCAGGTTGTCCGTAATGATATGGTAGTGTGTGGGGTGGACGGGGACCTGATAGGAGATAGACGGGAGTGGAGGGCTAGAACCCGCAGACCTGACCCTGCCACAGGCGTGATAAGGGGATGATGATGATGATGAAACATTTAATAAATTATCGACACATTAATATCGTTGCCAGTTTCACATCATTGTTGTAGAGAATAAGTTTTTATTATCATTACATTATTTATTTTCCAGCAAAAACAACAAATTTCAAAGCTGAGAGATCACCTAAACGATGAGATTCATCACCATGAAAAGGAACTTAAGCATCATCAAGAAGCTATTGAACGTCATAAAGAGAGACTAGATGAACTTCAAAAAGGTGGCAAGAAGTAAAATGGTGAATAGGAAAGACGATAATTTCTTCTTTGTAGTTGGCTAGTGTTACTGGTTTTACGTAACGAGAAGAAACGTGTAAACTGAAATTCATGTGTAGGAAACAAATTTTAATGTAAGTGAAGTAAGGTTACACGTTGACAAATAAAATTTAACGAGTTATATGACGGTTAACTGATGCAGGCACTTTTCAACGGCTGCAACGAAAGACGGAAATGTATCATCTAACAAGCAGTGAACTATAGCTTCTTCAAGTTGCAACGAATCAATAGTTTGCATTGTAGATACGCCTGGAATCGTCCTGTTGGATGGATCGGAGATGGACTATAGTCATAATAAGAGACAATTAGTGCATTTAAAAACGTCACAACACTAATTACAACATCTTACCTTAATAATCTCTGCGAATCCGATACTATTCGCTGTAAGTGTATGGTTATCCTAAAATTCAATAACACGAGCAATGTTAAAGGATGTGTACAATATTCCACCCGTTGTTAGAAACTAAAATAATTACCAATTTAATGTCAGTGTAGTTGCACATTTCTTTTATAAAATGTTGGCATTGTTCTAGTCCACTTTGCTGATCTTGCTCATCAAACTGAAAACGAAATTTTCGATTTTTCTGCTGCAATGTAAGAAGTAAGTTTTATTCAAAAGCTGGTTTAGGCCGTTAACAATGAGCACACAGTGCCGTCTTAACGGCATAATGGGCCCCTGGGCAAAGCAGTATGCTGGGGGCCCTATGACAACCAGTCACAGGAATAATATGTAAATGGTCACCTGTCATCCACGAATTGGCATGGGCCCTCGGGCAAGTGCCCAGCACCCCCATGCGTTAACACGACACTGTGGGGTCTCTAATGACCTTGTAGTTGACGGAACTTTAAACACCAACAAACGACACTGTTAACACATACTTGTGATTTATAGATCGCCAGGACACTGTCTCCCTTTGCGATGAGTCTTAAAGTATCTTTGGCACCCAGCAAAGAAATATTTTCCTGAAAGAAAAGTGATTTCCATGCAGTAAATCTCTTTAAGAAGTCAGGATTGTAACTACTATGCTATTTAAGAAATATATATATATACTGACAATAATTAAATTTTCTTGTCTTATGATAAAGTGAAGTGATTCTGTAAGACAAAGTTCAAGGGTTTTTTTATCTGATGAGAAATACTGAAAGTGAATAATTGAATGGACAATTTAAAGAAGTCGTAGAATTCTTGTAAGCTAATAGGATTAAGACATACAGTCCATTGGGAATTATCATTTCTACTCGAATAACCGTGTTCCTGCTCAACTGGCTGAGGGCATCCCGTTGGGCTGTGAAAAATGTTAACTTCTGACCGTGCGCAGCGTTTTAACATCCAAATTTTGTTTTTGACGACGTCAGCCATATTCGTCTGCTCGTTCCTCTCGGAATTTAGAAGGCGGATGTGTGCAAACCTACCATTTCCGATTTCGGGGTTTCCGTTCGAATTGGGAGAATTAAACGGATGTGACCGTTATTGTGAGGAGAAAAACTGATGTAATCAATAATTAATTGATTTATTAATCAAGTTTCACTTACTTTTAATTGTTGTCAAATAAGTATACACTTTATCTTCGGCAATTGACACTTCGTACCGCCTATTATTGTTTATTTGTATGATACCTTTAAATGTGAAAGAATGTCTTCTGTATCCAGTCAAGCTCATCTCATGTATGCAAATTATGAAGATTTAATGTATGATCAGAACTATACGGCTGATATTAGCAACAAGATGAGAGTTCCAAATAGAATTTTGGTTACAGGAGACGGTAAAGATAATACGGAGGACTTGTTAGCCTCCAAAATTACTGCTGAATTGGGAGATAAAGTACCCATGCACGTACCTGATAGAATTGTCGTCGCAGGTAGGTATATACAGTGTATAGTAGTCTAGCATAGCAAAATGTGAAGATTGTTGAAGTTTATATAACGAATTTTGTGGTTTCTTGTATCTCCGTGCGGGTTTCGGATTACAATATAAACCCGGTATATTTCTACGTTGACAGTTTAGACAGAGCGGTCGGTCTCTGAAGAGATCGCTCGCGCACACACTTGCACAGCACAGTACAACAACATAAAGCTGTTTGTCATTTATAATTTGTCAAGTATTCGTCCAAATGTCAATCCTGCTGTGCTGGACAAGTGTTGCAGTGTCTTATGCAGCGTCTTACACCATTTCAGCTTTAACTTGGTGGATTTGATAATTCTAGGGCAAGACCAACATATTGGAATGAAAGCTCCGCCACGTGAATTGCGTTTAGAGCAGAACACATCTCCGCAGTTGCCTCCAATTCGAGTTGAAACTCCACCACGAATACTGACCTTAGAAGATCATTACTTTCCTACGGGTTTGTAAAATAATTTACAAGATGGTGTGTAGTCGAAATAATGTCTGCCACTATAGTAATGCAGTATGATCATTTGTTAAAAATTAATGATTTGAATTCATAATTCTATTATTAGTTGATGATGATGATGATGAATCTGACGATAACAAAGGAAGTCCTGACAACCGCATACATTCATTGCCAACAAGAGAAATTCAAACCCGATCAGAGGTTTTGTAAGTATCTACATACTATGATAAATACTAGAAAACTTTCGGAAATGATTGCACATTTCTCTTTACAGAGTTCCCGACACTCCACCAGACCGGTCCTTCATGGATTCCTGCATTAGCCCGACTGAGGAAGTGCAGATGCTTCATCGCCAAATTAGGAGACTAACTCGTAAAGTTGCCAACTTGGAACACGAGTCTCATCTTCGCCAACAGAAAGAAATGATCGTGTTGTCATTTACTATTACGTATTTTGTGTTAAAAGTTTTGCGTTGGTTACATCAGCACTGGTGAGAAATTAGTATTCTAGGTCCTTGTTGTTAACAATTTAGAGGAACTATGAAGTTGCGTATTTTCTTATCAGAAGACTGCAATACTTTTACCAAATTTGACATTTTTCTAATGCCTTCCAAAAAGGTATTATATTGCATATACAGTATTTATAATCATCAAGATAGAATAGATTTGTTCAATTATGTCATTGCTTGTGCCACTGGTTACGATTATCATTTCTTTTTACACAGTGCAATGCAAGTTGCAACTCCTAGTCGTTTACTTAATCTAGGATTGTCATAAATAAGGCAAGTCTGATTAGTCAGGTTTTATCTCTTATCCTGATAGTACAGTGTCGTCCCTTTACTTTTTTTGTTATTTCATTAGTGGTAATTTTGCCACTGTCGTTGCTCTCGCAATTATTCTTTAAATTAATTGGTGTCAAAGTCTAAATTATTTATAGTGGGTATTATTTTAGGAATAAACTTCTAATATTCGTAACTCTGCGAGATACAATTGAAGTATCGTTTGTCTTCCTTAATCAAGTCCGTTTGTTATTGGAATTGCAAAGGAATGTGAATGAAAGAGAAACTATGACCCAGAATCACAAGGGGCCTTGGTTTCCAAGGGCATATTTTAGGAAGTTTTTTACGCCTTCACTGACCGATTTTACAGCAGCGTTCTGTGAAATACCAAAAGCATTTCTAGATAAACGTTTAAAGTGAATTTGGATAAGAAATCAGGAACGTGGGGATATTAACAATCTTATGAATGCGCAGGAATAGTGTTTGAGTAATTAATTTGAGGATACATACTGAAGAAGGGCCAGTAGCACCAATGACTTGGCAGCATTTGACTCACTCTCAAAAGTTTCGTAGTTGAAAACTTTTATTATTAAATTTCTTTTTAAGTTGCAAAATCAAGAATGAAATTTGTTGAATTTCCACTTACAAGGGGTTAGTGAAAAGAAATATGAACGCAATTGCCATGTTCCCAGTTGCCAGACCTGTTGTTGACCACTGAAATCCAATTGCTTCATTTAGGAATCCACCAATTGCAGGACCAATGACAGCCCTAGCAAAAACAAGATAATGATTGGCGCTTCAAATTAGTAGATTGCATTTGTTGTAGTACAGTGTTACCCTAATGGTATGCAGAAGTTTGCCAGACCAGAAACTAAACCATTGGTATGGAGATCATCAGGGAATCCATTGGTTCTGTAGTTTGAAAGAGACAGGAAAATAATCACAGGAGGTTATTAGTAACTATTGAAAAAAAGCATACGTAGCAATCTGTAATAAATCTTGAAATGGCGGGATTATTTGTCCAGCAACTCCTAGTCCTAGAACTGATAATGCAGTGCCCATTAGCCATGGAGATCTGAAATTAGGACATGACAGCTTTAACATGCGTATCTGAAGGAGTTGTTTATGGATGACAGTAAGTTAAATATCAGGGAGTCTTACTTATTGATTTTAAATATAGGCGTCGGACCAACGAACATCAGTGCAATACCTGTCACAGCAGACCCACAAACCATGACTTTTCTTTCCAAGCCCTTTATAATAAAATATAATTACTTATTAAGATGACCATGTGAAGAGAAGAAGCGTGAATTTTAAATACTTTATTATTCGCATAACGCCCCAAAAAGAACCCCATTGTGATGTACGTCACAGAAATCGTGGCAAACATGGCACCTTTCACAGTGGAAGTGATGCCAAACTGAAAATAGAAAAATTAAACTAGTTGCAATTGAGGATTGAAATAGAAACTCATTGCTTGAACAAATTGCACGTTCCTCCTCACCTCGTCCATCTGTGGACCAAGCGACGAATCCAAGTATCCCATTGTGATACTGACAGATACCAAGCTGCTAATGGGCAACCATATGCCAGATAGTTTTAAGAAGTGAGAAGTGGATATTGCATGACTACTCTTGGTAGATGTGACAGTAGTAGCTAAACATATGAGATTGTTAAGTTTCATTAGGTAGTTATAGTTACTTCTATAGTATACTGTATGTTTCATAGGGCTGTCTGTGTCGATAGACAAGGCAGAAAAACTCATAAGCCACCAGATTAAAAAAATACAGTCGACTCTCAATAATCTGCACCTCTACATTGTGCACAGCGTTATATACTGCATGGCTGTCAATGGTTCCAGGAGAAATTCCCATCTCAGTTTGTCACTATGTAGTGCACGCTCTACATTCTGTAATTTGCTTGGCCAAATTTCCTCAATGGCATATACCATGAGTAAGAAGCTCTCTGTAATATGGATTGGATGAAATGCTTGTGTGCCACGTTAAACACGTGACAGTTTTACTGCACAAATGCGAACCCTGTGTACCATATCCTGTATACTCTCGTATAAGTCGACTTATCCACAGGTCACTGCTAGTTTCCTTCGAATTTTTATACCTTGAATACAGGCAGGGTCCGCTCTAAGGGGGAGGGGGCAACCCGGACATTTGTCCGGGGCGCCGTTTTGGCTCTAAGTGTGAGAACAGAGCGCTGCTTCAAGGGGCGGCAATTTGTCTTTCTGTCCGGGGCGTCATAAGTGCTAGAGCGCTGATACAGGGCAGTATCTAGATACCGGTAGTGCCAGTGCTGCATATTGGCATAGATATCTCATAACAGCAGTCTGGTTATCAAAGTCGTTGTTGTGGACTGCTGAGCCTGTCAGCCTCTATCATTGGGCGTGTAGGCTTAATGACACATTGGAGTGCACGACTCCATGTAAAATGCTATTACCGTGACCGATTTGGCTGTTGTTTTTGCCATAATTGTAATTACCATAATTAAATTTTAATCCCATTAAAAATGTTTTGAAAAGGAAACAAGAGCGTCTTACACTGCTTCACTTAAATTGAAAGTTATTGAACGTGGGAAGGAAACCAATAGTAGTGTAGCTGGGGTGGTGGTTGTAGTTACTCTCGACTTATCCATGGGTCACAGCAAATTTCATAATTGTTGGCCAAAAACTGTCCTCGACTTGTACATGAGATTGACTTATAGATGAGTATACTGTATAGTAGCTACTAGTTCAATTTACGCTTATTATAAAAATTCCATGATTTACTGTATGTTAAGGTTGAGAATGTAGGTACAGTGAACCTCTCTAATTGGTACACCCGGGGGACCCAGCCAAAGTGTACCCATAAGAGTGGTAGTAATAGCCTATGGATGAAAAATCGGTGCCTGAATAATTTGTACCGATATAAGGGGTGTACCCATATAGAGATTTTACTGTATATCTATTGTTCTCTCCCTCTTAGGCCCTTTGTATGATGTTATTTGAGACATATTTGGTCTGTCCTTTTCTATGCAGAATAACGAGAGTAGACTGTACTCCAAATTGAAGAAATGGGATTTAGAATTCTTTTCAGTACAACGCTGCTGATGAGGGAGCGCCATTAGCAAGGCGCCAAAATTGTTCGATACGGCCGTCATATTCTACGTACCTGATAGGGAAGGCAGTAGACTGCAGCAAACAGTAGCAGCAATAACATTTAAACCTCCAATAACCAAAAATGGTAATAGAAAACCATTTGCCTAGGTTTATCACAGAATTTGTATTACAAAGAGTGTGCATAATGTACCGCAATAAAGAGGTCAATTAACTTTACGTCATAAAGACTTCCTCCAACAATTGGACCCAAGATGAAGGCCATACCAGAACTGCATTCAAGGTATCCCTGCAACCTGAGGCATGAGATCACAGAAATAACAGTGAGTAGAAGTTTCAAAATGCATCCTTAGGTCGCTTACCACGATTCTGGTTATTCTTCCTGGAAACTGTGTGGCTACCATGACAAGTATAGCTGTACTGCCAGCACTGCCAGATATTCCTTGGAACAATCGTACAATTATACAAAGAATAACGAAAGTTATGCCTTTTCGTGAGTACTGCAATGTCCTATAGAATGCATACCTTTTTGAAATCAAGCCAATAATAGATAGCATTTCTAAACGAGTAAGTCTCACCCAAACAGGAGAGTTGAAATTGCCAGACACGTGATGCCTGCCACTAACAGAAATTTTGATCCAATGTAGGTAATCTAGATGTAAAGAGCCAACGTAATGAAGTCTCTATTTTCTTTAATGCAAGATCACATCTGCTGCCATTTCCCTGTCGCTGAACTCACTCAACAAGGTTATCTTACATAAGAGCCAAAGACCAAACTTGCCATCAACCTTCCCAATTCATAGGATGAAAATATAAGACCAATTTCCCATTCGGTCGCATCTTTACGAGCACCCTAAAGTAAAACTCTACATAACGTAAGTTGTATTATACTTGACAAAATCTTATTTGCGAGGAAATATTTGCGTACCTCTTCAGGAAAGAAGGTGGTCAGGAGGCAGAAACATAAAGTAACTGAAAATGTGCCGTATGCAAAGAGCACTACTGCAATTACGTCCGTTGTCTGAAGTGGGGGTAAACGTTGAACATATTTGTCATCTAGAAGACTGCTGCTTTCTTCATCGCGATCAATTACAACTGCTGCTTTCATGTTGCCATTTGCGTTTGACGTTTATTGGAACCTTCAAGAATTATATTAATTTTGGTAGGAAGGATGGAGAGACATTAACCTGCAACTAGTTCGAGGTTATTTAATTATTGTTTTACTCTTGACACACGTTGGCCTTGCAGGCTGTTTTCATCGGATACGTGCATTGAATATCAAAGATCAATTCCAATACTTCAACATTGCCCCCCCATTCCTGAACTACACTTCCGTTTGGCAAATGGGAAATAATAGTATAACCCTTGTACTGACTATTCATTCGCATAATTATTATCACTTCACAATTTGGTGAATTGTGAAGTAATATCTTTATTTGTCTACTCCTGAAGGTAATTTACTAAAACAACCCCGCCGCTCAGGACAGGGTCGGGAACCCATCTTTGTCCCTCTGGATGGACACATGGACAATGTGTTGGGCAGGATTTTCAAGCAGCTGGCTGCCGACCCACTGTAAGCTGCAACCTCTATGATTATTTGTCGTCCGTCTAGTGTTCGTTGGGACACTCCACCGACGCCGGGGGACGAGCTCCTACACTTGGAAATGTTGCTTTCTCTACTCGTTGCACAGTAGGGAGGGTTCTTTTACGTGCAGATGAAATAGTACGCCACACGGGGCCGCAGCTTTACTTCCCGTTCGACGGAAAGTGCCCTCGAAGCCTTTCTCTCTCCCTCTCCCGAAAGAAGACTACCCACCTCGATCTAGTATGGAACCCGGCGAGTTTCGTGCAGGTAATTTCTGGTGCAGGTATGTTTTACTCTGTACTGAATGATTCTTTTAAAGTATATCGTGACCTTTCTTTGAAATCACGTAAGTCCCATTTTCCTTGGTTTTTATATTAATTACGAAGTGGTTAGCACGCTCGGCAACTGCGTCAGTAGTTCTAGGTTCGATACTGGACCGAGGTGGGTCGGCTTCTTTCGGGTTAGAGAGACAGAGAGGCCGCGAGTGTGCCTTGCTTCGGATGAGAAGTAAAACCGAGGTCCCGTGTGGGTGTACGATGGCACTTGCACGTAAAAGAACGAGGTGTAGGAGCCCTCGCCCCCTGGCGTCGGTAGCATTCCCCAACGAACACTAGACCGACGATAAATAAGCGTAGGGGTGCAGCTTTGGCCGGCAACCGGCTGCAGAAAAAACTATGACCAATATATCGCCCTATGTCCATTCAGAGGGACATGATGGGTACCCCACCCTGCCATAGGCGGGAAAAGGGTTAGGAGTTGCTTTTGCTTTGCTTTTAGTGAAACGATGTGCGGAATATGAATTTACAGACCTTGTAAGTCTGTCAGCAACCTCTGTTCCTCTGCAGGGCAGTTTTATTATTCCTCCCTACTGATAACAGTATGTTATAAGCAGGTAGTTTTTCTTCTTTCCTTTAAAATTTGCTTTTTTGAACTTACAGTATGTATTTTTTTTTAAAGACAGGTGACGATATGTAAGGAACATCATGCATACCACGACATCAGGTCATAAAGGTTTCTTTTAAGTAAATTCATGATTCATTAATATTTCTGTTAAGCAGTGACTTAATTAAGTAGCACTATTTAGCCTCAAAACTAGCTTTTACTTAGGGGGCCCCGAAAGTGCTTGATTTGCCATCGGTTCCAATTTTCGCTGTCTCACATCTTGAAAGTAACTAACACTAAAACTTTAAATCTTACACCGTAAGAAATTCCTGCAAAGTCTCCAGTCAGCCCTGGCAGTTAGGCGTAGTGGAATAATTTCAAGTATTTCGCAGAATTGAAGTAACGTGAGAATTATTGAAATTGAACAATTGGTGTACAATTTGACGATAAGAAGAATGCGGATAAAAAAATCAGTTTCATACTGTATAGATAGTTCCAGAGCAAGAAATTAATTAATTCCGAAATATGTTGACCTTGCGTGATATTAGCATTGGATACGCGACTTGAATAACAAATATCATTCTGATAATTCGACAATAAACCCCAGGCACTTTATGACAACGTCTGTCGGTTGAATTGCGTGTTTGACTTGCGAATCTTTGGTAGCAGGTTTCATCCATCCCGGATTTAAGGGAGATCCTAAGTCAGGGGTGGGGAACCCTTTCATTTCTGAAGGCCACTTTCATTTATCTAAGTGTAGTATGTAAGGGCTAGTACAGTAGCCAAAAGGCCGCAAGTTCCCCACCCCTGCCCTAGGTGAATCTTCATGGAGTAAAATATATGTTGATCAGCAAAATTCCTAAATGTAAAGCTCGCAACCTGCCGTCGGTAAATGTTTGTTTGAGTTTTAGGGCCCTTCAACTACAAGGTCATTAGAGCCCCGGCCACAGTGCAGTTCTTATGCAGAGACTGCACAAACACTACACGCTGATGCGACGATTTTTGGGTATTAGCAGTATCCAGTTTTCCCAAGCGATCACCCATGTCAGTACTAACTGGGGTTGCATTGCTTAACTTCAGTAATCGGACAAAAATTGGTGTGTCCAACGGGATTCGCCGTTCCCAGGCGTCGGTGAAAGAAATGGTCCTCAGAAAATAAAAGGTAGCTCAAAATCAAAACGTGGGGGTTATGACAAAGGTAGAGAGTTGGTTCCGTAAAAGTGCTGCCCAACATTTCGTCTGTATGTTCTTTGTACCAACTTTAAGTGGTAGCGGCTGTAGTGCATTGGACTGACCAGTTTTCTTCTGATAACAGAAGTTAAGCAGCGCAACCTCAGCTAGTACTAGCCAGGGTGTCTGCTTGGGAACATTGGATACCGCTAATACCCAAAAATCATCGCATCAGCATAGTGTCTATGTAGTCTCTGCATTAGAACCACGCAGTGGACGGGGTTCTAATGACCACTGTAGTTGAAGAGCCCTAAAACACCCACGAAAGAAAACAAAAAAAAAACTTGGGAGATGGGTACTCCCGGCACTGCTGTAGGCATGATACAGGTTAGGAAAAGTGATTTTAGATATGGAACCTAGACGACCTTATTTGCATAAAAATTAACACATAATTGGCGAGCAGGAAGTTAAATAATACATATCACTGTAAATTAGAGAAGAAACCCTCTCTTTTTTTCCAAGACATACATATTCCAGAGGTAGCCTGACCGGTCCTACTGGTTGTAGGAGGTCAGAGGTTAACATTTATCGCATACTTTAAAAATCTATTGGGACTAGCAGTTAGCCGTACGTTACACGGACGACTCTCTTTGTATACAACATGCGGTATGATTTAGGTGTTTTTAGACGCGGAGCAACGGCCCAGGATGACCTCAATCACTAGGCCGCATCGTGGCCATGATGTTTACCACAGTGACTTTCAAAACAACTTGGTGGCTGGATCACTTTCCTACAACAGAATTGGTTGGTTACATGTTTACAGGGGGCTACCTTCACGGGGAGAGAGGGGCATTCGATGATTTCTGTTTGGGGGATGAGAGTAGTGGTTGTGACTGTTCGTCAACATCACCTTTCAGTTATTATCTTGGCATATTTCTAATCTCTTTCTTATTTGGTAGGTCTTTATCAGAGTTGGAAGAAGTAATTTATTTATAATGATTGACCACCAATGTGTAAAGATTGTTGTGATCGGCGCTGGGGTTAGCGGCCTGACCGCTATCAAGGCCTGCTTAGAAGAAGGACTGGATGTCGTATGTTTCGAGAAGACGGACAATCTCGGAGGAGTTTGGCGTTACAGGTTATACAAAAGTTATTATACTTTTTTTAAGCATACTTAGCTGTTATACCTTAAAGAGCGTACCATTTGTTTATGGAACAGTTTTGTAGAGGTTTTCTGTGTGGGGGACCTCAGTGTTTCAGGATTGTTACGTTACTACCGGTAGTACAAAAGATCCATGGGACCTGGAACCTCAATAAGCCGCTCCATCTTATAGTATGTGACATACAACTGTGTCATGAATAGTCTTATGTGCAGCCAAGTTGCGTTGGACACACCAGTTCCCGTGACATCACTGAAGTTAAGCAGCGCAAGCCCACGTCAATACCAACATGGGTGGTTGGTAAAGAACGTTGGGTGCTGCAAATTAGCCCTCTCCTTTGTCCTTTCATCTACCTCCTCATCTCCCGTGGGCAGCCTCCTAAGGGTTCATCCTGTTATGGC
Source organism: Trigoniulus corallinus (assembly GCA_013389805.1). Lineage (NCBI taxonomy): Eukaryota > Metazoa > Arthropoda > Diplopoda > Spirobolida > Trigoniulidae > Trigoniulus > Trigoniulus corallinus. Next base: position 38,910,640 of record JAAFCE010008833.1, on the reverse strand, counting down.
TGCCTGGCTTACTCCCCAACTCTTGAAACTAATCTAGTAAGTGCTGTAATAATTGTCAGTCTACGGTCATCATCGTACCCTTATCCCGCCTGTGGCAGGGTCGGGTCTGTGGGTTCTAGCCTTGTACTCCCACCAGGTCCCCGTCCACCTCACACACACACACACACACACACTACCATATCCTTACGGACAACCTGCTCCCACGTCTGCTTTGGTATCCCCTACCCCGGGTGTTTTCAGCCACCCGCATTCCTGTAATAGACATTACGAGCTCCTCATTCCATCTTCTCATTACGTATCCATACCACCTAAATCTATTCTCCTTCATTTCTTCTGTGATGCCCCCACCGCCAAACTACTTCTGATATTCTCCTTCTGTCAGTTGCCCCCAACACTGCTCAATATAGCATAGCTGCCCTAACCACTGCCCTGTAAAACTTCCCTTTCAACTTGATTGGGACCCTCCTATCTCACAGGACTCCACTTCAACCATCCCCCACGGATTCTACGGGTCACATCCGAGTCTATCTCATCATTGCTCTGGAACACTGATCCTAAGTACTTTACCTAAGTACTAAGTCTCCAGAGAGTACGCAAAGGACAAGGACAGAGAGAGAGTCAGAAATCAGCACATTCCAGGCAGGCTAGGATTAAGAAACATTTCAGAAAAGACTGAAGCGGTTGTGGCATGTCATAAGAAGAGATAAGGAGCTAGGATAAGAAGAGATAAAGATGTCTCGGGTAATAGAAGGGGTAGAGGTAGGGTTAATGGGAACGAAGTCTGCAATGCAACATAAGTCAGTTAATGCAACATAATGGGAAAGAAGTCTATTACAAAGATGACTATGGTCTATCTACGGAGAGAAAGCTTTAGGCAATCAGGCAATGGCACAGCAAACTCCTGGGTAAATCTTGACCCTTTCCATGACTTCAGTGGCCAGTAGAATTGCTACATTAATATGAATTTTGTACTTTCCAATGATTGCAAACATCAATCGTGTCTTTTAGAGATGAAGTGGTAGAAGGTGTTGCTTCTGTGATGAAGTCCACCATCATAAACACCAGCAAAGAAGTGACTGCATTCAGTGATTTTCCACCGCCCGCTGATTTTCCAGTCTTTATGCACAACACCACCTTAGTTCGGTATTTGGAGATGTATGCAGAAAAATATCATCTTGTGGAAAAAATTCGTTTTGGATGCGAAATCATAAAAATTACCCAGTGTGACGATTTTGAACGAAATGGTGAATGGTTCGTGACAGTAAGAGACCAGGTGAGTGACACTTCAAGGTCAGTTAATCAGGTCTGAAGGTTAAAATTAACGGTTGCTCATGTCAGAGGTATTTTTGGAGCAATTCTCATCGTGGGATTAAAATCTTATTCCCCCTAGTTGGTTAAATTTTTTTTTTTGGTTATATAACGTCGGCCTCTCTAATGCTGAAGGTATCATATTGACACAAGGGCAATCTCCTGCACTTGAGAACTTTGCCAATTTCATTCTTGGTATACAGTGGTGATGTCGTATCCGCCAAGGCACAATTGGGGCTTCCCGCTTGTCCTGCAGGGAGTTACATACTTTTGTCCAGGACTGCAGCCACGGACTCGCAAGTCAAGCTACCTCCGAACCACCGAGGAGGGTTTTGAACACTAGATGCAATCTCTTGCCTAGGATAGTACTAATTATTGGTCGAGGACTTTTATGTGGGAATGTGTGTGGGGGTGTGTGGAACAAACCGTTTATCGAAAAGACTTACGTGCAAAAGCCCTGCAGCCACGATCATGCCATAGGCAAGATACAGGGTATTGATAATGAGGAGATGCATTAACCCTGATTAACACCAATGTTCTCTAATTGTGATACCATTTCACAAATTACAGGAAGTATAATGTCTATTAATACAGTAAGTAAAACCTAAACTGAATGACCTACTAGGATTCTTGTGGTCGCAAGTCTGTTCGAGGTAAATGGTTTCGGGCAAAGGGCGAACCCCAAGGGTATATTGTATAGAATGGGAAGTAATACCGTGGCATGTGAAATGGTCACTATGGTGTACTAACTGTAAAATATACATGCAGAACAGAAGTTCTGTTTAGGACAGGCATGAGTAATCTTTATTAGTTAGGGGGCCAAATTACCATTGTAGCTCTTGAGTCAAGGGCCGGACCAGCGAATCAAAAACTAATTTGTTAGAAAAAGCTCAAAATAAGCTGTTCAATCCATGTGAACATTTCTTGAACTATGAGACTTTGCTAAGGCGGATCAAAACAATTAAAGGGTCGTATCCGGCCTGTGGGTTGCCCATATGTGGTGTAGATGTTCACACTTGCCTGGTGTCAATGAAAGAAAATAGGCCTTCACAAAGTAAGCAAGGGTTCTTGGCAATAGATCGAGATTGCTGATGACTTATTTTGCTTTTAATAATTGTAGGCATGTGTTTGATTATTTTATTTAAAAACTCTTGTATTGTGTATCCAATTTTGGTATTTCTTTATCTTTGTTATTTAAGAAAAGAGATGCTTTGGAGACTTGCAGAGCATCCGCAGTGATGATATGCACTGGTCATCACGCTTATCCTTCACGGGCAAATTTACCAGGATTAGAAAAGTTCAGAGGGAAAATTTTACACACTCATTCCTACAAGACTTGGAAAGGATTTGAAGATAACAACGTTGTCGTTGTAGGATTTGGTAACTCTGGAGGCGACGCGGCTGTGGAGTTGAGTCATGTGGCCAAGAAGGTATTGTATTTACTTCACGTCAAACTGCGTCCGGGTTAGTTAGTTACGGCAACGGGTAGGGAAGTCGGCCAAGCAGCCATAACGGGCCGGACCCTGTGGAGGCAGCTCGCTGGTGAAGGGGAGGTAGGAGTAGGGAAATTAGCGGTACCAAGTGTTCCCAACCAACCACCCATGTCGGTACTAACCTGGGTTGCGTTACATAACTTCAGTGATCTGACGAGAACTGGTGTGTCCAACTCTATTCAGCTGCTCAGTTAATTTACTTAATTTACACCCAGATTCCACCTATGTTATCGAAGCACCAAAGGTTGTGATTTAGATCCCTTTCGTTTTGTTGGTGTTTTAGGGCCCTTAAACTACAATGGTCATTAGAGCCCCGTCTACTGCATAGTTCTAATGAAGAGTCTGCACAGACACTAAGCTGTTAAGACGATTTGGGTATTAGCGGTACCCAGTGTTCCCAAGCGATCATACATACTAGTACTAGCTGGGATCGCGTTGCTTCACTTGAGTAATCAGACGAGAACTGGTTTGTGCAATACAACACAACTGCTCAGATCCTCAGGCGGGTCCACTCATTTCATGAGGCAGAAGCTCACGAGTTCAGTCCGGATCTTTTTCGGCCCAACTAAACTCAGTTAACTTCCTACTGAAGCGTTTAGAATAATAATGCTGCATTTGCTTTTCTGACAGGTGTATTTAAGCACTCGTCGTGGAGCCTGGCTTTTGCCAAGGTCTGGAGACTATGGTATGCCATTAGACCTTCAATATGGACGTAGATATTTGGTAAATCTACTTGAGAAACTTCCACAGTGGGCCAAGGATGCTTATGCAGAAACAAAAGTAAAGGGGTCAAACTATCATTTCAAAATATTGGATGTTATATATTGTTTTGTTTACTAAAACCAGACTGACCTCTTGTTTAATATTAGATAAATGCTCGAGTGGACCATACTTTGTTCCAATTGAAACCTCAGCATAGTTTTTATGCTCAACATCCGACCATCAACGATTCATTGCCTGGGCGACTTCTCAGTGGGTCTGTCATTTTAAAAAATGACATTGCAGGCTTCACTGAAGATGGAGTGATTTTCGAAGGCGAGCCTAATATCTGTCATCCCATTGACGCTGTACTGTTAGCTACAGGGTATGAAATTCGGTTCCCGTTTTTGGGTGACAATCTGGTGAACGTGAACAATAACAAACTGTCGTTGTACAAACATGTATTTCCACCACAAATGTCACATCCAACTTTAGCATTCATTGGGTTGGTTCAACCCATTGGAGCTTTACCTCCTATAGCCGAATTACAATCCAGGTGGGTCGTCAGTGTCCTTCAGGGCAAGAGTATTCTGCCTCCACGTGACGCAATGGAGGAAGATATCGACAAATGTCAACGTGCAATGGAAGAACGTTATGTGAAATCTGTGCGCCATACCATCCAAGTGGACTCTATTACTTACACGGATGAGATCGCCAACATTTTAGGCGTTCGACCCATCTGGTGGCAGTTACTTTTTCTGGATCCTAGACTGTTCTGGGCTTTCGTTTTTGGACCTGCTTTGCCTTACCATTATCGACTGAAAGGCCCTCATTCATGGTCCGGTGCTCGTGATACTATATTAGGCGTTGAACAACGCGTTGCTGCATCATTAAATACTAGACGTTTCCGGCATCTGAATCAAGAAAGTGTCACTTGGTACTCGTCTATGTCGGCACTCCTCTTACTTGGCTTTGGGTTGTTGGGCTGCTCTTTCTTCGTGACTATCCTCTTGGGCTTGTAATGTTTCCCTGGTGAGTAGAAACCCTTTTTATTTTAATCTGTAATCAAGTTCTGATGTCCTCCTAGACTTCTGTTTAATTAATACATGGTGGATAGTTTTTGTATTGCAAGTCAACATCGTCGTCATATCCTTGATCCCCACTTTCCTATTTCCCACACCAGGCCCTCATTCCTGTTCCTATGTTTGCTTTGGTCATCCTCTATCCTGTCTAATACTGATAACTTGCACTCCTGTAATATACACTGTTAATTCCTCTTCTTCTCACTCCATCTCAGTAGCTCCTGTCCATGTCTGGATCCACTTTTGTGGCATGATCCTTTTCAGGAGGACGGGCCGGATATTTCGATAGTAAAGACAGAACTGACGAATCTGATAAATGTCACTTGTGTTTGCCTAATATTTCACAGAGTCCTTTTTGAGTGCGTTTCGTTTTGATGTTGTTTTAGGCACTTCAACTACATTGGTCATTAGAGCTCCGACCACTGTGTATTTCTAATGCAGAGTTTGCACAGACACTACGCCGCGCCGGTAGAACGATTTGGGGTAGAAGCAGTACCCAATGCTAATACTATGTGGGGGGTGCGTTGCGTAACCAGTGATCAGACGAGAATTGGTGTGTCTAACGCCATAAGACGCTCCCAGTGCACGGATGCCCCAATTTTCGAGAAATGTTTTCGGTTCTTCCCCTTCATGAATAGGACGGGACATACCAGGACAGGAAGATCACGAAAGTTAAGGGTCCATGGCCCCCACAGAAGGAGGGGCTAACCGGGCCTGTAGTCCGGGGTCCCGGACCGATTTTATAAAAAAAATTCCGAATTGAGAATATATGTATAAAACTGGTACTCCTAATCCCTTTTCCCGCTAATGGCAGGGTGGGGTACTAACCTTGGCCCTCTGAATAGACACCAGGGTGACCTATTGGACAGTGTTTTTCCACAGACGGTTTCCGACCAAAGCTGAAACCTGTGCTTATTTATCGTTGGTCTACTGTTCGTTGGGGCACGTCACCGACCCCAGGGGCCAAGCTCCTACACCCGGAAATTTAACCTCATCTACCCATTGCATAGTATGGAGGGTTCTTTTACGTTTAAATGCCATCGTACACCACACGGGACCTCGGGGTTACTGACTTGCGTCTCCCTGTAGCTCAATAATGACAAAAAATTCAAAATTTTGCGCCCCAAACCCAGGACACCTTTTTCGCCACGTCCTCGGTATGGCACTACATATACCTGCCATGACATTAATTCGTAGAATTACTTAAGATAAAAAATGGTTATTTTGGAAAGCGGGGGCCGATAAAGGTTTTTGTCCCTAGGACCCGTTGTAGCAGGTGGGGCCTTGTTTGGGTCTACTGCATTGTTTGTTGATAAGTTTAACATTAAACTTTCATGTTAACAAGGTATACAGTATCTTAACATGCTTATATTTTTTTACGTCTCTCAAGCGTTTCATTTCGCTGTTTAACTTTCAGAGAAAGTAAATGTGCGTGGACGAAGAGTTGACAAAAGTTATTGTAAATCAATTGAGGAGAGTTTGACGTTTTCCTCTTTTTATGCTGACTGTATAAAATTTTAGTAAATTATTCTTGACAGGGAAAGTCCAAAATGTGCCCGCTGTCAACGTTTGGTAACATAGCACCTACCCACGAAAGATATCAGAAGAAATAACGGACGTCTGTTAAAAGTACACATCTGTAGATCGCATCAAGAAACCTTTTTTTTTGTTTCGTTGGTGTTTAGGGCTCTTCACCTACAAGGTCATTAGAGCCCCGTCCACTGTATAGTTCTAGTGCAGAGACTGCACAGACATTACACTAATCCGATGATTTTTGGGTATTAGCGGTACCGAGTTTTCCCAAGCGGCCATCCGTGTTAGTACTAGCTAGGGTTGCGTTGCTTAATTTCAGTGTGTGCTATGCTAATGGGTTGGGGAGTAAGCCAAGCACCCATAACAGGCCAAACCCTTAGGAGGCTGCTCACGGGGGAGGAGGTGGTAGGTGTAGAGGATGTTGGAAAGGGGAAATTTGCAGCACCCATGTTGGTACTAACGTGGGTATGCGATGTTGAACTTCAGTGATCAGACGAGAACTGGTGTGTCCACCGCAATAAGCCGCTGCCCTAAGAAACCTTCTGGTTAACGTCAGTGCGGTTTTCAAACTTTCCTTTTTTGTATCCTTGTCTGTTTCGGTACTTTGCTGCTTCTTGATACTAGGAGAGGATAGAGGCACAGGGCTTACCCTTGTGTTTCTCTGCCGAAATGGGTACCCACGATTCTGCCATTGCAGGAAAATGGTTTACAGTGTTGGTGACATATTTATTGAATGTTTGGACAGGATCTATAACAACTCCTAACCCCTTTCCCGCCTATGATAGGGGCTGGTACCCATCGTGTCTCTGGGAATGGACTCACGGGTGATCTTTTGGACAGTATTTTTCTGAAGCCGGCTGCCGACCAAAGCTGCAACCCCTATGCTTATTGGTCGTCAGACTGCTCTACTGTTCGTCGGGACACTCCACTGACGCCAGGGGGCGAGTTCCATCCTGGGAATTTTGCTTCATCTACCCGTTGCATAGTACACCACAGAGGCCCTGGTTTTATTTCTCATCAGAAGGAAGACGCAGTCAGGGACCTTCTCACGAAAGAAGCCAGTCCATCTCGATTCAGTATCGAACCCGGAAACATTGACGCAGTAATCGAGCTCGCCTCTTCTTGCGCCACCGAGGCAGGTCAAGAACGGGAGTTACCTGGACAGATAATAGTAAATCCTAACCCTTATCCCGCCTATGGCAGGGTCGGGTACCCATGTTGTCCCTCAGATCGGGCCCAAGGACGATCTGTTGGATAGCGTTTTTCCACAGCCGGTTTCTGAACAAAGCTGCAACCTCTATGCTTATTTATCCGTAGGTCTACTGTTCGTTGGGGCATTTCACCGACGCCAGGGGGGCGAGTTTCTACACCTGGAAATTTGGCCTCGCCTACCCGTTACATAGTGGAGAGGGTTCTTTTACGTGAAAATGCCATCGTACATAACACGGGACGTCGATTTTACTTTTCATCTGGGGCTTCTCTCTCACCCGAATGAAGCCAGCGCACCTCGGTCCTGTATGGCAGTGCTCCGCAACCTTTTCTTACCTACGACACACCAAAGTTCTTCCTAGGATTCCACGGCACATCAAAAGCTAAGATATCTAGCAGTGGCTACTCGAATATTTCATCACAAGTATTCTCGTTATTGTGTTTCTCAGTAGCACCGTGTTTGTTTGTTGGGGTTTAAGGTCCCATCAACTGCAAGGTCATTAGAGACCCGTCCACTTCATAGTTCTAATGCATAGACTGCACAGACACTACACTAATGCGACGATTATTGGGTATTAGCAGTACCCAGCTTTCCCGAGCGACCACCCATGTCAGTACTAGCTGGGCTTGCGTTGCTTGACTTCAGTGATCAGAGGAAAACTGGTGTGCCCAACGCAACTCGCCGCTCCCCTCAGGAGCACCATTGAAATATTACTTAGTTAGAAAATTATCTTATTTGACTGCGTCACACCTGTATCGGCTCAAGGCACACAAGTGTGCCGTGGCCCACCGGTTGCGGAGCACTGCTGTATGGAACCTAGATCTATTGACGCAGTAGCCAAGGACTGTACCTCAGCACTACCGAGGCAGGTGTATCAGGACATATAATGACGGTAATAAATCCCCACAGTCATTAAAATAGAATTTAGGGAATCACAGAAGAATTCTTGCTTTGTTTTATTCCTATTATGGTATCTTTTAGTAAGTTGATCCAATGGCTCCTCCGACAGCGACGACCAACGGGGGAAAGCTCGTTACCTCGACGGGCAGTCCAAACTTGTCTTATAGGTACAGTATCATGATAGTAAAAACGACGTGTTATTTACTCATCTTTAGATGTTCAGCGCTAAACAGGCCATTTATTTATTCTAGGATTTAACATACTGTGGAGGTCAAACGATAGCTGGCGACCTTTTGAAATTCGTTACGCGAAAATATTGTACGCACATATGTTGCATCACGACTACATAAGGTAACTAAAACAGTTTTATACCTTAAAGGTTTTACACCTTAAAGAGTTTTACCCCCAGGGTGACATATAGGTATTTCTTATGCTTTAAAGGATTGGATTTAAAAACCCGCCGCGGTGGCGTAGTGGTTAGCTCACTCGGCAACTACGCCAGTAGTTCTAGGTTCGATACACGGTCTAGGTACTGGACCGTGGTGGGTCGGCTTCTTTCGGATGAGAAGTAAAACCGAGGTCCCGTGTGGGTGTACGATGGCACTTGCACGTAAAAGAACCCTCTCTACTACGCAACGGGTAGATGAGGCAAAATTTCCAGGTGTAGGAGCTCGCCCCCTGGCGTCGGTAGCATTCCCCAACGAACACTAGACCGACGATAAATAAGCATAGGGGTGCAGCTTGGGCCGGCAACCGGCTGCAGAAAAAACTATGTAATCCAATATGTCACCCTGTGTCCATTCAGAGGGACAAATGGATACCCGACCCTGCCATAGGCGGGAAAAGGGTTAGGAGTTGCTTAAAGGATTGGATTGGTTTCGTGGGTTGGGGAGTAAGCTAGGCAGCCATAACAGGATGAACCCTTACGAGGCAGCCCATGGGAGATGAGGAGGTTGGTGAATGGACGAAGGAGAGGGTTAATTTGCAGCATTCAACGTCTTTTACCAACCACCCTAGTTGGTATTGACGTGGGTTTGCGCTGCTTAACTTCAGTTATCTCACGGGAACTGGTGTGTCCAACGCAACTTGGCTGCGTTATTCAGAAAGTGAACTCTTTCCCTGGGTGGAGGCAAAGTGGCAACACTAAGGAAGAAATCACTAGGGAATTGAAAAGAAAACTAAAAATACTGTATTACTAAGTGATATGAAAAAATTCATTCTTGAATCTCCCCTTCGCCCTTACTCTTAAATCTGTTCCCTGTGGGGCGTGCGCCACACATTGGGAACCACTGCTCTACTCGCAGTGACTTCATTATGTGCCCACTAGTGAAATACTGTATGATCATTTCAAATTCTGTCGACACTTGGCTCCCCCACACATGTACCGAAGCTGGCGAGTTTTCATGACTTTCCTGCTGCCCAGCATGCTGCCAAATCATCGCCCTTTAGAACTTGTCCTTGAGCTCTGTTGGGACCCTCTGATGATTATGACAGGGCATCATCTACTGTTAATGTGTGATTGTGACGTCATAATATACTTCCATGCAAAAGCGGTAGCAGCCTCTTCTAACAAAAGTAAAGTCCCGCCCCTTCTGACCTGGGGCTTTACCAAGCTTAGTGTTTCAACAGCAGGCTTGTCTGAGGCTGTTTTACAGAACACTCTGAGTGTCTATTGGATGTGCAAGGGTTAAATAAGTGCAATGGTAAATAGGTGAAAGAAAGGGAATGTGTGGCACATGATCTAAGTTGGCATTGAGGCAGGGAAAAAGATTACATTTGGATAGTCGTCCTTCGGGCATGCTTCTGGTATACCGCACTGAAATTGTTTTTTGGCCTTACAGAGATGTTATTAGCAACTGGCTGTCTGTATGACGTTGATATTGTACTGTTTTTTTATTGCTTCCTGCATTTTTAATGCATTGATTTTATGTGATAGAATATCATTCATCATCCTGTTGTTTTTTCAAGCACATTAATTTATATTACCTGAAGTGTCCTTGGATAAAATTTCTTTTCTGGGTCACTTAAACTTTACTTTGCTAACCAAAAACTGAGCTACCTATTCGTTCTAGAGCAAGTTAATGAGACGTTGTGAAGAAAACTCTTGACAAGAGCGATGTCAAGACATTGAAACAGAGCCTGTGGACATTCGGCAACAATTGATTTTGTTAACGTAGTTCCAAAACTAGTCTACAGTGGTCAGCATCCATGCTGCTTCTTTTTAGACAAGTAACTTTTTGACTTTCAAAAGGCAAAAAGTGTCCTTCTACTCTCTCGGGGATTTTTAATGGATAGTGAGTGATCCCCAGTTGACGACGATGCAGCTTACGTGAGAAGGTCATCATTGTCAGCTGACAGATTTTACACAGCGCAGAAAGAGATCCATGACAAATATATGGCAGCATTGAGGTGAGCTTGTGACCTCATTAAGGATAGGGGTAGAGGATAACTACAAATCACTGACCACACCACACCACCGGCAGCTGATTATGACTTCATCAAGACAAATCATTTTCTTTTTTTTTCTAAGAAATTTTTGAAGAAAAAAGGTACAAGATCACATGTTTGTTAGCAATACATGCTTCCAAAGCGTTTGAGCGGTTGTAATGCGTTGGACACACCAGTTCTCGTCTGATCGCTGACGTTAAGCAACTCAACCCCAGATAGTACTGACAGGGGTGACCACTTGGGAACACTGGGTGCTGCTAGTACCCAAAAATCGTCGTAACAGCGTAGTGTCTGAGCAGACTCTGCATCAGAACTACACAGTGGACGGGGATCTAATGACCTTTGAAGTCGAAGGGCCCTAAAACACCAACGAAAAAAAAGGAAATATTAAGGACTTACATGTAATCATTGGGGTACACCAGTGTCATGGCCATTGTAGTTGAAGGGCCATAAAACGCCAGCAAAACCGCGAAATCCAAAAGAGCTAGAAAAGTTTTATTCTTGTTTGTTTTTTGTAGAGAAAGTTACCGTTTTTCGACATCACTTAAGAAATGTGGAAAAACATAAACGCAGAAAACAATAACAAGATATTATCCCATAAATGAAAAACCACGTACAAAATTATTAAAATCGTTCTCCCAAAGATGGTCGTTCCCTAGTGTCATTACTTGGTGCACAAATCAACGTTTGTTATCTTGGAAAATGTGAATTCTAACCTTTGTTTTTCTTGTGTTTACTTCCAAGAATGAAGTGGCAAGGTTGACTTCAGAAGGTCTTGACAGCGTCGAATTTACGTCTAGGTCAAGTAGCCCCAGGCCTAGAATCCGAAAGGATGTGTACATTTTAAGAGCTACTGTATTTTAACTTAACTTTTGAGGTCCGAAACTTTAACATGAATACAGTATATGAATATGTAATCCTTTGTTGTTGTTGTTGTTTGTTGGAGTTTAAGGTCCCGTCAACTCCAAGGTCATTAGAGACCCGTCCACTGTATAGTTCTAATGCATATACTGCACAGACACTACACTAATGTGACGATTATTGGATATTAGCAGTACCCAGCTTTCCCGAGCGACCACCCATGTCAGTACTAACTGGGCGTGCGTTGCTTAACTTCAGTGATCAGACGAGAACTGGTGTGTCCAACGCAACTCACCGCTCCCGTAATCCTTTGTGACGGATACCTTGCTGGCGAGATCTTTTCATGTTAGACCCATATGCCTAGATCTCCACCAGCACCCCAGCAACACCTTTACCTTTCGCACCCATTCCAGCCGCTCCACCCCAGAACCTCTTCCAATGTGGGGGTTCCCCAACCCCTTCTGCAGTGATCCAGTGCTGGGCAGACCAGTATCACATGCCTGACGTCCTCCACCTGATCCCTGCGCAATCCACAGCCCTCCTCTCCACCTGGGATCTTTGCCATCCTCTGTTTCGTCTCCAGTGACCCAGCTGTTGCCCCACGTGTGGCGTAGATTACCTCCCTCTCTATGTTAAGCTTGTTCCCATACACCCTCAGCGTTTTCTTTGCAGCCCTTCCCTCCATACTCTGTCGCCACTGCCCTAACCCCCATTCCTTCACTTTGTCCTGTACCAGTCTTTGCAGCGTTATTGCCCCCTCCTTGCCCTCCCTGGGGTGCAGTGTTATGCCTATCTTCTTTGACATCCTGTTTACCCTCCTCTCCCAGTTGGTAGATACCCTCATGTTGTTTACCCATGCATTTACCTGCCATACTGGATTTTCCTTCTCTAGTCCCCATATCCTGCATAGGTATACCAACTTACTAATCATTTCCCTCTTCAAATGTAGACCGCCCCATGTCCCCCTGTATTGCTTCCACTGCTGTAAACCTATTTCCCCCTAAGGCCACCCTACCTAACCTTCTCTGGGCTATTTCCATACAGTCCATTACCTTTTTACTAATGCATAGGACCTCGTTTCCATATGTTAACCCTGGTACTACTACAGCTTTCCATAGGCCCCTAACCAATTCATACCTTGAGAATGAATCGAATGCCAGTTTCCTTATTAATCCTTCTCTGGTTTTCAGCTTACAAACGATGTTTTCCTCCATTGCTTTCAGGTATCCCCTATCATTTGCAAGTTTAACCCCCAAGTATGTAACCTTTGACACTACCTCTATCTCCCTCTCCCCAAGCTTGATTGGTACCTGATTGCTAGGCAGCACATTATCCTATCCTATGATCATCAGCTTTGTTTTGTCCTGACCAAATTCTAACTGAAAATCCCTACTGTACTGTTCACAGATATCCAGTTCCTCCTGGAGTTCTCCCTCTGTCTCTGTCAGCAGCACTATATCATCACACTGGAAGATGGCAGGCAACTTGATACCATCCCCCAGAGAAAACCCCAGCCCTCTATCTTGGAGCCTAATCCCCAGTTCATTGATGTACACTAGGAACAGAATTGGTGATAATGGACAGCGCTGTCACAACCCCTTGTCCACACCTATCTGTCCTGTATTTGTTCCCTCCCAATGGAAATCTTACCTAGTACCCATATATAGCTTCTGGAGCAGTTCCACTAGCACCTTATTAACCCCATACTTGGGAAGAACTGTCCATAGCTTCTCTCTATCCAGTTTATCATATGCACCCTTAGCATCCAAAAAAACAGAGGTATGCCTTCCATTTCTTTCTTTGAACTACCTCCATAATCTGTGTAATTATGTACAGGCTATCACCTGTTCCGTGCCCCCTTTGGAACCCATTTTAGAACTCCACTAATTTCCCTGACCCTTCTATTATTGTACCTAATCGCCTCCTTACTAGCCCAGCAAATAACTTACACATGCAACTATTTATAGCTACATTCCTTGCTCTTTCCCTAGCCCTTGTACAGCATCACTACCCGTGTGATGCCCCAGTCATCTGGTATTTTTCCATCCCCTAAACACTCATTAAAAATCTTTAAGAGCAGTTCTCTGCCTTTACTCCCTAGTGCTTTGAGAAACTCATTCGGTACCTTGTCCTCCCCACAAGCTTTTCCCAACTTCAATGCATTGATCTCGTTATCTAATTCTCCCCTAGTAAAGCAAGCCTCTCCAGCTGATGATCCCCGGCTGGTTGTTATTCTGTGTGGCCCTTCCACCTGTAGTGGAGAACCCACGTCCATATTCCATCAATACCCTCCTAATGCCTTCTCTACTGGTGATATTCCTACCATCCTTATCTACTAAGGCTTTTCTACCATCCCCTACCTCCTCACTCCTCTCTCTACGTCTATCCCTGACATACCTCCAAAATTTCTTTGTCATGTGTTTCCCCCATCCATGATTTCCCTCCATTTCCTCCTATCCCCCTCTGCAATCTTCCTACCCACTACTTCCTATTTGTTTGTATATTATCCATAGTTGGGTTATCATTCATCAACGATTTCAGAGCTTGAAGCTTATTTTATCCTCTGGCCCTTAAAAAGCTGAATCGCGGGTATTACATTGTCAAGTTTCTAAGAAAATCTGTTAATAGAATTTTTTTGCGAATATTTGGGGGCTCACTAATGACTATTCCTGAGGCCCCGCAAAACTTCCACTGTACTTTCTACATCTCTTGTGGTACCTTTCTATGAAATTATGCTTCATTTTCGATGGGTAGAGACATTGGTTCCCTTCTTTTTTTGGGGGGGGAGGGGGTGCCAGTGAAGATAACCTTGAGGTCTCTTGGTTGGAGGCAATTTTACCCGCACGCGTGGTGCTGAATTAAGAAGAGGAAGATGGCTGGAGAACGAGATTGTGAAAACGTTCGTTGCTGTTACAATGACGTTTATATGACGTCTGTCAATACTTATTGCTGATTGGTCGATGCAGGGACGCGGCAGTCATCAAGATTCGATTGCTGTAAAGTATATTAATAAGTTGTGATGCTGGTTTTAAAATTTATAAGAAATTTTGTCAGCATCGGATCTTGTGATGAGTATGATCTAGTAAAGTAAAATACAATTGTTGTCATCCGAAAAGCATACGTCGACGCACCGTTACGTTGCATTAAAATAAAATTGCCAGAAAATAGAACGGGGAAATAGAATTGTCAGCCATTAAATATTTCGATAGAACCAACTTTTGAGAATGAATGGAACGGTGTCCTTTGATCGCCCACCCGTCATTGTCATCGGAGCTGGAGTTAGCGGACTAACTGCTATTAAAAGTTGCTTGGAAGAGAACTTAAATGTAGTGTGCTTTGAAAGAACATCTAACATTGGTGGACTTTGGAGATTCACGTAAGTTCATGTGTTTTTGATTAGGATCTTTTGTAATAATTGAAATTAATGGATTTAATAAACATCGCTAGATTAAGCACCACGACGGGGGGGTTAAGGGCGGAAGTGAATGCGCTGTTTGCTGATTTTACTACTGGACGTTTAGTAAAGTAAACTAATGGAGATTGACATTTTCATTCACCATATTCAGAGTCAAACTCAATTATAATTTTGATAAATGTAATATAACACTGAAACCCGCCTCGGTGGCCAAGTGGTTAGCATGCTCTGTAACTGCATCAGTAGTTTAGGTTCGATACTGGATCGAGGTGGGTTGACTTCTATCTGGCGAGCGGGATGTCCCGAGTGCACCTTCTTTCGGATGACAAGTAAACCCGAGGTCCCGCGTGGTGCACGATGGCCTTTGCACGTAAAAGAACCTTCTTTACTATGCAACGGGTTGATGAGGCAAAAATTTTCAGGTGTAGGAGCTCTCCCCCCCCCTTGGCGTCGGTGGAATTCCCCAACGAACAATAGACCGATGAAAATATGCATAGGGGGTTGCAGCTTTGGTCGGCAACCGGCTGCGGAAAGGCACTGTCCAGTATACCATGGTATCATCCTTGTGTCCATTCAGATTCTTGTGTCAATTCCATTCGGTAAGCACTGAATGCTTATAGGCCTTTGGCATCTCTGCGTAACCACAAGCGGCGACTAAATTACATAATAAGGAATATCAGGTCTGCTACCAGTCAGTCAATTTGGTGACTGTCATCACATGAGCTCCATCTCAGAGGGGAGAAGGAGCTGGTTAGGTCCATTACAGGGATGCAGGTTACTGGAAGCACCCGGGCAGAGGGAACCCTAAGAGGTCGTGGGAGAATGTTGTAGGAAGGGACGTGATAGTTGTGGTGTGTGTGGAAACCCGCAAGATCCGCAGACCCCAGCCTGCACTGGTGGGATAAGGTTATGTTGATTTTACTTCTTGCTGCGTTAGTGTTTTAGGGCCCTTCAACTACAAGGTCTTTAGAGCCCCATCCACTGTATGTCTATAGTTCTAGTGTAGAAACTGCACAGACACTACGCTGTTACGACGATTTGGGCATTACCTAATGTTCCCAAGCAGTCCCAAGCGATCACCCATGCCAGTATTATCTGGGGTTGCGTTGCTTAACTTCAGTGATCAGGCGAGAACTGTTGTGTTCATCGCAATACAGCCGTTTCCTACAATATCAATCACCTGTGTCTTACTAAGGGGGGGAATGGTTGGTTAGCCTGCAGGTACATCATGTATGCAACTCGCCGAGTTCTACAACTTAATTTGTGTTGTCCTTGACGCTCACGGGATCAACACACGTTACCATTGAGCTTACGAAGGCAACAGTTTGACGGTCTGTTATCAGCCCTAACATCGCTATATGCTTACTTGTCACTAAGCATGTAGTAACTACACTTTCTACAGGAATATCTCGATTATCGTGTTGTTACCTTGAAAAGTATTCAACAGATCGCCCTTGTGTGCATCCAGAGGGACAAAGATGGTTTCCCAAACCTGTCATAGGCGAGAAAAGGAGTTGCTAGAAAGGATTAGTAGTTGCTTTGCTTTGATCACTCGAGATGAGGGTCGCTGTCTCTATTACCAGCTTATTATGAAGTTACTGAAGCAGGTCCTGAATATCATCGTTTTCAATTTCTTGTAGTCCTTGATTTTTTGTTTCGTTTCATTGGTGTTTTACGGCCCTTCAACTACAAGGTCATTCGAGCCCCGTCCACTACGTAGTTCTAATGCAGAGACTGCACAGACACTACCCTAATGCGATGTTTTTTGGGTATTAGCGGTACCCAGTTTTTCCAAGCGGCCACCCATGTTAGTACTAGCTGGGGTTGCGTTGCTTAACTTCAGTGATCAGACGAGAACTGGTGTGTCCAACGCAATACAGCCGCTCAGAGCCCTTGTTCGAAACCAAACTAAGTTATACCCATTGCTAACAGGTGATATATAATTTTCAAATTCTTTAAAATTTCATTTGTACAATGGGGCACCCAACGTTCTTTACCAACCACCCAAGTTGGTATTGACGTGGGCTTGCGCGTAACTTCAGTGATTTCACGGGAACTGGTGTGTCCAACGAAACTTCGCTGCACCCTCCCCCCCCTCTGTCAATAGTTCTACTATAGGTTCGATACTGGACCGAGGTTGGTTGGTTTCTTCCGGGAAAGACAGACCCCCGAGTGTGAATTCTTTTGGATGAGAAGTAAAACCAAGGCTTCGTGAGGTGTACGATGGCATTTGGACGTAAAAGAGCCCTCTCTACTATGCAACGGATGGATGAGGCAACATTTCCAGGTGTAGGAGCTCGCCCCCCCCCACTGGCATCGGCGAAATTTCCCAATCATAAATAAGCAGAGGGGTTGCAGCTTTGGTCGGCAGCCGACTATAAAAATACGCTGTCCATTGTATTGCCCTTGTGTCCATCCAGAGGGACAGGATGGATACCCGACCCTGCCATAGGCGAGAAAAGGGTTAGGATTTGCTGTTGCTGATAATGGAGGTATTCAAGTATTTAGATCACGTCTACCTGTTTGCCTCTCTGAGTTTGCATTTATTCAATTAGCGTATTTCATGCAAAGTTTTTCTACGATTAGTCACCTTAGCAATAGTGAGGGAGAAATTTGTCGCAGTAGAAAGATAAAGAGAAGTGCGGGGCCTCATAAATGAGGGGTGTTGCAGATTTCCCAATGTTAAATGAAGTTTTGAAATTTCCATTAAGGTTATTAATAAATTAATAAAGTACAAAAAAAATCATAAGGAGAATTAAACGACCTCGTTAATTAAAAAATGTCATTTCGTAATTATCATATCACCTAGTTTTTGATATAGCAAATTTCACGTGTTTCTTCTCTATTATATCCTTCTCAGTTTAAAATGGGTTAGGAAAACCTGTCCACCTAACATTCATCATCATCATACCCTTATCCCGCCTATGGCAGGGTCGGGTCTGCGGGTTCTGGCCCTCCACTCTCGTCTATCTCCCATCAGGTCCCCGTCCACCCCACACACCTCCATATCTTTGCGGACCACCTGTCGACCTAACGTGAGTCAGAAATCTAAACCTAGCTTAACCCCCGACTGCAATTTTGGCGTCACTAGGGTTGGTGTCACCCCTCCAGACTTCCACCATGGACCTCTTCTATGACCGGTCACGAAACCAGACTGGACCGAGCCTTTCCTGCTCTGTAAAATTTCCAGTTTTTCCTTTTTGGTGTCACCTCTCTGTAGTGACGTCTTAACAGTATTATGGCCCCCTGGGCATATCAGCGTACTGAGCCCCTACTACAACCACTCACAGGAATAAAATGCAAATGGCCAATTATGTAAAATTACTTTAAACGTCAAATATAATTACCGTGTAGTAGTATTTATTTATGGAAAGCCCTTGACATGCACAGATCCCGCCTTGGTGGCGAAGTGGGTAGCTTGCTCGGTAACTGCGTCAGTGGTTCTAGCCAGGGCTTCTAACCGGAAAGAAACCGAAAACCTAAGACCGGTAAAAACTTTATTTTTACCGGGACATCATCATCATACAGGGCCTGTCATCATAATACCCAGGCCCCAATGGCAGGGTCGGGTCTGCGGATTCTAGCTCTCCACTCCCGCCTATCTCCCACCAGGTCCCCGTTCCCTCACATACTACCATGTCCTTACGGACAACTTGCGCCCACGTCTGCTTTGGTCACCCCCTGCCCCGGGTGCTTCCAATTACCTGAATTCCCGTAACGGACCTAACGAGCTCCTGCTCCCTCTTCTCATTACGTGTCCACACCACCTCAGTCTACTCTCCCTCATTTTTTCCGCGATGTCACCCACTTCCAGGCTACGTCTACCTAATTCTTTCAGCTCTTGACACCCCACTCATGTTCTGCAGCATTCGCATCTCGGCTACTTGCATTCCATTGACGTGGCTCTTCCTCACTGCCCAACACTCTGATTCATATAGCATAGCTGGCCTAACCACTGCCCTCCAGTGCCGTAACGGGGGTATGAAGCGCCTGTGGCAAGTGTCTAACTTTCGCTTACCCGTAACCCAATAATGACAAAAAACATTTTGCGCCCCAAACCCGTTGCGCCCGTGGCGGCCGCCTTCTTCGCCACGCCCTCGTTACGGCCCTGTTGCCCTGTAAAACTTTCCTTTCAACTTGATCAGGACCCTCCTTTCACACAGGACTCCACTTGAAGTGCGTGGAGGCGTGAATTTTACTTGTTGGAAAACTGGCCCGTGGCTGTAAAAAGAGGTTGACACATGTGTCTTACAGACTACTTTGCTGATTTCAGGGAAGAAGTCATCGATGGGCAAGCGTCGGTAATGCGCACTACCATTATCAATAGCAGCAAAGAGATGTCGTCTTATAGTGATTTCCCCCCACCTGCTGAATTTGCCAACTTCATGCCCCACACAAGTATGGTCAAATATTTGGAGCTTTACGCGGCCAAATTCGATTTAAGACGCCATATTCGCTTCCGCTACAATGTTTTAAGTGTGAGTCAGAGAGAAGATTTTCCAACCAGTGGCCAATGGAATGTCCTAGTCCGAAATATGGAGGTATGTATTCTCAGTACTTAATCCCAAACGGCATGAGTGCTGCTTTGATGATAAATTGATAGTGATGTTTTCTCACACGTGACCTTTGTCATCCATGGACGTGTATCACGAAGAATGGCGAAGAGACATCATTGATCGCTTCAGGAATCATGGTGTGTAGTGGTCATCACTCAACGCCTTACATTCCAAACTTTCCAGGATTGGATTCGTTCAAAGGGAAAATGATACACACACATGCCTACAGAGATTTCAAAGGTTTTGAAGATAAGCGGGTTGTTGTAGTTGGCATTGGAAACTCGGGAGGCGACATCGCAGTTGAGTTGAGCCGTTTATCGTCCAAGGTAATAAGCAGTTAATATGTGTGTGTGCCTTAAATTTTAACAGACTCTATGTAAGATGACATCTTTATTTTTGTATGCGGTTTTTGTCTTTCAGGTGTACCTGAGCACTCGTCGAGGAACATGGGTCACGAATCGAGTATCAACTATAGGCCTTCCTATAGATTATCTCTACGTTAGACGGTTCCTAACTGGTTACAACGCCATTATTCCTGCTTCCTTGTTTCAAAGTTTTGGGGAATTGCTGGTGTGAAATGGTGTTTCATTTTCGTCTTTTAAGAGTCCTGAAAAAGTATATTTGAATGTTGTTTTTTTTTTTTCATTAGCTCACCTTCAGGTTTGATCACAAGTTGTTCAATGTGAAGCCAAAACACCGACTTTTTGAACAGCATGTGATGGTTAACGACAGCCTGCCGAATTGCATTATGAGTGGCACAGTGGTCATCAAGAATGATGTCGCAAGATTTACAGAAGATGGAGTAGTCTTCAAAGGAGAAGAAGATAACGAGTATAAAATAGACGCAGTTATCTTAGCTACGGGTTATCGTATTCACTTCCCGTTTATTGATCCTAAGATTTTAACAGTGAAAGATAACAGAGTACACCTTTACAAGAATATATTTGAACCCCAGATTCAACCACCTACCCTGGCTGTCATCGGATTGATTCAACCTCTGGGCTCGATTGCACCAATTTCAGATATGCAGTCGCGTCTGACTGCTCGTGTATTTTCTGGCAAACATGCTCTTCCTAGTGTTGAAGAAATGGAGAAAGATATTGAGCGTTTAAGGATAGAAAATGAACAAAAATTTGTCCAATCACCTCGACATACAATTCAAGTGGATTACACAACGTACATGGACGATGTGGCAGAATTGATAAATGCAAAACCAAACCTTTGGAAGATAGCGTTGTCTGATCCTGTTCTGTGGCTTTACTGCTTTTTAGGAGCTAATGTTCCCTATCAATATCGGTTGCAAGGACCCCATACTTGGTCCGGAGCGAGAGATGCTATCATCAAATGTGGTGATAGAGTGAGGGCACCGCTTCAGACACGCAGAGAGCCAAAGAAGAAGTCTGAATCGTATTCGTTGAAGTCACATCCAACTAACAACCTGCAAGGAATGAGGGCGTACATATTAATGGCATTTGGGGCTTTGGTCCTGGCGTTGTGTTTTAGTTTGATTTATTAGGGAAACAAGCAAGGATTTGGCGATTGTCTCCAGTGGTGTAGCTCTCAATTAACTAGTGCCGGAGCGCTGATTATTTTAATTGATCATACTCCTTTTCCACTCCAACAGGTAGCGGGTTATTGCGTGAAGTTAAGCAACCCAACCTCAGGTAGTACTAACATGGGTGGCGGCTTGGGAAAACTAGGTACCACTAATACCCAAAAATCGTCGCATTAGTGTAGTGTCTGTGCAGTTTCTGCATTAGAAATATGCAGTGGACGGAGCTCTAATGACCTTGTAGTTAAAGGAGTCTAAAGCACCAACGAAACAAACAAAAATCCAATCCCCGGCACCACTATACCACTGATTGTCGCTGCTATTGACAGTTGCAATGATCACAAAGGCCAATCTTGAACAATACGTGAGGTCTGTGTTCGTCCTTGGACATTCCCGACTACCTAAGTGGTACTTACCACTCATGGTAGCCTTACTCGAGCGCCAGAATATTTGAGTAGGATCTCTTATTTCACCAGGGCTGATCTTGCCACTCACTTATCCGTTGTAATGTCCGATAGAATCACGAACTAAAAGTACCTTGGTCCGATTACCATCGCCTCCTTCTATTGATTGAGGAAAATGAAAAACCTGGTAAAATAAAGTCACATATAGGCCTGTTACAATTTAACTTTGGTGTAAAATTTTGCCGTGAACATGTTATGCTTTGGGGCTATAGGATTGCAACACTGCTACAGGAGTGTGAGCGGCTGTATTGCGTTGGACACACCAGTTCTCGTCTCATCACTTAAGTTAAGCAACGCAATCCCAGGTAATACAGTACCAGCAAGGGTGACCGCTTGGGAACCCTGGGTACTGCTAATGCCCCAAATCGTCTTAACGGCGTAGTGTCTGTGCAGATTCTGCAGTGGACGGGGCTCTAATGACCTTGTAGTCGAAGGGCCCTAAAACACCAACGAAACAAACAAAAGCTACAGGAGTGTGTGTGAACTTCACATCGTTGATTGGATCCTGAATGTAAGTATCCTAGACATACTCAACCCCATCTGAAATGTGTGCAAAATTAGGGATAGATGAGATGTATTTGCTTCAACGTGATAATGATGGTCACCGCATTGCAAAGAAGGCAAAGGGGCTTCAAACCCTTCCGCAGTGCTTTGATGGATCCAGTGAGAATTAAAAATACGGAAATTCAAATGAATTCTTCTCGGCAGGAATCTCGGGAATATCCTAGAAGCTCTAAGGCTCGAATATGCAATTAATTACGTGCATGATTATTGTGTGTTCTTTAAAACGTTTTAGGGTTAATTTTCTGTATGTATTTAGAAATTGTTTTAATACCTGAGGTAATTGAAATGTCCCACTTTTAAACATCGTATTACAGGAAGGAAAATAAATATCACAATACCAGTCAATGTTTGACACCTGATAATAATATTATGATTTTTTACGATGTGTTTAACAACGACACATCAGCTTCGTGTGATAACTGTATATCAGCTGCTTTGTCCAAAGCCGCTTGTTTGATGTTCGGAAGCTCGGTCGTCTCAATATGACAGATAGCCGATTAGCCACGTATATCTAGGCTGGAGTACAAAATGGTTACGTTTTTGTCCGTTGAAGGTGCTGTTAGCATAATATTTACAATGTGCTTGTGTCGTAATTTCTATAACATTCTAGAATTCGAATGGTTCTGCCATATTTAGGGAAGTAAGTCTCAACTTTTGATTTCCAGTTATTCACTTAGATATTCTTCAATTACATCATTCTTATCTTGATTTTTAGTAGTTGGCGAAATGTTTGGTTGGGGAAGTTGTATGAATGGTGAATTGAGTTTAGGTGGCATAGAAGATGAGCGTATTACGTATCCAAAGAAGATTTCTTCGAAGTTTGGCAAATTACCAGTGAAGAGTAGTAAGTGGCAAAAATGCATGCCGGAATTTTTGGACGCTGCATGATAGAAAAAAAAGAATGAAAAAAATATCTCTTTACTTTCTAGTTGTTTGTGGTCAGAATTTCACAGTTTTCTTACTGGAAGATGGAAAAGTATATACCTGTGGAAATAATGACGTAGGACAGCTTGGACATGCCAAATCGAATAAGAAGCTGGAGTTAGTGGACAGTTTAGCAAACCATGTCATCACACAAGTTGCTTGTGGCTCCAATCACACCTTGGCATTGAGTGATTGGGGTGAAGTTTTTAGTTGGGGCTCCAACTCTTGTGGTCAACTTGGCTTTTCAGGCACGGAGGAATATATGGATGTACCGAAGTGTGTGCAATGTTAATATTTCTAAGTAATTTGATAAGTTGGTTCATTTCGAATTAACATTAATGATTGTTGTTTAGTGATGTACATTTCATCGTTGGGACACTTTTGAAGTGAAAATTCTTTGACCCATTCTTTCATTGATGCCTTTTTCGCCGACAGCTTATTCACCCCTTAGTACTGTTGATTTCTAATTGTTTTTTCTCAACGTCTTTAATAGACTAGTAAAATATTTAGCCACCAAAAAAGTTGTCCAGGTAGCGTGTGGGAATGAGCTCTCCCTTGTGCTGTTACGAAGTACGTATTCCATTACTTGTGTACCTTACTTAGAATTTTTCTGTCAAAGAATTCATATTGGAACTCATAGGATATTGATATTTGTATTACAGATGGGCAGTTGTTTTCCTTCGGGAAAAACAACTATGGTCAGTTGGGCGTGAGTACTGTATCGGAGTTTGAGCCTACTCCTATGTTGTTGAGTACTTTTGAGGGTGTTCCAGTGATGCGCCTTGCTTGTGGCGGATACCATTGTTTTGCCATAACCACCCTGGGGGCCGTTTATAGCTGGGGTCGGAATACGTTTGGTCAACTGGGTTTGAACGATGAAATGGATCGTTATTTGCCCACACATTTGAAAGCCTTGAGATCACAACGAGTGAGGTACATTTCATGTGGAGAAAATCACACTGCCATCTTAACTCAGGATGGTGGTGTTTTTACATTTGGTGCTGGAACCTATGGTCAGTTGGGACACGATGCATTTAACAATGAAATAGTGCCACGGAAAGTTTTAGAATTGATGGGAAGTTCAATTACTCAAATAGCCTGTGGAAGGTTAGTACCTTTTTTAAATCACTAATATGTATCACATTTCTGCTGAAGTAAGACAATCCAGTTTTTGTTACTGATTTCGATAGTTCTTGTCTGTCTTACTTTTAATTGATGTGATAGTCTCATTAGTATTTACAGTATTTAGAAATATCTAATGAAGGTGTGACGTTTACTTTTTTTAAGGCACCATACATTGGTTTATGAACCAAAACAAGATTGCATTTATGCGTTTGGACAAGGAGGTAATGGACAGTTGGGTTTGAGTTCCACAGGAAACGTGCGCAAACCAGCACCTGTCAAGGGTCCATGGAAAGAGTCGTCTCGAAAACGGTCTACTGGTGCAGACCCAGAAACTGATAAGAATTCCAAACAATCGTTATGTTTAAAGAGAATATTTTGCGGAGGCGATCATACCTTTGCGTTGTTCTTACCATTTGCAGTATGTCTAACATAGTGTTTTTGTTGTTGAGAATAATTGTATAAGATAGAAAGCACTGGTACAGTTTGTTTAATGTTGTCAGCCTGATGCGTCGCCTGACGATTTGCGTCATTTTCCGCTTGATGGACAAATTCTCCATCTTAGCCCAGAGCTCGCATCCGAGTGCGTGAAATTGGGAGAGAATGAACTGGCATCGCAGGAAATACTAGAGTAAGATTTCGTTACAAATAAGAGTTCATGTAGAGGTTAAGACGATGATTTGTGATTGTGGTATTGTTATCAATGTAGGAATGTGGAAGTGGTGTTCGGTTCTTCAGCGTGTATCAACGCATCTTTCTTACCAAGTGGAGACGAGCATGCACCTTGCACTTTTACTAATCCAAGGATCGATTATAATATGGTTGATTCTTTTTTTAAAACAATCGCCCAAATCAAGAAAACGTCGCTGGTGGAACTTATTGGGGAGAGTGTAAAAACTGACCTAGTGGCAACGTTAGAACCATCGCCTCTTGATTGGGAGGCACTCCGTGTGTATTTGATCATTATGAAGTGTCACTTGTTTGAGGATCCTGTATATTATAGTTCACTATGCACTCCACTTGGCAAAGCAATCATCAGTCTAGGCCCAGAGGCTACTAAAGTACTGGAAAGTTGGTGGATAATGATGAAACGTGAGGACTTTTGCCGACTGATAGCCATTTATAAAATGTGCGTTGTTTATGTATTAAATGGATTTTTGACGCCAGATGAGAAAGATATTTCTAGTAGCCGCCTTAGTCTTGCAGTAGCTTTGAGTATCTTGTCTAAAGTGAACAAAGTGAACAGTGAGAAAGAAGTGCCGTTGCCCTATGAGGAGTTTTACATTCCGGAAATCAGTGAAAAGATCGATGTCCGCCTCGATTATGTGAAGTGGGTGAGCCTGACAAAAGACCACAATAGCCTGTTCTTTTGCGATTTTCCGTTTTTGTATGATGCAAAGGCTAAGACTCTTATACTGCAGACAGATGCTGTTCTTCAAATGCAGTCGGCAATGGACGAAGTTCATCGACGTAATTTCACTAGTCTGTTTTTCCCTGTGGACCCAGCAAATCCATATCTTGTTCTGATAGTTACACGAGAAAATCTTGTTCAAGATGCCTTAAAGCAGTTGATGAGTTATAGCACCAAAAGCAACAATTTGAAAAAGCCTCTGAAAGTAGTGTTTCGTGGTGAAGATGCGGTGGATGGTGGAGGTGTTCGTAAAGAGTTTTTCATGCTACTGATGAAGGACCTCATCGATCCCAAATATGGGATGTTCAAGATTTATGAAGAAACTAACTGCATTTGGTTTAATAATAAGACTTTCGAGAATGAGCAGATGTTCAACCTGATAGGTCTCCTGTGTGGTCTGGCAATTTATAACGGTAACATCATAGACCTACCATTTCCACTCGCCTTGTACAAGAAACTTCTTTCGGAAAAGACTAAGTTGGATGACTTACGAGGCTTGTCACCATCGCTGCACAAGAGCCTGCGGTACATGTTAGACTACGAAAATGAAGATTTTACTGAGGTATTTGGACAGTACTTTGAAATAACCGTAGAAGCTTTTGGAGAAGTGGAGACTCACGAATTGAAGCCCGGTGGTAAAGATTTGATGGTTTCCCAAAGTAATCGAGAAGAGTACGTGGATCTTTACGTGGATTTCTTGCTGAATAAATCGGTGGCAGTGCAATACGCAGCTTTTCATGACGGGTTTCATAAAGTGCTTGGCGGTCGAGTACTAGAATTATTCCATTCGCAGGAGCTGATGGCCATGGTGGTGGGGAATGAAAATTACGACTGGGAAGAATTGGAGAGGAACACTGAGTATAAAGATGATTTTTCCAAAGATCACCCCACCATCCGAATGTTGTGGGAAGTATTTCACGAACTTGATCTCGAGCAAAAGAAGAAATTTCTTATGTTTCTTACGGGTTATGATCGCATTCCCATCTTTGGCATGAAAAGTTTGAAGATAACAATTCAACCTACAGGAGGTGGTGAAGACTTTTTGCCTGTGGCACATACTTGCTTTAATCTTCTCGATCTGCCACGTTACTCCAAAAAGAAGAATTTGAAGGAGAAACTGTTGTTGGCCATTGAACACACTCAAGGATTTGGATTAGCTTAAGTGACATGACTGCGAGGGGACATTTTAAACGAATACAATATTATGATACTTTCCTTTGAGCAGCCTGGATCACTCCTTCCTCCCCCCTTTTTTTTGGTTAAAAGTTTACATCAAAACATTTAAATTTGTCAGTAATCATTTGTCCCCAACGTGCGATCAAGGGTTTTCGAGTAGATAAAAGAATTTTGGCTGATTTGAGACTTCCAGTTCATGCAGTTCTCAGTATAAATTTGAAATTGTCGTTTTAAGTGACGAATCTCAAGATTTTATTCGTCGAAATTTTGATGCAGTTTTAAGCTTGGTGCGCAGAAAAAGGGTTGTTGGAATGATTTCGTCTATAGTAAAATGATTTTTCCTCCTTTATTGCCTTATTGCATTGATTGTTATATGTTGATTACAAGGTTACAAAAATTGTGAATTTTTATTTGTTGAACGTTATTAAAGTCTGTTGCAGGCTGGTAGATAACAGCTTCTTTATTAAATGGCAAGGAATGCAGAAATGGACTAGTTAGCGGTGAGTATGAATTTAAAAAAACGATGGAGGATCAACGTTTAAGAATTCTTGAGCGAACATCTTTCCCATGAATAACATGGTATTGGTATGTATTTCGATGAAAAATGACTTCTATGGTACAATACACTGAATTATTTATTATTTGCGACCACTAATTCATTTCCTTGTATGGATTTGCAGAGAAATTTTTGTTTTTTGTCGTTTTGTTAGCTGTTGTCACTTTTCTGCCTTGCTTTTGGAGCGGTCAAATTCTAAAGAGGCTTACAAATAACATTCTGATTTGTGGAAGTTTCTGAAAAATCAACTTGAAAAGGAAGACGCTTGACCGGATATATTGTACTCTACCTGGACTAATGGATAATAAGGTGATGTACCATGAAAATATTCACACAAAGGACTCTTGGCAATCTTATTTATGCCTACATTGGTTACTTTCACGATTATTCGATCACTAAGAGAACACTCGATCTTTAGTTTTAATGTTCCAATTGAAACACTGTATAATACAAGCAACTACTAACCCATTTCCCGCCTATGGCAGGGTCGGATATCCATCTATGTCCGTCTGGATGGACACATGAGCGATTACAATTACTCATGTGAAAGATGTTGAAATTGTTAATGAAATACGGCATTTATTTGTAATGTGGTTAATTATTGGGCAGATTATTGTAAGTAAGAGACATAGGATGTAAAGGCGTTCGATGGGGAATTTGTTGATAAGTCGAAATATCACCATTGTTGCCGAGTGACGACACTGCTTCTTTGGATAAGGAATTTTACTGTTGCTATAGGGTTGTTTTGGGGCTTCCTGTTGAGTATGTGGTCACACAGCTACATGCAAATCAGTTTGTAAGCAAGATGGCCGTCAAAAATTGGAAAAGGCTGTGCGCGCATCGTTTAATCAACGCCCCTTTTTATGTCGATTGAATCTCGTGAAACGACGGTGCTTAGAAGAACAAGTACAAGACGTTTACCTGACCCGTATTAGGTAAGATTTGTAAATTCTTATGTGTACTGAAAGATTTGACTTCGTATTAATTCAGAACCAGCCATTGCTTAGGAACGACGATGCTATGCATTCGGAATTGAGTTTGAGGACGTTTGATTCGCAAACAACCTTGTTTTGAGTGTTGTGCCCAAGTGAGAGTTGTGTGCGCTAGTTAGTTGTTTTGACTATGTTTACACATCTACGATAAGATTGCTTGTTGTCAACTTAACAAGAAATGACATTGAACAAACTACTAGTCACCAAATTAGTGATGTTGGATTGTAAGAATAGTTAAAAACTTTGTCGAATGAATTGAATCTCTCCTCCCATCAACTGGCCTTGCCTTTAAAGGGTAATGCTCGTCGTGATTGGTTGTTGTTCATATTTATTCTAAATTGTTAAAAGTAAATAATTATAGTTATTTTCTTCTCGAAATTGAAAATAATCGTTAGAATGGTTCCGTTGATTATTTCTGGAGGTATTTTTTTTTCATGTCAGTTGTGATGTTGGTGCATGACCCCGCCAAGAATAGGTTCTATGAATTTATTAACATTTTGTATTTTCACAATTGGATAGAAATACGGAAGACCGACGCATCCAGAAATCCCGTAATTTATTTATTGTAGCGTTTTAGTCCGCATTGAGCAGTATTTTTTGACAAAAGTTGAATGCTTCTCAGTTGCGGCATCTGTAGTATCCCAACTCGCCGGTAGATGTCAGTGGTGACGCATCACACAGTGCAACACTTCCTTGGGTAGGTTCTTGGTGCCGATTTGTGAACGATTGGTGGACTCTGACTTTGTTGGCAAGACCTGAAGGGAACTGCGGAACTAAATGGAATGCTGATTATGGTTAGTGATTATTCCATTGTCTTAAGGTCTGACCTTACATTCAGTAGTCTTTCTATGCACCAAATATAACTGTATTGCCAACAAGATGGTCTTCGTGACATACCACTCTAGCACAACTGTGAACTCTGTAAATCACATACATGGCCTCTAATATCTCAGAATTTCAGGTGGTTGGTGTTCGTAATCCATACGAGATGTGGCAAATTTCTGTGCTGTTCAGATTACATGAATGTTGGACGTCGAAGTTCTCCGTTTAGCGGAGTGTTGGCTTGTTTCCTCTTCGTACAAGGTCATCGCGGAATTACTTTTCACGAGGAAACGTTTTAATTGTGTTCAGGTGATTTTGAATGGTTTATATGTGATATCATCGTGTGGCAGCGTAGTTGTCATTTCAATAGAGGGATTCTTTGTCGAATGGGTCGTTGAATTTTGCTGAAAAAAAAACAGCATGTGATATTTGATTCAGGCTCTTTGTAATGAGAAATTACCATAACGGAAATTAACCATTGCATTAGTTAATTTCCGCCTTTTTCACGGATAGTTGTTGATATACCGACTTGGTACAAGGTGCAAATGTTTGTTTTATGAAACAAAGGTCGGCTCTTAATTAGATGGTTGCTTTCAAAGGTGAAAGCTGGATCATGGAATAAAAATAATTTCCTGTCCGAGAATGTTTCCACTGAAGTTTCCACTCGTATGACGAATATGGTCGACTGGTTGGTTATAAGTGGTTAATAAAGTGGATGTTTCATCAGGATATAAGACATCTCCATTTCAGGACTGATGCCTATTGCCACTCTTTTCTGATCCTTCTTGGTAAAAAGTCAGGAGTTGTCGATTTGTGGCGTTGCACGTACAGTTATGAGCCAAAAACAGAAGAGAATTTCAGTTGACACTAATAAGCCCGGAAAGGAGACTTTGATAAGGAGACGTGGGTTACGTAGAAGTTGACCTCATTTTTGAATAACCCAAAACTATTTTCAGGAGTCGGACAAATAGGCGCTATAGAGTAGCTTATTTTATTATTAGGCGCGTATATGTCTACTATAATATAGTTTTAGCAGGAGAGGGGGAAATAAAACCCTGCTGAGGTGTTAAGGGCATTATTGGACCATTGAATGAGTTGGACGAACCCGAAGTGCTATGTTGACAGGCAGTAGTTATTGGCTCGCAGTCGTGAGCAAACTTGCAAAGGCCTGATGTTTACCTTTGTGATATTCATCAAAGTGTAGTAAGTTTTGAGGTGAACGGTTAGAGATGGCTGCTTGTGTTTCTATTATCACGATAGGTAGTAATCTCAACTCTATGAAACCATTTTCTGTCATTTAAAAAATTTTTTCTTTTTTTTTTACTTTTGACTTTGCCATAAAATCTGCATGCTTTATTTATTACAGAGTTGCAGTAGCTTGATCCGGGCCCCAATGTATTTGCTTAAGGGTTGGGGCGCTGCACAGGAACGGCAAGACAAAGGTAAGGATGCACGACATTTTGTAAGTGGTGGAATTCGCGTGTGTTGTAATGTGTAAATGTAGTTACGTGTTGTTCCTTTATTCTCGTTGTGCTACTGTTGCCGAGTGGAATGGCAAGTCCCTAGATAGTCCTTAGATAGTCGATAATTAGGAGACGTGTTGGAGGGACAACGGCTGCAGCTAATTTGATAGCTGTAAATGGAGCGAGGGGAGTGTAAGAGAAGTTATCTGCAACTTGTGTGTGTTTCGTGTGGCATTGCTACCACATGCGCTTTATGAAAGATCCCGTGTACAGTGTGCGAATGACTTTGGTGATCGTAGGTCATGCCTCCGGTTTTTTTTTGGCGATGCCCGTATTTTCACATACTGTAAGATACAAATTCATGAATTCGACATTTGCCAACATTTAAAGATGGTTTCTTGACATACCATTTCTTTAAGATTGGCTTTTAGAAGTAGGGTTTTGGCATTGTCTTATGCAGCAGGCTACTTTGTCCACTCTGATGGTGCTGTAGTGTATTGCTAAGGCGTCGTGAGAACTGTAAGACTTGTTAACGGGTTATAACACTGTTTGGAAATTTCACACTGCTAGAAATACTGTAATGTCAAGACGAAAGTCAAGAGTACTTGTTGCGCGACTTGTCGTTTTTTTAGTGAACTTTCTGTTGAATAATTGGTGGAATTTTGAAGACCCAACGTCTTTCATTCTCCCTCTAAAAAAATTTCGTCTCGTTTTTCGCATTTTTAGATGGTCTAGGCAGAATAACAACTGCTCGCTGTAGAAAATTATGAAAGCCCTAAAATCTCAACCTATTGAGCTATCATCGAGGTCGGTTATTTGTGAGGTTTCATCTTGTGTCGAAATCTTTTAAGGGATGCTATGTGCGAAAAACGTTTTGAGGATTTTGTTTTGAAGAAAAGGAAATGAAATGCTAAGGGCTATACTGATGTATGCCTCGTACTTGGTTAAGCGTGGAAATGTTTTTTTATTTTTGGGCCTTTGTCTGAGGTGACTGTTTCTGTTGACCGGAAAACACATGACAGTTTCTTTTAAGTGATGATACCAGTCTGCTGGCCTACTAATTGTTAGTTATATAAACCACCATTCGCTGGCGCTCAACCGCAAATTGTGACACTCATTATTAACTTTATCTTTTGCCTAGCAATGAACTCGTATAGTCGCTTCACTCCTGTCTAGATCAATTTAGGTTCATCGCCAGCGACTTCTATTTTGCAGTACTTGCCAGCTTTCAAGAGTAGTGTGTTTTAAGCACTTAGTAAAAAAAATGCATTTAGTCTGACCAATTATAATAAGCAGAGCAACTGCTAACCCTTTTCCCACCTAGGGCAGGGTCGGGTACCCATCTTGTCCCTCTGAATGGACGCAGGTGATCTAATAGACGGTATTTTTCTGCAGCCGGCTACCGATCAAAGCTGCATCCTCTTTGCATTTTTATTTATCGTCGGTCTGCTGTTCGTTGGGGCACTCCACCGACACCAACGAAACAGCTCCTACCCCTGGGAATTTTTGCCTCATTTACCCGTTGCATAGTAGAGAGGGTTCTTTCATGTGCAAATGCGATCGTACACCACACGGGACCTCGATTTTACTTCTCAACCGAAGGAAGGCGCACTCGGAACCTCTCTTTCGCCCGAAAGAAGCCAACCCACCGAGACGTGTCTGGCCATTTAAAATGTGCTGTAGAGATGCGCGCTTGCATAATTTTCTCTCTGTTATCTCGGTTGTGTGAGATCGGAAGTATCTATATCAAGTGCATCATACCCTTATCCCGCCTATCGCAGGGTCGGGTTTGCCACTTCCTCCTCTTCTCATCACATCCTCCTCCCCCACATAGTATTTCCCGCCGTATGACTGGTACCTATTTCTCTTTGATTGACCTACTCTTTCTCATGGTATGTTCACATGGTTGTTGTTGTTTGTTGGCGTTTTAGGGCCCTTTAACTGACAAGGTCATTAGAGCCCCGCCCACAGCATAGTTCTTATGCAGAGACTGCACAGACACTACATTAATGCGAATATTTTTGGGAATTAGCAGTACCCAGTTTTCCCAAGCGGCCACCCATGTCAGTTCTAACTGGGGTTGCGCTGTTTAACTTCAGTGATCCGACGAGAACTGGTGTGTCCAGCGCAATTCGCCGCTCCCTGTTGGCATGGTACCTCAGGCTGTTCTTTGAGCTGTTATGCAGTCAGTCCACCTCGGTGACACCTGAATCTGGATGCTGGTTCGATTCGGACTGAGGTGGAATCTTCAAGTGTACTTGTCGAGTGAGAAGTA
This sequence comes from Trigoniulus corallinus, assembly GCA_013389805.1. Taxonomy (NCBI): domain Eukaryota; kingdom Metazoa; phylum Arthropoda; class Diplopoda; order Spirobolida; family Trigoniulidae; genus Trigoniulus; species Trigoniulus corallinus. The sequence continues at coordinate 38,877,814 of JAAFCE010008833.1, read as the reverse complement.
AAACCGTGCTCCCCTGTCGTGTAAGATAGGAAAAGTTGTTTACTGCCGTTTTAAGTTCTCCAATTTGGATGTTCAAGATATAATGATAAGCGGACTCTGGGCGACTAGCCCTAAGTAGTTTCGAAGCGACAATCGGGTGGTTGGGAGTGGAGCAGAAGTGGTTGCTAATAAAATTTGTCGTAGGTGGATGACGGGGTGCGTAATGGTTTTTACTGTTGATTTTGATATTTTTTTCTGGAGGGAGGAGAATGTCATGGTTTGAGTTTGTCATTAGGCCCAGTGACAGATATTTCTTTTGACATTGTTGGAGCATGCACTCCAAAATAGAATACCTAATGTTACGTCTGTATTTCAGGTCTCCACTTAGAGCCTTATTTCTGTAGCCAGATCAGTAAAATCCCCACAGTGATAACTGTGACCAGAGTATTCGATGCTTCTGTCCTGGTTCTTCCACGTCCTACACTTTGCTGTCAAGCGGATTGTTTCGATGGTGTTTTAGGACCATTCAACTACAAGCGGCAGGCTCTAGCCCTGTCCACTGTGTAGTTCTAATGCAAAGTCCGCGCGGGGTATTAGTAGCATCCAGTGTTCATCAGCGTTCTCATGCCAGTGCTAGCTGGGATTGTGTTGCTTAACCAGTGATCAGACGAGAGCTGGTGTGTCCGACGCAATACAGCCGCTCTCTCATATGGAGATGGAGTGGACAGCCACTACAGCCCGTCACTTTTTGAGCTCATGGCAAAACCGGCAAATTGGAGCGTCTTTGTAACGACCATATAATGCCTGGGCAATCTGATGGACCGATTGAATTTCTAAAGGAGCGGATATGAAAAGTAGGGTGACGCGTCCCTAACTCTGTCCGCTCCTTACCCGTTGTCTGAACGGTCTCCCCTCAAAGGGATTCCCCCTAAAGAGACGTTAATCTTTTAAGATTTTCTGCATTGTGACACCTAAGTTACTGAAAGGACTTTGAGGAGGTCGTCATGGCTCCAGAGGAGAGTCTCCCAGTGATAAAGTACAATGATGGCATGGTGAATGGATCCAGGAAAGGTGCTCGAAGGGAAACAACCGCCCTAGATGAAGGGATGAATATACTTGAAAAACCACCTTTTCTCTATTTCGAATAAGGCACGTTTTACTTAGCCGATCCGTTTTCTTGCTATTTTTCGGCACACCTTGATCCAACGACCCTTCTGTAAAAAAAATTGTGCATCCTCCACTTTAATGCAAATGAAGCCCGAGACTGCCTAATACGCGTAATTGAACCTATAGGTAGCTGTATATCATAAGTTTTCTTGCACCTGCGTGTCTTTCAGGTGCACGCGCTTGCTGGCAGTTCCCCATTGGTCCAGGTAGGTCTTCTGGTGAGAATTAAAGAATCGGAGACGTTTTTGGATGGAAGAAAATCGTTTTGGCCTGCGGCACATCTCAACGGGGAAGGGGAAGAGAAACGAGATAGTAGTGGGCCAGGTATACACTCGAAACACATGCTCGGACCCAACGCCCTTATGAGGGATAGTTTGATCACCACTTCACTTAGGGGAAATGCTGTTGGAAGGCTCCTGTACAATGTCTGATTGCGTCCATTGAACATCAGTGGTGGCATGACAAGAGTCTTGGGAAACTTTGGGAGCGGCGAGTTGCGTTGGACACACCAGTTCTCGTCTGATCGCTGAAGTTAAGCGACGCAAGTCCAGTTAGTACTGACATGGGTGGTCGCTCGGGAAAGCTGGGTACTGCTAATACCCAATAATCGTCGCATTGGTGTAGTGTCTGTGCAGCCTATGCATTAGAACTATGCAGTGGACGGGTCTCTAATGACCTTGTAGTTGACGGGACCTTAAACACCAACAAAACAAAACTTTGGAAACTTCATCCGGGACGCGCACAAAGGATTCGTAAGTTTAGTTGCGGAACACGTTTGTGAATTGAACCTCCTGTTCCCCGAAAGCCATGAAGTGCCATGGTCTTTCGGGTAGTGCATGGGTTGGTTGAAGGTCGACGCTGACCAATGCGGGAATTATGGGACGTCCTGGGCTTACGCAATGCCGTGGCTGCCTCCTGTCCAATGGAATACTCGTTTGGTAGCCTGTGGGTATTCGTGATGTGTTAGTATCGTTATTTACAATTCAGGGAATATTTGAGCTTGTTTCATTTGGCTGTCGTTCAGGCCGCGTAAGGGACGGGACTGTTACCCGACAGACTCCCTCTAGGAGGGATTTCTCTAGAAATGGTTTTGCGATGTGGACGATGGCGAACGTCATTTATTGTGTAGACTAGCGCAATGTTCAAATCATGTCACCTGTCCCTCCCACTTTTGAATCGAGGGGAGTCATTTCGAACTTATGGTACGTTTGACCTAGTGACCCCGTTTTCAGCGGGATTACATCAGAGAAGTGCTTTTACCGCGTGCAATTTGCTGTTACCAGAAACTGCTGCAGCGACAGCATTTTCCGAGTTGCCTTCAAAAGCGCTGTGCGACTGCGTAGACGATGTTCTATAAGCCTCTAGTGGATTCTGGAACGAGGTCAATCCAACTGGAACGCGGAGTGCGCCAACTTCCAACTTGTTCTGTTGTAATTCACAGGCAGTACTAGTTAGCAAAATTTGGATAATGAAAGGTCATGGGTCACCACGGCGAAAGCGCGACAGCCTCCCACTCGGTCTTGAGCCTACTGACCCTCCCTCTTTTCATACTGTGCTGTCTGTTACTGTTGGGGTTTTTTTTCAATGGCTTTTCGGTTGTTTTTGAGCTGTTTGCCGCTGCTGCCCGTAATATTTATTAGTGGAACACTTTCGCTTTGAATGACAACCGGTTTGTCCAGATATGTGACGTCACCTCTGCACCTCCGTCCGCTCCCTCCTAAATGGAACCAGTTTTTCTCTTCCCGTTTTGACCATCGGCGAATCCTTCTCGGGCGGACTTGGATCTCGTTGATGGTAATATGAGCATTGTTATGTTTTACCTCATCCCGTTTTCAGCACACCCCTCTCCCCCAGTATATTTATTATTCATTCTTTTTGTCCGTCTGTTCTGTCCAAGCAGGTGAGTGTATATGAGGCCACACAGTAGCCAAACTGAATCTAATCCATGAAATGAGAAGACTGAGGAAGACTAGACTGTCCCTTCATAGGTCTTGAGCGGCTGTATTGCGTTGGACACACCAGTTCTTTTCTGATCACTGAAGTTAAGCAACGCAACCCCAGTTAGTACCAACATGGGTGGCCGCTTGGGAACACTGGGTACCGCTAATAACCCATAAATCGTCGTGACAGCGTAGTGTCTGTGCAGACTCTGCATTGGAACTGCAGTGGACGGGGCTCTAATGACCATTGTAGTTGACAGGCCCTGAAACACCAGGCAATCAATCAATTGATAGGTCTTGAGATGTGCAAAACTTGACCGTTACGCCTACATGCCTATAACAGTGGTGATGGAGCATCACACCAGTGCGGATTCGAAAGGTTGGGTGGGAAGAAAGTCACTGGGGAACTGCTGGAAATGTCATTGTAGTAATGGCTGGCGTCAAGTTACGCCGTGTCTGACTGTTAGTGAGCTGTTACTAGGGCCTTGAGGTCCTACATTTGGGGAGTGTCAGAGTTCTATTGCTTTCTTTGCCCGTTTTCCCCATAAAAGCGGTCGCTGGCCTACGTACGCTAGTAGCTATCATCATCATCCGCTTATCCCGCCTGTGGCAGGGTCGCGTCTGCGGGTTCTGGCCCTCCACTCCCTCTTATTTCCCACCAGGTCCCCGTCCACTCCACACGCTACCATACCATTACGGAGAACCTGCTCCCACGTCTGCTTCGGTTTCCTACTGCCCAGGGTGCTTCCAACCACCCGCGTTCCTGTGATAGACCTAACGAGCTCCTCCTCCCCTCATTATGTGTCCATACCACGTCAACCTACTCTCCCTCATATTTTCCGTGATGCCCCCCACCCCCCCAGGCTACCTCTAATATACTCGTTCCTAATTATCAGCTTTGGACACCCCGCTCATATATCGCAGTGTTCACATCTCGCCTACTTGCATTCTATTGACGTGGCTCTTCCTCATGGGCCTAACTAGCGCCCTGTAAAACTTCCCTTTCAACTTGATTGGGTCCCTCCTGTCGCACTGGACTCCACTTGCCGCTCTCTCCACTTCAACCATCCCCCATTGATTCTATGGGTCGTCATATCGGAGTCTAGTATGCTAGTAGGTTTCACTAGAGAAATTGCAGGATTCCTGAAATAACGGTGGGGTGTTCGACCTGAGGCGGAGCTCGTGTTCCCCTGTAGTTTATTACATTTTACAGTTAGCATAGTTTTGATGTTTAGGCAATTAAGAGCTCCACCTCACCCCATTTCTAGAAATGATCCGTTGTTAAAAAGGGGGAGTTGACTCTTAAGTTAGAAAATTGGCTTTTTTTTAAAGCCCTGTGGGGCAAACAACCAAGTCATTATAATGGTCCGGGCCTTGGTTTAGGTTTTCCATGTATCTCCTTCCCTCCTCTTTCTCCATCCCCACCCTTGTACCAACTATGGGTAACAATGATCATGAAAGGTAATATGCCATAAGAGTCTTTGTGATTATTAGCCCATTTTTACAGGGTTGATTCTGGGGCATAGCATTGTTTTTCCGGGTGAGGAGACCCCCACCCAAATAACACTTTCGGCCGTAATTCCACGTGGCATGTACGATGTAGAAGCGGTGGGTCAGTGTAACGCACGATGGTGACTCAGCCTGTTAAGTCCATTCGCTCACAGAAATGGACCTCCTGTGCTGTAAGGCGTTCCAGCGCCTTATTAGAGCGCCCGTGAAATTGTTTCATTGGGCCAAGGTTGTTGAAGGAGCTATTGACGCTCCGCTGTCGAGGTGGAGCCGGTGACGTTATTTCGTAACCGTTCTGACGGGCTTGGAAAACAATGGTGGATGACGAGAAGGTTCCGAAAAAGTAGTTTGATTACTAAATGTAAGGATACGAAATGGGGCGAGGGTCGTCTTATGGTAGTGTGTGACGTGGACCGGGCCATTGCATCGCAAATGTTGGGTGTCTTGGATGGAAGTCTTTTGAGGTGAGGAAGATTTTGAATGAGGGAATGATTGGAACATCTGGTTATTGGTTCAAAGCCCTCCTTGTTCCTTTCACCTGCGTGTATAAGATGTTGGGTGATGAAGTAGTAGTTGTACGAGGGTGCCAAAAACCCAAAATAAGACCTCTTTTTCTCTCTCCCTTTCTTTTCTCCCTTCTTTACTTTTTTAAACTGAACTTACTATTCTTGGGTGACACGACGGCGCAGGTGTTGTCAAAAATTCCCACGGGGTATGTTGGTGTCCGCTGATTCCTGCTGTTTTTCTCGTCTTCAAGATGTTATTGTGACGTGTCTTAATCCTTTCCATACGGTCCGTTGTGCACCCCTTTTCGCCCGCTACCGTGTATAATTGCGGTAATGGTGGTGTTGTTAGATAAACCCTCCCATTTGCCGAATATCGTCCCGTAAAGAGTTGCGCATGCAAAATTAATTAACGTATTTAATGGACTGGTTTCCAACTTTGTTGCTGCCTTTCAAATATTTACTCTTTGGAAAGTGTTTAGCACCTGTCATTTATCGTGGGTGGGCCCGTAGAGGTCATTTTTCATTTAGGGTAGTTGTAGGACGAAAGAAAAGCGCTTGATCAGCTTTTTTTTGGACGATGACGACCTTTGTGCCACCACTTGTAGCAACGTTATGAACCATCTTAGTGGTGAAGTAACCTTCTGGTCAGTTGTTTAGGGAGTGGCTGAACCGTTGGGTGACACCCAGGGGCAGCTTACAATGCTGACTGTGGAACTGTCTAAACTGAACCCTAGCGAGAGCTGAAGGGGGATGTCCAGGAGTTCTGGAAGACATGACCCTCCTCTCCTCTGTGCAACTTCTGACTTGCCCTCTCACGTCACGTCCTCTTTCATAAAGAGGAAAATGGACTCAATCAAATGACTTCCTCGAATCACGTTGGAATATCCTGCGGGTCCTTTGAGAAGGATGGCATTTCCTGAAAATGGGGACTTTTAATGGTCAGTTTTGAAACTTGTTAGGAATGACAACCTTGCAGTAGGGTGTTATGATTTTTCTGAGTTAAATTGTCGGGGAAGAAAAGTGCCCGTTTCTCGGAAAGAAGTCATCATCGACTTTAGGAAAGGATGATGTTTGGGAAATGACATGGATGGAGTGGGTATGGGCACTTTTGAGTTACCCAAGGATCGAAGGTGGGGGAGGGAGAGGAGAGGGAAAGGGGAAATGGCATCGATAAGTGCTCCCTGTCCTGGTCAATTTCCCTGTACTGTAGTTAGTAGATATGCCATTTCTCACAAAAAGCCATTAATTGCCTCCTCAAGTCCGCACCTGGCTTACGGTTAGGGAGGATGACGTCATTGGCATGTTTTTGACGGGTTTTAATTCCATGCTTCATTTATGGAAACGAGTCCCCTCTATTCATGCCCTGGTCAAGTGCTTCCGGGCATCTAGCGATAAAAACCCATCGAACAACTTTGAAGTCAGTTATTGTTTGGAATTCCTTTGCAACCACCTTGGTTTTTTTTCATATTTGGGACGGTGATGATAACGTAAGAACAAAACGGTTGTGCATTTGCCTGCTGCCATCACTGTGTCAGGACATCCAGAGTTGACCGGTATTAGGGGGACGGGGACTGGGGACAATGTTGTAGCAACGCGGCTCTTCAATCGTGTTTCAACAGTGATATGCTTCCACGTGGTACAAGTGTCGCCATTTTTGTTGTTGGTGGCGCCGCATTCATTTTCGTGTTGCCATAGTAACGGTGTTGTATCGTCCTCCCTTATCCATATCGCCCACTCTTGATGTGACGTCATCGTTGCCTCCTTGCACTATGTAGGTCAATGTTGCTTTTCTATGCGTCGTTGTTGAGCAAAAGTGCTGTTTTTCGCCGTCTTTTCTGTCGGTTTGTTAGGATACAGCTGAGATCTACCTGCTTGGTATTGAACATTTTAGTTGTCTCTAGACGTGTACTACACTGAAATACTTCATCAATAAAGTAAATAACGGTCGCAGTTTAGCATTTCGGTTTGGAGTGGCTCACATGTTGGGAAGCAACAGTTGACGCAATGAGGAGATCACTCTTGTTTTCGGATGTACAATATCGCCAAAAATTTCTGGTGCATTTCTTTGCACAAATAAGGCGTGTCCCCACGTAGCTAACATTTAGTTGTTTGATGGGCACGGCGAAAAGGTAGTAAATGCAGTTTAACTATAATCGTAGCCCCCTATCTATAACTGGACGTTGTCCCATACTGGGAAAAGAGGCCCGCCTTCCTTCTGATGAGAAGTAAAACCAAGATTCCGTTTGGTGGGGAGCGGCTTACTGCGTTGGACACAGCAAGTTGGTTATGCAGCACAACCCCGGGCTAGTATTGACATGGTTGGCCGCTAGGGAAAACTGGGCACCGCTAATATTCAAAACTAGTGTCTGTGCAGTCTCTGTTTTAGAACTTCGCAGTAGACGTGGCTCTAATGACCTTGGACTATGTTGTTTGTGTACGATGACCACCACCGTGGTATACGATGGCATTTGCAGGGAAAAGAACCACTCTCTACTATGCAACGGGCAGATGAGGCAAAATTCCCACGTGTAGGCGCTAATTAGGTTCATTACAGGAATGAAGGTGGTTCAGGGAACGCATTCAGGGAAGGAGGAGACCAAAGCAGGCGTGGGAGCAGGTTGTTCGTAAGGATATGGTAGTGTGTCAGGTGGACTGGGATCTGGTGGGAGAGAGGCAGCAGTGGAGAGCTGGAATCAGCAGACACGATCCTGCCACAGGTGGGATAAGGGTATGATGATGAGAGGGAGCGGCTTATTGAGTTCGACACGCCAGCTCTCGTCTGATGACTGAAGTTAAGCAACGGGTATGTAATTAATGCTCTGAAATTGTGGCATTAGTGTTGGGTCTGGACAGTCTCTGTATCAGAGTCTATACAGTGGACGGGGCTCTAATGATCTTGTAGTTGAAGGGCCCTAAAACACCAACAAAACAAACAAAACAAAAATGATGATGACGAACTCGGTGGAGTGACCCAACGAACAGTAAACCGATGATGAATAAGCATAGAGATTGCGGCTTTGGTCGGCAGCCGACTGAGAAAAAATACCGTGTGTGTACATTGAGAGGGACAGATGGGTACCCCACCCTGCAGGAGAGGGGTTATGAGGTGCTTTGCAACGTGTATTAATTATTTAGGCATTAATGAAAGGTTTTTTTTTGTATAGTGTTTTTTATTGGTTCACTTTCAGGTGTTAATGTTTTTCTTTGGTAATGAAATAGTAGGCAATTGGAAAAGGTGGGCGGTGTCCTTTGCTACCGTCAGTCGCGTCTCTTTTGGATTATCTCATTTTTGAAATATTTTAATAGCCACCGTTTTTTTTTCGTTACCCTTTTTTTTTTTTTACTTGGGATCGGATGTTTCAGTATTCAATGCTGGACATTTGTAGTTTTTTCCTCTGGTATGCTACGGTATGCGACAGTGGTGTAATCGGGTTCTTGGTTTAGCTGTTTTCCGTTAGGCGCGCTGATGACCGTCCGTGTTGATTGGCGACGTATTGTCAGCAGTCGTTTGCCGTCACAGTTTATCCGGCGATTGCCTTGTGGAGGCGTTTATTCTTGTGACTTGGCCTGCGAACAAGGAACGCTCGCTGTGGATTCCGTAATAATTGAACAAAAGTGGAAAGAAGGTGTTGAGGATAGTTAACAAGCAGTCACTGAACTTGTTTTGTGCGACAGAGGCGTTGGAAGAGGACGGTTCTAGTCAACACATTATCATTACTACTTTCACTTGGCGATTTAGTTTGTTGTTTATTTTGTCCGTTAGTAGGTGGTGGTAGTCGCCGTTTTGTTTGTCGTCCTTCGCTGTATTGGATATGGACTCGAGGTCAGTGGTCGTCGTCGTCGTTTAGGCATCACTCCCCATAGCGATATTGTCCAGTTGCAACTATCGCCACTTGGGACAATTCGCTGTTGTGTACTTTGTCATCGTGGTGGGAGCGCAGGAGAAGAACAACAACAGTTTGTGGTAAATGGCACGTGGAGTGAATGTCTGTCAAGGTGTCGTTCTCGTGACCCCCTCCTTGTCGTTGTGGTGCCACTATTACAATCGTGTGACAGACGGAATTTAGGTTTGTGCGCGTTCATTATACGCGTCGTCGGTCGTCCATCTCAAGTCACAAGGCGTTAAAAAGAAGCTTCAATACACTACATCTGTGGCATATACTGTTAGGCGTTGCGTCATGAATTTTTGGAATTTTGATCTTAAGGGCGGAGGCTCTCCGCCCGGCCTTGCTAACGTTACTTAGGCATAAGTATTAGAGAACATCTTGTATCTGTTAATTGTTGTGATTTTCAGAGGAATATTTCTGAATTTGGCCGAGCTGTGGTTGTAAAAGGGAGCTCGCTGTTATTGTCCGGTTTTATGAGTCTCCTTGTGTTTCGTTTCTTTCGGTGGTCATCTCTCCCCCTTACTAATTGCTAACCGGACTTAGTGATTCATAGAAACCATCGACTATTTTCTCTCATCGTCGCCATGGATGATATGAACTGGTTGATGGAGGATTTTAATTCCTTTGATTATGGGTAAGCATTTTTTTTTTTTTTTTTTTTTGCAAATATAATGAATTGTCAGGTGACAGGTGTTTGCTGCGGTGGTGACACCGATCAAGCATCTCTCCCAGGATTTGGCAGCGAATATGCTCAAGGTGATGGTGGTTCTTGATCCTAGTTAATTTCATAACATATGAACTCACCTTGTAGTGAGTGCCCTTTATCATTTTGGTACATGGGTTGTCGGTGACCATCACAAGACGACTTTCGTCGTCGTCGTCGTCGTCGTTGTTGTTTGTTGTTGTCGTCGTCTCCTCCCCCACCTCCTAGGATGTCCTACATGAAGATGTGTTAGATGACGTGACAGGGAAGGTTGGAGTTTTAATGTGTATGCGGCGAAAAAAGGTGGTCCAAAATGAGCCCTTGCCATTCTGGGTCATGGCGGAGTGCCAGATAAAGGTTTTTTTTCCTTGGACTGTTGTTTGCCGGGGAGAGAGAGAGAGGGATGATGAGGAGGTGGAGAGAATTGTGTGCAGGCGTTGGTCATTTAATTTGTCTAGTATTGCTTGACGTTTGTCTCCTCGTCTTTATTGAACTGGTAAAAATGTTTATAGTAGTTAACTGTCGGATAGCGCGACCCCGATAATGGAAGTGACCTATTACTCAACTTCCCCTCTACCCCATCCCCCGTCCTGCACGTCCCTTCCCCGTCTCAATCCCTCCTCGCCATCAAGCAGGTGGATAGGTCAGTTGGTGCGTTGAACTGTTGTCCGCCAGATTACCATCCGCTTCACGAATGATTCCTTGAAGGAAAACGAGTTTATCGACAGCCGCTCTACCGCTGAAGGTAATTTACCGACGCTAGGGGGACGAGCTCTTAATCTCGAAATTTCTTACCGACCTAAATATATGTTTTACTCCGTCTGGTAAGGGTTCTTTCACCTGCAGTGGTGAAGTATAGCCTACATCACTGAAGTTAAGCAACACAACCCCAGCTAGTACTAGCTTGGGTAAACGCTTGAGAACATTGAGTACTGCTAATAGCCAAAATTATCGTAGCAGCGTTGTGTCTGTGCAGACTCTTTTTCGGCGCAGTGGACGGGGCTCTAATGACCTTTGCAGTTGAATGGCCCTCAAACACCAACGAAAACTGACGTGCACAGATACACAGACCCCCCCTCCCCTCCGCGGACCACGCTTTTTTTACCTATACGACAGAACGTGAGCGTTCCTCCCTTTCCAAAGAACCCACTCGTCCACCTCGACCAGGTATGAACCTGTGTCTGTGGACTGAGGTACGCGCTATCACTGATCCCAAATGTGGATAAAATGAAGGATATTGAAAAGAATGGCTGCGCAGAACCCTGGTCATGATATATTTGGGATCGGAACCAACGAGCAAGGCAGCAGGATGGGATATAATTTGGGGGAGAGGATGTGTTGGCACTGGGTGAGATCTAGGTTTCGTAGAAATGTTGCATTTGACGCGTGTCGAAGCGTTGCGATGTTGCGTCACTGTTCCTTTAGCTCCCCCACTGACCTACATTAATTACTGCTACTAGTGAATGCGAGCAGGATGTCAATTTTTAGAGGGACACAGTTGAATATTTACCGGATACTCACTCATCTCATTAAAATGTTATCGCTTGGTGACTGTTGACTAGTTTTTGGATATGTGCGTGCTGCAGAGGGAGGGACGGGCCACCCAATCTGCACGTTGTGCACGTCTTTGTTTCAGCCTCTGGACACTTGCACGCCCTTATCTTCTAGGTCTTTCATTTTTCTCTCCGCACCCATTTGCTGGAAATGGGATAATAGGACGATGAGACGAACGCTTTCCTGTGTGGACTACATTCCGTCAGTCATCCGTGGATGTTGATTTTAGAGCAGGCGGAATTGCGAGAAAAATCCGTCGCGCTCCAGTCGACGTGGCGCTGCCAATACCGAGAACCGTAAGGGCATGTGAGTCACTCTTCCTTTAGGTCACCTAATTTTGAAATTTGGAGTTAATGGGAAATTTGCAAGAAGCTGGCAGGAGGGCTGTCGAACCCCATATTTATAAACGAGGGTGGTGAGAGGGACTTGAATACTGAGAAGTGATAGGTCATTCGTAATCTGGATCACCTTGACTAAGGACAGGTCGGAGGTGAAGGACATCTTGAAACTCTGGTCTGTCGTATGATTTCAATCTCTTGGGTATGTGGTCGTCAACACTATTAGGAATGACGGGGGGGGGGGGGACATCATAGGGGAGAAACTGGTTAAGTCCATCACAGGGATACAGATTATCGGAAGCCCCTGTGGCAGAGGATGATCCAAGGAGACGTAGGAGCAGGCTGAGATGCGAGAATCTGTTGAATAATAGGCGGGAGTAAAAGGCTAGAACCCGCAGACCCGACCCTGCCGCAGGCGGGGATAAGGGTATAATGATTGTCGATACTATTGGCCAGCTAGAGGCTGACTTCATCCGGGTAGAAAAGGGAGTGGGTCTTTCAACTTGACCACCACTGTGTTTACATAATGTGATATGGACGTAATTACATTTTGGTCTTTCATTACTAGCAATATGGAATTATCTTTTTTCTGGATCTTGACCCATTTGGGTGGCTTCTTTCCGAGCGAGGGGAGGGCAAGCCCCAAATGTGCCTCCTGTAGAATGAGAAAATGCCTTGCGTCTCTCCCACCCCCGTGATGTGATGTCACCACCGCAAGTAAGAGAACACATTCAACGTAAAATATACGCTAGATCTGCAGATTTCCTGGCTGTCGGTTCACTTCCCGTTGTCGGTAATTACCTTCTGCAGTAGAGATTTTTTTTTTCCGTTTCGTCGGTGTTTTAGGACCCTTCAACTACAAAGGTTATTAGAGCCCCGTCCGCTGCATAGTTCTAATGCAGAGTCTGCACAGACATTACGCTGTTACGACGATTTTTGGGTATTAGCAGTACCCAGTGTTCCCAAGAGGCCAGCTAGTACTAGCTAGGGGTTGCATTGCTTTACTTCGGTGATCAGACGAGAATTGGTGTGTCCAACGCAATACAGCCATTCGCTGTGCAGTAGAGAGGACGGGTCTGTGGTGTGTTGCCGGTGGGGTGGATTTCATCTCCGTCCACCTCCTCGTTATACCCGTTAGGTACTGAAACTTAAATTCAAAAGATAGCAGTGAACAGTGTCCTGTCCTGTTACTAAAATGGGTTTTATAATCATTTCTTGTCACAAGGATAAACCCAGAAGGGCACTAGGTCGGGCTTCAGGTAACAGCCTCGGAGGGAAAAGGCTATTTTGTTTCGACCCGGAAGGTGGAGGTCAAACTTTGGAATGTTGTTAAGAGCTTGTGCTCTTTGCTAAGGTAACAGGAATACCAGCGATCGGTGTAATGTGGAAGCCGTTTGATACCACGATGTTGCCGTCTGGGATTCAGGGTAGTGTGCTGCACTGTCTCTTAGTTTCAGGATAAGCCTTGGTTCTCGCTTGTGACGAATCAACTTCCTGTTGTTCAGGTTTCTAGATTCTCCCTCCATCATGGAATGGTGTATGTCTGTAGGACGTAAGAGTTGTTTTCATTTTTGTTAACTGATTAATACTCTGCACCTCACCTTTTTTTTTAAAATATCTATTGTGTTGACGTCACGCATTGCACGGTTACGCCAGACGGCCCAAGCGTGTTTCATGTGGTAACTATATGTCAACTCTTTGGTCTCAACTGTTTATATACTATAAATAACGTTAACTGTCACTTTATTTTACCTATATTATACTGGTATTTTAAGTCCAACCTTTTTATAGTAGGTGGGGTTTACCGTGCCCATTCCTAACCCCCCCTCCCCACTCCTCCGCTTTCTCTTCAGGCGCATTACTCTACTGCTTGCGCTGTGTATTTCACCTTCCTTGATTGGCGTATTCGTCGCTCAGCCAACGGACCAGAGTGTCAATGGCATCCCTGGTGACGTCATTGTCGAATACTTCAAAGAAGGGATTGTGTCGCAAGCCTGCGAGGCGTCACATGCTTCCAACATAGGCTCGTGAGCATAGAGAGTACTGACTTTGTTGCTCGTCCACTCGTTCTCCACTACACCGCCCCAGGTGGAACCGGAATCGGATAGTGTCACCCGACGGCAGACTTATAGATGATGGTCCTGTGCCTCAAGCACCTAACGAACATGGATGACCGAGCGTATTTAGACTTCATTGAACGTTATCACGTTCTAAAAGCACAATGGATAGTACGCTTGGTAACTGCATCACTATTCTAGGTTCGATACTTGACCGAGGTGGGCTGGTATCTTTCGGAGAGGCCCCTAGTACGCCTTCTTTCGGACGGGAGTAAAATCGAGGTCCCGTGTGTTGTACGATGGCATTTGCACGCCAAAGAATTCTATCTACTATCCAACGGGTGGTAGATGAGGCAAAACTTCCAGATGTAGGAGCATGCCCCCTCACCCCTCCCTTGGCGGCGGTGTAATACCCCAACGAACAGTATATTGGTCTATAGACCAATAAGCAACGATCAGTAAGCATAGGGGCTGCAGCTTTGATCGGCAACCGGCTGTGGAGAAACCATGTCCAATAGATCACCATTAGTGTCCATTCAGAGGAACAAGATGGGTACCCGACCCTGCCATAGGCGAAAAACTGTTTGGAGTTGCTTCCAGCTTCAGAGCATTGTTGTTGGTCTATGCGAAGTTTTTACATGTTGCGTTTGCACAATTGATACATAATGAGTTTCACATTTATTGTTCATCCAGTGGCAGAAAACGTTGAAGACCACAGATGTCAACTAGCCACGAACCCGTGTAGATTAAACCTCGAGCAGATTAAACTAGTTCTTTCCGAGTTTTCGTGTTTATCTTTCATATTGAACTCTAGGTTTGCGTCACGAGACTGGTTCCACGACTATTTTCAGTAGGGAGAAGAGAGGTGTAATGAAATTTAAGACATAGAGTACGTCTGGGACCCCCCTTCTTGGGTGGTCTTTCCTTAATTGCTTTCACCTGATTCTTTCCGCCGGCCCACCACTGTCTGGTGGTTTGTTTTTGACTGGTATATCCTCCTCAGCCGTCTCTTTATTTCGGGGTTAGTCGTCGCTGGGGTCAAAAGGTTTCATTGTTGTCTTAGTTTTACTATCTATATTAGATCCTCACAATGGATTTTGTTTTCCATACGTGGTTCACTATCATCACTAGTTGGAGGGCTTTTCTTTATCTGAAGTTGACATCGGATTGTTGCTGTGGGTCGAGGGAAAAGTGAGACGCTGACCCGTCCCGGTTTTTGATCAATGAGTTTTTTTGTTTGATACTTGTTTAATAATAATAATCAGTGTTGGAACTTGTCTCCCTGTCCACGTCACTACTCGTTCTGTTAAACGGTAGGTTGATCGACTGGTGCTACCCCTTATCAATATTTACTAGGTCCGAAGTGGGGATGGTTGGTGTACCACACTAAAGTTGGAAAAAGCCGGACTTGAGCATATTTTAAGTTCAACACCCAACCGGACAGGCAACCATGGATGGTTATTTTGTACAGGCATGCGCCTTGGTGCGTTTGCCATGAAAAGAATTTCCCGTTGGGGTTGCCCTCTATGGGCGATGTGTGTAATTCCGTCCGCATTTTCATAATCATTACGTGTTTATAATCTGTCATAACCCATTTAGATATGATTTTTCTTGACACAATTTTTTTTCTTGTAAAGAGATGAGAGGGCGGACGGGGGCCCGACGAGGAAAGATTGTGCAATTTCGGGAATTTCTACACAGTAGTTGTGTAATAAAGTCCTTTATTGATTTTATTTAATGTGTGCACGCGTAATGGTGGTCACCCTCAACATTTGGGATAGATTTTGAAAAGGCTCCAAAGATTTATATTGGTGTGGTCACTACGAGGTCGAAATGGTTAACCATATGCACGCCCTTTTACCGATTAGAGGGTTGTATAGTTTAAAGGCTTGAAGTACACGAGAATGACTAAGTAAAGGGCTAGTCCCATATTCTGTATACTAAAGGGTATTTGGTTGATGTCTTCAAATGACTTAGGAAATTCCGTGAGTCTTAACCCTTAGTGGTTGTTTGGAAGTAAATGGGCCTTAGTCTCCACTAGTCTAGGGAGCGGCTTATGGAGTTGGACACACCAGTTCTCGTCTAATCACTGAAGTTAAGCAACGTAACCTCAGCTTGTACTAACATGGGTGGGCGCAGTAGTGTAGTGTGTTTGCAGTCTCTGCGTTAGAACTATGCAGTGGACGGGGCTCTAATGACCTTTTGAGCCCTAAAAAATCAACAAACCTATTCACTAGTCTAATTTTATTCAGGGGGTTTGAGTCACAGTGGTGTAGACCCGTCTCGGTGGCGCAATAGGTAGGGTGCTCCATCTACTGCGTCAGTAGTTCCAGGTCCGATACTGAATCGATGTGGGTTAGTTTCTTTCGGGCGAGAGAGAGACCCCGAGTGCGCCTTCTTTTGGAATTTGCGCGTAAAAGAACCCTCTCTTCCGTGCAACGTATACAGTAGATGAAGCAAAATTTGCAGGTGTTGGGGTCGCCACCCGCCACCTCTCCCTGTCGTTGGTGGGGTGCTCCAAACGAACAGCAGACTGTTTGGAGAAAAAGTATAGCGGCTGCAGTTTTGGTCGGCAACTGACTGCGGAGAAAGGCAAAATTTTCAGGTTTGGGAGCTCGCCTCCTGACATCGGTACAATTCCCTGACGAATAGTAAAACGACCAAAAATAAGCGTAGGGATTGTTGCTTTGGCCCGCACCCGGCTGCGGAAAAACACTGTCAATATACCGCCTTGTGTCCATTCAAGGGGACAAGATGGAGTGAGTTGTTGGGTTTTTTTTGGTTAAGAGTGGTAGTGGTGTACTGAAGTGATATCGAGCACTAGGTGTCGTGTTGGCATGTGGAGGCGCAGGATCGCCAAGTGCAGTTGAAGTTCATGGGGTAGACGATCTGGAACTGACACATACTTTCTTTACGGCGCTGTACTATACAACGTGACAGGTGTTGTTGATTTAATAGTGTCATATACTCCTAACATGCAAATGTTCCTGCCTGTTAGAAAAAATGTTCTGATGACCATCTGTTCGTGCGTGCCTCTTCAGAGGAAGGAGAGAAGGGAGGCCTGTTATCAAAAAAAAAGTTGCTGACAAATTCTCGACTGTTGATATGCGTAAGTCGAGAAAATGAATGAAAAGGCGGAGTCTGTCGACTTGCAGTCCTCTGCAGGATTTCATAATCCGCACAGGGCGGTCGCTCTCTGTTTCTCTCTTACCAACCCTGACATATTTATTAAAAATAGCCCGCGTAACGATGATGATGGCCTCAGTGTTCTGCTTACACTTTCTTTTCCGTAGGAAAAACACTTTCTCCTCTGAAATTTAGGGTTTTTTTTGCCGTCGTGGTCGTGTAATGAATTTTGCCGGTCGGACTGCTGCAAAGGCAATCGATCTATCGTTGTTTGCACAGTGAGAGCTGTGTGCACCGCCCCCTGGTGGTGATGACTGCTTTTGGGCAGACTGAAATGGTTAGAGGTTGTTAGTGACGTATTTCTCTCCGGTGTTATGTCGAGAATATCTTGTTGGTTGAGTTGGCGCGGTAAAGAGAGAGAGAGAGAGAGCGAGCACACACGCTCACCCACCCTTAACCAAAATGTGCCTCTCGTCTTTGTCCCGTTGTGCCTGCCGTTTTGTGTGGGACTGTTGGCGACTTGTGAGGATATTAGTTAGTATGGAATGCTCTTCTCTTATAGCCTCTACTGGCAGCGTAGATTCTGGGTGTCTTACGCGGGCGCGAGGTGTAATGAACTCGAAAGAATGCCCCTCTTCTACCAAACCAGCACATCTCTCTCTCTCAAGTTCAAAATAACATCTAATTTTTTTCTGCTTTTACACTGAAAAGAAAATAACCCGAATTTATTTTATAAAGGTGGTCTGTTTTTTATGGACACTCCTCCGTGTTTATTTTCAAGTCTCTGCTGTCGTTTGAGACGAAGTTTCCGGACCGTCCTATTGCGCCTCGGTGGCGCAGTGGGTAGCGTGCTCGGTGACTTCGTCAGTTATTCTAGGTTCGATACTGGACCGATGCGGGTTAGCTTCTTTCGGGAGAGAGAGATGCCCCGAGTGCGCCTTCCCTTCGGATGAGAGGGAAAACCGAGGTCCCGTGCGGTGTACGATGGCATTTGCACGTAAAAGAACCCTCTCTACTGTGAAAACGGGTAGACAAGGCAAAATTCTCAGGTGTAGGATCTTGGTGGTGTTCCTCCACGAACAGTTGTTGTTGTTGTTGTTGTTGTTTTGGGGCCCTTCAACTACAAAGGTCATTAGAGCCCCGTCCACAGCATGGTTCTTATGCAGAGACTGCACAGACACTACACTAATGCGACGATTATTGGGTATTAGCAGTACCCAGTTTTCCGAAGCGGCCACCCATATCAGTACTAGCTGGGGTTGCGCTGCTTAACTTCAGTGATCAGAAAAGAGCTGGTGTGTCCAACGCAATTCGCCGCTCCCCCCGCGAACGGTAGACTGACGATAAATATGCGTAAAGCGGGCTTCACAACAGCAACGGGAACGGCAACGTAAAACGTATTTTGTGCAGAGGGGAGGGGCGACGGGTACGTCATGTGGTGGAGGTGCGCTCCTATTGGTCAAACAGCTTACGTTTAACGGGAAAGTTGAATTTTTTTCAACTTTCCCGTCCGTTGCCGTTCTCGTTCCCGATGTTATTGTGAAGCGGGCTTAAGGGTTACAGCTTTGGACGGCAAGCGGCTGCAGAAAAAAGATTGTCGGATAAATCACCCTTCTGTTCATTCAGTGGGACGAGATGGGTACTCAACCCTGCCATAGGCGGGAAAAGGGTTAGGAGTTGCTTTGTATGTTGCACGAATGAAAAGCACGTGTCGTGTTGTAAGGTACTCGTCATTTATTCGACTACTTGACGCCGGACCTCTCGGCAGGTACCGAAATTTGGGGGTTTACTGATCTACGCGCTATTTTCCGTCTTGAAGAGGTTCTTCTAAGAAGAGGTTGTTCTAACTGTAGGTACTCACTTGAGTTTGACGGAATGGATACTCGACATTTAATTTTCATCGACCTGTTCATAAAGCAGACGCCATGTCCACTGACCCGGATCGAATCCCGAAACCATATTGTCAGGGGTCATGCATTTTACTAGTCATGATTTTAGGGAAATTGATTAATTTCTGGAGAGTATCTGTGAGGGGTGTGAGATGCGATAATTAGGGAAGGGGGATTGATAAAGTTGGACAGTCGCAAATAGTTGTACATGCGCCACCTGTGGCGATAAAATGTTGGTCACTGAAAAGATTTCCATGTGATTGCTCGTTTAATAATGACGTCTTCGTGGGGTCTTCAAGGTATGATGAAAAACGTTAGCGTGAGAATGGCATTTAGGACAGATGGCATTTTTGACTGAACGTACGTACGTTGGTCAGTTGGGATGTGTCGGGGTCAGTGGGTGCGATCTTATTAGAGAAGGGAAGAATGGGGGTTATTGCGTGTCGCGAAACTAGTTATTCACCTGCTTAGTGCCCGCTTGGTAGGTCGTTTGCTTAATTTCGGCGTTGTTGCCAAGTGAGGGAGATAAGCAGTGTCTACAAGGCTTCTGCCTAGATGCTAGATGGCGCCACACGGTTAGTTGCTCGTTTTTTTTTCCTGACCGGTGAACCTGGAACTGTTATCATCTCTCTTCTTCCTGTCAAATTGCTTTTCCTGATATAAAAATGCCGTCGCTAGTGTTAAACTGGCTAGTCAATCCACCCACGCACTGTCGTGTCCTGGGCTTACACGTTGGACAATTAGCAGGGGAGGCGCACGATAACGGTTCGTTGACGTCATTCGAGATCCATCGCCGTTAGTGTCTGACCTATATGTGGTTGGAGTGTAGATGGTCTTTTCGTGGCCCGAATGAGTGAATGCGTCTGTTGAAAACCGAGTGACGTCACTAGGCGTTTCGTTCTGGATCTTGAAATAGGGTCAAGTCGAGGACCGTTCACCAAGTTTCTAACTCGGTGCTTAATGAGTACCCCCTCTTCCCTCTCCGTTTCGTTTTCTTTGCGAGTACTTTAACCCATTCAGTAATCCAGCAGGTGTTCCCTCCCGACTGCCTCCACTCCTAAATTGAATCGATGAATTCCCAGAAGTCATTTCTGAATAAATGTCGATGAACGTTTCTGCGGAGAGATGTGTTTTCATTCGATTTCATTCGATCGGTAAGATATGTCATTTGTCTGGTTTCGATACCTGTGCACTGGTAGCCCTGGCCGATTGGCAGTGTTGAGTCACAAGCAAGGAGGTCCAGTACCTGGTAAGAAAGAAAATACTTGGTCTCTGTCTCGTCGTTTTTTCTCCACCCATCCATTTTTTTCGACGGCTACCGATCCACTGCATGTATGAGGCGAATAAAGGGGTTGTGAGATTAGGTCGACATCCTGCCTCGGTGGCGCAGTGGGTAGTGTTTGGTAACTGCGTTAGTGGTTCTAGGTTCGATTCTGGAAAGAGGTGGGGTGGCTTCTTTCGGGCGAGAGAGAGAGAGAAAGAGACGACGCGAGTGCGCCTTCTTTCGGATAAGTAAAACCGATGTCCCGTTTGGTGATCGATGGCATTTGCACGTAAGAGAACCCTCTGTGTTTGGCACACCCCCAGGTGTAGGAGCTCGCCCCCCCCCTACTCCCTTCTGGCGTCTGGTGGAGGTGGAGTACCCCAACGAGCAGTAGACCGACAATAAATAAGCATAGGGGTTGTAGCTTTGGTCGGCACCTGAGTGCGGAAAAATAACTATCTAATGGATCACCCTTGTGTCCATTCAGAACGACAAGATGGGTACCCGACCGTGCCATAGGGAGGGAAAGGGTTGCGAGGGGTTTTTTTTTTTTTTGATATTTTAGATTTGAGTTAGCCATGTAGCATTTAACATGGATAATAGCCATCGTCCAAAAGTCTGCTCATGAGTTTTTCCGGATGTCTTCTGTCCTTCCTCTCTCCGTCCTCTTTGCCTTTCTGTCGTGTCCGGGTTCTCTCTCTTTCTCTCTCTCTCTCTGCCTACGTGCGTGTCGATCTCGAAATCCTGTGTTCGTAGGTATTCATTCATGCCTTACCACTTGGCTAGCTCCGTTATCCTGCTTTGCCATGTCACACTCCCACCCCACATCCGATAAATTGTCTACTGATCCATATTTTAGAATGTTGCTTTACTTTCCTCCCGTTGTCATAGATTTCCAGTGTACAGTGGTGTGTGTCATGTAGGGGTGGACTGCCCTGGGCACATCACGTTACATATCGATTGCTTGCAAGAGAGGAACAACAACAACGTCGCCCTCACAACTTGGGAATTTCGGTGCTCCCGAAATGTGGTAGAGATTTTATGAGGCCACCTCATTGTTGTTGGCGTGCCAACCACACGGACGTTGAGGACGAAATTGAGGTCGGATTTTCGTCGAATGTCGTCGTGGTGGTAGCGGCTAGCATGTCACTACACCGGAAGTTTCGTATTTCGGGGAAATGCTTAAATATGATTTGAAGCGCGAGAGAAGTAAGAGGACTGCTTACAGATTATCGCGCAATTTTGTCACATAGCTTCTATCTCGGTGGCTCAGTGGTTATTGTGCTTGGCTTCGTGAATCCATAGTTGCAGGTTCGGTACTGACCGAGACAAATGACCTCTCTCGAGCAGGAGGAAATTTTCAAGTGAACCTGCCGTCGGATGGAAAGCAAAGTCGTGGTCCGGTGTGGTTGGTACAGTGACAACAACTTTCCATATGAAGCGCAAGATAATTGTAGAGCAGCGGACTTGCCATGTGGGACAGTTCACTCTCTCCCCTGGAATCGGGGGTTCAGAGTTCCCCCTACCGAAAAATATAGCTCAAATGTTAAATAATGAACAAGCGGTTGTAGCATGAGATCGGCACGAGTTCGCCCATGTGTGTTCGCTGTTCCGATGAGACCAATGGGAGAAAAGGGGAAAGGGTACCTCTTGTCCTGAGCCCGAGAGAACCCGCTCATTTACCACATCCTGCACTTGGTGGTAACAGGTTCGCACCTACCTTCTACACAGTTTGATTATTTATCCCTCTTCCGGGAGGGAGAGCTTCTCCCTCCCGGAAGTCTTGTAGGATATCTTGAAGAATGCTTGAAGATTAAGATTTCGGCATTGGTCTTCCTAGAAGTCTCCTACAGACGCAAGGGGACCAGCCCTGGCTGTGTCGAATTAGGTCGTTGTTAATTAAGCCATCGACGTGTGTGTTGAGGTAATGGATGACCCGCAACGGGGCAATTATAGAGGGGTGTGGCCGTTATGACGTTGTTCGCGTAGTGGCATGCGCTGCCCCAAGGTGTCTGTTTTCATATTACGTCGACCAATAAGAGATAACTGGCAATCATGTGATCACCGCTAGCGGAAGTGATAATTTTTTATAGTCATTCATTAGAACTAATTAGTCTGTCAGGGTCAAACGGACAGCGTGCTGACCGGGAGTTGAAGAAAGGGAAGGAGGGGGTCGGTAGGTACCTGGGGCCTTGGAATGAAACTGCTGAAAAGTGAAATGAAACGGTGGATTGAAGTGGATGAAATGATGAATGACTGAAAATGAGAACGGATTGACGTGCTTATGACGTCATCAGGACCCTATTGAGAGAAGACATAGGACTTTGTTAATCAGCTTATTGTTGTCCATCTATAGCGCATGGAGGGAGACGATCTGCATAAAATGACCATTAATTACATCTGAGTGGTTAAGTAGTTATTGGGTGACAATATTTTGGGACTCCATTTTTATTCTACTTCCGAAACTGGATACAGTGGCATCCACAAATTAGTGGTGTTCAGTTTGTGAACAAAAGAAAGCAACTAATAACCTCTTTACCCGCCTGTGGCTGGGTAAAGGGGACTCGGAGCCTCTCTGTCGCCCGAAAGGCGCCAACCCACCTCGTCCGGTGTCGAACCTGTAACCACTCGTGCAGTAAATATATATAATCACTGCTCCACAAATATAAATAATTGTTTGGAGCATGCGCAAATTAAAAAATCTCGTCCGCTTATGGGGCTCGTAGTTATCGGTAACGTTGTGCATAATCTGACTCCGCTACCATCCTGGGTCATCATTCAAAATGGCGAACGTGATTGCGGTCAGGGGAGGGGAAGGGCTACTTTGATAAGTTCATTAACTACTCAATCTCCATTGTGTTAATTTCTCCACTTGGTAACTGACCGATCCCTCGAAATTGCGAATACGACTCGAGGACGACGCCGGCGATTGAAGGCTTTTTTCATACAGGACGGGGACGTCTTGACCCACATGAAGGAGATGACCTAAATATATATTTTTCGTTTGTACGGCGACCAAGTTCACGGGCCGTCTTTAATCGTGCTATTTGATCGACGTTGTTGTCAGTGAAGTCGCATTTTGACTACCAGGTGTCGCTATACTTAGCGTGGCAACCGACTGGTTTGACCTAGCATCAGCAGGCCTAGTTAGGAGGGGGAAGGGGGGCGCCTTTTTTTTTACTGGTTAATCGTGAAAAAGACGATGACGACGATAATAAATAATAATAGTAATAATCTTAATAACAATAGTCTAATGATGGTTTTACAGGATTCACTCCCCTCTCCCTCCTGTATGCTGCATTCGGTCAAGAGCCACTCGTACAGCAGCTCATGACCAACACCACCCTGACATGTTACGTACGGTGTAATTCTGCTTTCAGGGAGGCCCTACTTGAATTGTGGTTAATTTTTCGAATAGGATGTTGATGATGATGATATGATTGAAATTATTAGGTTAATTTTATCTAATTCTTTCAGATCATGATGCCTCTATTACGCCATATTGTAACTTGGTACTGCCATAGTGTTTTGATGATGAACTATTTACTTTTTACGGGCTTTACCCCTCAAACATCTCTAGGGTGTGGTAAACTTCGGGGAGCCTCTTCCTGTTAGTTATTTTTTCCTACATTTGAGGTTACATGCAAACCCGCCTCGGTGCCACAGTGGGTAGCGTGCTTGGTAACTGCGTCAGTGTTCTAGGTTCAATACTGGACCGAGGTTGACTGGCTTCTTTCGGACGAGAGAAATGCCCCGGATGCGCCTTCCTTCGGATGAGAAGTAAATCCGAGGTCCCCTCGTGCGGCGTACGATGCCATGTGCACGTAAAAGAACCCTCTCTACTATACAACGGGTAGGTGGGGCAAAATTACCAGGTGTAGGAGCTTGGCCCTCCTCTCTGAGTCGGTGGAGTGCCCCAAGAAGCAGTAGGCCGACCATAAGCATAGGAGTTGTAGCTTTGATCGACAGCCGGCTGCGGAAAAATACCGTCGAATAGATCACCCGTGTTTCCATTCAGAGGAACCAGTTGGGTACCATACCCTACCATAGTGGAACAAAGGGTTAGGAGTTGGTTTTTGTAGGTGACTCGCTGGTAGTGGGGCTTGGATCCTTCCGAGGTGCATGACTTCTTTCAGAAGAGGGGGACTGTCATATGTGGCCTGCACGGTGAAAGAACCCTTACTACCCGGAATTGAATAGGCTTGTAATCGGCAGCAGAAATTCAAGGTGTAGGAACTTGCCTCCTTTCTTCCTGCGGCTCCGCTAATAACCATTACTAGTACAGAGGCCCGTTTTTTTGATGACTTCTTTTAGCCCCAGCTAAATCGTATGTCACGTGTCCTGCAGTTATCCGCCGTTTTCGGTGTTGGGTGGAGGGAGAGCGGCGTATTGCGTTGGACACACCAGTTCTCGTTTGATCACTGAAGTTAAGCAACGCAACCCCAGCTGGCGCTAACGCAGGTGGCCGCTTGGGAAAACCTGGGTACTGCTAATACCCAATAATCGTCGCATTAGTGTAGTGTTCGTGCAGTCGATAGGGCTTTAATGACCTTGTAGTTGAAGGGCCCTAAAACACCAACGAGACAAGTGAAAAGTTGGGTGGGTGGGGCGAGGGTACCGACGGATATACTTGTATAGGGTACCGACTTGTCCTAGTAGCACATCCTGTTGTTGTGTACGTTATTTTAAGGAGTAAGTTAAAATCTCCATTTGTCCCTCGTTATCAGTGGAGTGATTACATAAGTCGTGGTCACCCATCGTTCCTTCCTTCCTCTCTTTCTGGGCCATGGGACGGAAGTACCTGGACAAAGGAGGAGCGCTTCATTTAACTGTGCAAGGAGGAGGGGGGGGGTTGTAATCAACAGTAGTATTTCGGTCGCCATCATTAATAAGATGAAATAGGATTCTAGGAATTCCGTGATTATAATTTCAACTTTTGACGTAATTTAATAAATCGTGCTTCTTGTATTCCATTAAATTAATTAATGGCGGCACTGATCCTAATAAACCTTCCCCATCGAGAAAAATGGCAACGTTTGACGACATTTGATTTCAATTTTTTTTTACTGAAATTTATCTCGTGAAATGTTTATCAAAATATCTGGCAATGCCAAAATTGGGTTGCACATGCGCATCTTCTCCGATGGCCTCCATTTTCCTTGCACAGAATTTAGCAAGAGGTGACTTTTGTAAGTTAACTAACCTCAGACTTTGCTACCCAGTTTCCGGACGCTTGCTTGCATGCGGTTTCGTGAACTGTATTCCTTGTCAAAATACAAATCGCAGCTCCCGACCCTGGTACAGGGGCGTAACTTTCGCTTACGGACGTTTTTAGCACACTCATGACGTCATTTTGATAGCATAATACTTCTTAAGATAAAGGATTTTAAATACTTTTGTCAATTTTGTGGCTACTGTTATCACCTGTGATTATTGTCGCCTGTTATATAGGTTCCCAGGACGTTGTACTCCACCCTGGAGCCCACGCAGTGCTGTTATCATCGTTCTCAGGACGACTAACGACTTCATAGCCTTAATGATCACTTTCGTTCTCTTCTGGAGCCCAATTAGTAGTGTACTGTCCTTCTGAACCTGTGACTGCAGGTTTGGGACGAGCGGTTTTTTCCGGACAAGAAAGTAACTGCCGGATCGACGACCCATGTTCCTCTCCTTGACGCATAACTGCCTTTTTTTTGTAGAGACCAGTGTCGTCTTAGCAGCATTGTGGGCCTCTGGGCAAAGCAGTGTGCTGGTTCTCGTACGACAACCACTCACAGGAATAATATGTCAATGGTCACTTCACATCCACAGGACGCAACCCCAGCTAGTACTAACATGGGTGGCCACTTGGGAAAACTGGGTACTGCTAATACCCAATAA
Organism: Trigoniulus corallinus; assembly: GCA_013389805.1. Lineage (NCBI taxonomy): Eukaryota > Metazoa > Arthropoda > Diplopoda > Spirobolida > Trigoniulidae > Trigoniulus > Trigoniulus corallinus. The sequence continues at coordinate 38,852,015 of JAAFCE010008833.1, read as the reverse complement.
TCGTTTGATTAGGGTAGGGTCTGTGCAGTCTCTGCACTAGAACTATTCAGTAGACGGAGCTCTAATGACCTTGTAGTTGAAGGGCCCTAAAACACCAGCATGGGGCCCCTGGGAAAGTGCTAAGACAGCGCTGGAGAAGACTACGGATAACTCAGAAGGAGTGGCTTACTGCGGTGGCCACACCAGTTCTGGTTTGATCACTGAAGCTTGGGTGCCCACTTGGAAACACTGGATACTGCTAATACCCAAAATTCGTCGTGACAGTGAAGTATCTGTGCAGTCTCTGAATCAGAGCTGTGCAATGGACGGGGCTGAAGGGCCCCGAAACACCAACGAACCAAATACGGATAACTTGGCCAATTTCGCAGGCGTAGGAGCTCATTCCCCCCTCGTCCTCTAGCGTAGGTAAATGACCTCCTAGGTAGGCGAACCAACTTCAATTAACCCCAAATAAACCAAATCACTATTCAGTTTAGCATCAGCGGAAAATAGACGTCGTTGTTGAGATGTGTCACCTGCTCTGCCTGGTAGCAACTACACGTGTAAGGGGGGGGGGGTCATTTAGCCACCCTCTGCCAGTACAAATAATCCAACCCTTCTTGTATTTTCTCCCTCTGCTTAATCAAGATTATTATAATAACAACGACGTTTCAATACATTAATTTCACCCAACCAAAAATGTTAATCACTTTTGAGAAGAATTACGACATTTAATTTTCCCTGGCTCTCCATTCCATGGTAGCGTCAAATCCGTTAGTTACCGTTGGCAGGCAGCTTTGCTGTTGTTTCTCATTGATGCCACCGCTGCTGTTTTCACAATCTTTGTCATTTTCGTTTTTCTAGGAAGAAATTTAATAGAAATCTAATCAGTGTCGACAGCGGATATTAACCCAAGCGGGGGAGCACCGGTGCTTTAGAGTACAAATATAAAGATAGCAGGTTTCCTGCGTTCAGATACCCGGCGCTGACGAGTGCCGACCAGTGCCAAGAACGTTTGAATGTTCGCAAATGAGAAATGCACAAAGGTACAGCAGATTCATGCTTGTCGGTGCTTGGAACCCGCCCTGGTCAGTTTACCGGAATGAATGTTCAGTTCTTGCTCGCTGGTTGAGGTTTGGGAGCGGCTGTATTGCGTTGGACAGACACACCGGTTCTCGTCTGATCACTGAAGTTAAGCAACACAACCCCAGTTAGTTAGTACTAACATGAGTGGTCCTAACACCATAGTGTCTGTGCGGACTGCATTTGAACTATTCAGTGGACGGGGCTGTAATGACCATTGTAGTTGAAGGGCCCTTAAACACCAACAAAGCAATCGATCAAGCAGGTTGAGGGTGAGCACAGCAGGAAGTGCAAATGGACAGTGGCAAAAGAAACAAGAAGCCAAGCGACTCTTAATCCTTTTCCCGCGAATGGTAGGGTCTGGTGCCCATCTTGTCCCTCTGAATGGACACATGGGTGATATGCTGGATGGTGTTTTTTCACAGTCGGCAGCCGACCAATCCGACAGATATAAAGATACCAAGCCGACCAAGCCCCTATGGTTATTTATCGTCGGTCTACTATTCGTTGGGGCACTCCGCCGACTCCAGGAAGCGAGCTCCTACACTGGGAATTTTGCCTCGTCTACCTGTTGCATAGTAGAAAGGATTATTTTACCTGCAAATGCCATCTTACACCACACGGGATCACAGTTTTAACTTCTCATCCAAAGGATGTTTTAACTCTCCCACCAGAAAGAAGCCAATTCACATCGATCCCACTGATGTAGTAGGAAAGTGGGACTGTCAAGAATAAAATCTTTAGACGAGCCCGACATGTTAGTCTCTTTAACACGCGTTCTTTGTGTCCACCACTCAACGCTGAACGGCATACACTATTGGTGATTTTTAGCACTTGATTTCCTCATGTTTGTACCCTCCGGGAGAGGCCGAGGTGCATCGTGAGGTCGGATGAAAACCTCGAGGCCATGCTCAGAATTTTTGTTAAAATAAATAACTTTTAGTGTTACCTTTTTGTCGACATTCTCTCCCTCTGCTTTCGGATTCTGACATTGACCCACTTCCTCGTTCCCCAAATCTGTTGCCTTCCCCTGGCGCGTAATCTATTCTGCAATGAATGGTTCATTCTCGTTTTCAGGACAGGCTCTGCAGCATCGTATATACTATGTATATACCATCGTCACGATATTGCTGCAGTTTACCACCGACCTTGTTTTTCGGATTGAAGGGGACAAATAGGGGGAGGTTGCAGTTGTGGACTAATCCCTATCAGGGACTGTAAGTCCGTATACATACGGGGCTACTCAAAAGAAACGGAACGGGTTTGTGATTTAAATTACTACTAACTCGTAATCGAAATCGGCATTTTCCCCCGTGTGATCATGGAACCATTTTCCTACCCCATGAGCATTTCTGTCCTAGTAATGGGAATATGCTATTGATTAATTTCTCTTAATAAATTTTGTGATATCCGCCTCGGTGACGCGATAGGTAGAATGCTCCATTTACTGCGCCAGTGGTTCCAGGTTCGACACTGGATAGAGGTGGGTTGGGTCTTGTTCTTCTGAAGGGATACAAGGGTGATATATTAGAAGGTGTCTTTCTGCAGCCGGCTCCTTTGCTTATTTATCGGCGAAATACTGTTTGTTGGAGTACGCCACCGACGTCAAGGGGGCCACTAACTTCTACACCTGGAAGTTTTGCCTCATCTACCTGTTGCATAGCGGATAGGGTTCTCTCATGTGCGAATGCTATCGTACACCATACGGTACCGAGACCGGCACGTTGCAGTCAGTTTATTGTAGTCATGTTCAACCAGTGACTAGGTTTGATAGAACCTCCTACGCTTCTAAATCTTGGTCATATGTGGTAGAAAGTTCTGACAGGGCAGGGAATTAAGAAAAGCACTCTAATATCCTCAAGGATGTTGACCCATTTGATCAACCATAAAATAACAATCAGTAGGAAATCAAGGGTGGTTGTTTACATCCTGTTGAATTTGTCTTGCTACATGTCTGTTGGACAGTCCCGAAATTGGGAGTTCATATGTAACATTACTTTGGCAGGTAGACTGTTAGCATGACTGCTAAGGAAAAAGTGAAGGTGTAGCTATTTGTTGTCATCTCATGAAGGGGTTAAGGTGTAGCAATAGTTGAAGAACTTGAAGACGGTTAATGTTGTGCAGGGTCATCCATCGTGACATGACCTTTAGCATTCTAAGAAAGGGTTATTTGATGCTTAGATGGTATCGTACCCCCCCCCCCCCCCCCGTTCGATTACTTGCTGACCGATGGAGGGTCACTTGTGATTTCATCCTCTTTTATTAAAGTTACTGGGATCGACCAGGATCGATCCGGGATTTCACGAAGCACTCACGCACACTGTAACGTTTGAGCTCTGGAGGCCGATCCATACCAACGCCTTAATCGACCATGTTGCACCTTCGTACCCTGATCCGGTATCATATGATTAAATCCCAGAACTTCGATGGATGGATAGATCTTTATTATTCCCGCCGACCGTCGATTTGGGATATTCTTAAAGCCCTGCACCCCATCTTCGAAATATTATTCCATTGCTTGGTGGCGCCACTATCGCATAAACAAGTCGGCGGTAAGAAAAATAAGGCTGTAGGCGTGCCTTGCAGGCGTTTCTCTGATGGTGTGCTCATCGAAGAGGAAAGAACTGTGAGGGGTTCAGTGGAGGTGTGCCTACTTACCCCTCTCCCCACTCACTGTTCTTTTCCCCCCTCTCTTTCCTCGAGTCTTTTAATTCAAGATGTTAGTTGAAGCGTTATTGAATCTTGCGTGGGACGGGCCACCCACACAAAAACAGCTGGATAGTATTACTGCGAAAAACGGCGAGAGGAAGGCCAACCCTGAAACTACAATGCTGTTAGATCCCCAAAGAGGGCATGAGTACTGGTAACACACCCCCTTTTTTAACCCTCATTGGTATCCACCACCACCACTATGCTCTCCCCCTCCCCTTGTTTTTCCTCTTGTGATTACTGGAAAATGTTACTGCCGCCCCCGAAATATGGAAACGATCATTATAAATAAGTATGACTGAATGCACTCACTGCCTGTGGTTCTGTGGTACTACCCCTGTTTTCTGCCTGTAGCTTTCGTACAAGTTTTCTGGCAAGTTGGCTGCCTGCTGTAGGTTTGAGTGGGCAGATGAGAGAGGGGTAGGTTGTTTCTTGCAAGAGGATGGGCCATTTTCCTTTGATTGCAATCGCTCTCTGTTGTAAGCTTTTCTAATCTACCGATATTATTTTTTGGCGGATTAATGTTCATCTAATTTACGGATAATCATCATTCCTCGATGACACCTATTCGCCCACCCTTGTCCTCAAAAGCACAGCTGCAACCCCAATGCTAATAGCTAGTTAATTTTGTTGTGTTTTTCTCAATTGAACATCCCACCTCGATGACGCAGTGCGTAGGGTGCTCGGTAACTGCGCCAGTGGTTCCAGGTTCGCTACTGGACCGAGGCGAGTTATCTTCTTTCGGGCGAAAGAAGATAACACTGGCGATATATTGTAAGGTGTTTTTCTCCAACCGGCTGCCTACCAAAGCTGCAGCCTCCATGCTTATTTATCGTCGGTTTACTGTTTGTTGGGGTAGTCCACTGGGCTCCTGCACCTGGGAATTGGCCCGGACGCCGGACAAGGCGCCAGACCTATCAGCCGCTGCCACACAATGTTTGCCTACATACGTTTATAATGAGTTGAGGACGAGCAACGGGGGGGGGGGGGGCGAGGGCTTCGGATGCCTCTTGCCCCGGGCGCCACAACTAAAGTTACGCCACTGCATCTACCCGTTGCATAGTAGAGAGGGTTCTTTTACGTACAAATGACCTCACACACCACACGGTACCTCGGTTTTATGTCGTTGGTGTCTTAGGGCCCTTCAACTTCAACTACTTGATGCGGCGATTATTGGGTATTAACAGTATCCAGTTTTCCCAAGCAGCCACCCATTTTAGTACTAGCTGGGGTTGCGTTGCTTAACTTCAGTGATGAGACAAGTGGTGTGCCCAACGCAATAAGCCGCTCTTATATTCCGCTTTCGAGCCACCCTCTCTTCTTTCGCCGGAAAGAAGCCAACCCATCGATCGTGTATCGAACCTGGAACCACTGACGGAGTAATCGAGTACTTTACCTTTTACTTCACAAAGGCGGGTGTACTGGACATTGCCTTTAGTGAATGGCCATCGTCATCTTCAGTGCGCGCAGAGGTTATTGAGCAGGGACGGTGACACCCGTCCTCCCTCCCCTCATCTTGTCCCGCGTTGGAATGATTGATCACAATGCCAGCATGGTCTCCCCCCCCACTACTGCAGCAGCTCTTGTTGGATGCTGGTTTTGTAGGAACGCGGCTGAGAGTGGATCTGGCCTTTATCACTCAATTTTGGCGGCGATAAGCCGAGCTGCAGCGGCTTGTCACATCGAGGCTATTGTTGACGTCACTGACGACGTCATTAGTTTATTTTTTGTCCTTATTGGTTGGAGAGCTGCTCAACAAGGCGCAACCATTCGATAAGCCAAGCACTTATTGCGTTCAAGAGGTCGTAGCTGCTACTATTGACGTGTGACTGGCAGTTGCGTCGTCCGCTAGGCGTCGTGGTCTTCGTTGTGTTGTGGCCGAAGTGAGGGAAGCGACTGGAGAGCAAGTCGTTCAAAGGAGTTGTTTACTGAGCGGCTGCTGTCGTGACGTCGACATGGTGGTCTCCTGACTAGTCCAGGTGATAACAATTGAAACCACCTGTGAAGGAGACGGACGAGTCACTCGGCCTCTTGCTGATAGCCTCGTTATTCCTGGTGTTGTGTGTGTGTAATGCAAATGAAAAAGTGGCATTTGTGGGCCAACATTCCGCGTGTTGCCGTTTTTAATGGGTTCTCTCTCCAATTAAGGCGTTGCTTGCTCTTAGGGCGTACTCTTGTGTGTGATGGTGTTGCCACGGCTTGGTGCTTAGCTTTGGGTGGTGGCGACATAACTGCAACGGTAGTTTGATAAGTTTTTTTGTTGTCAAGTTCTGATAGAGGTTCTCCTGCCGCGGAATTTTGGAGGTGTTTCGTGTGTGTGTGTTTTTGTCCGACGGCGCCCCCCCCCCCCCTTACTCGCTCTCTCTTTCTCTTTGTTGAAGGCGCAGCAGCCTGTGAAGGCCGTTGCCAGTATCGTAACCCCAAAGGAGCGAGCGTTGCCACGTGGAGTACTGTACAGCCTGTGTTCTTTAAGCAGACGCGCCTTAGTGTGGGGAACTGGAGGACGGGACACGCACGTATCAACAGCCAAAAAAAATTTCATTTGATAATGTTTGAAATGTTTCGCTGCTGCCATCTTGGCTCGTCGATAGTGGTCTGAAAATTTGTTGGAATCGAATATGCACTATGACTGTGTCCTAGTCGCCGTGTTTCTAACCATTTTGGACCATCGAAAGCGATTCTACGGGCTTCTTAATTGGTGTGTTAGTCGTTGTTGGAGATATTTGCCTCTCCTTCCCCCTTCTTGTTGCTGTTCTGTCTTAAAAACTTTGGTGATTTGAAGTTCAAACTCTTATTTTACACCGCTCCTGTCGTCACCGAGGATTATTAATATTAGGTGGCTTTGATGGTGGCGGCCTCGTCAACACTGATGAAGAGAGAGTAACAAGTGGGCCAAAGGCCGCTGCCACTTCTGGTGAGTGAGAAAGCTTCGTGGACGACAACGTTGTGTTGCATTTCAGGTCAGTTGGTGGTGCTTTGTGGTGATGGTAATGTGCCCTTCTTTTGGTTTGTTTGCATCTCTTTTTCTCCCCCCCCCCTCCTCTTTCTGTCCCACGGTCTTGCATCTTTAGAGTGCTTGGGACTCACCCAACAGGGCTAGTGAGTAAATTATGTCCCATCTATCTCCCCCCCTCCCTTTTTTTATCTTGTCCTTTGTCAAAGTTGGCTGCGTCCCGTTTGGGAATGTAAGTAGGTTCGTCTCTCTCTTCCTTTTTTATCTTGACAGCAGTGCTGCCCGGTGGTATGTGTGTTTTTGTCCATTCCCCGCCTGGGACTACCATGCAGAAAACAGACAGGAAGACAACACTAACGCTGCTGGTGGCCGCCTGGTGGTGCACATGTCATGTGCGTAGTTTTCTGTTCCCCTTTCTCAATTTTGGAGCATTAAAAAATGTTTATTTCAAATCAAGCTTCAGCTTTGGATGAAACTTCAGTAATATTGGTTACAAATTTTTGATAAATGGCAAGGTTTTTGGAGTTTGAAAAGAGAAAAGAGACCTTGAAGTAGGATAGTTAGGTGTCCAAGGTTGGCGACCATGTTTTTTTTTCGGTTTTGGAAGAAACCATTAGTTGCCGAGGGTGTAGACAGGTTGTTTGTACCTCCTAAAGATGTGGACGAAGCTGACGGCGGGGACGGTGGAGAAAAGGATAGGTGTGTGTATATATAGAGGTCAGCTGGTTGGAGAATTGGACGACGTGTATATGCCGTTGTCCAGAATGGGAAGTTGATTGACTTTGATGACGATGACAGGTGGTGGTCATCGGCACTGTTGTCAATCTTGTCCCATTGTTATAGATAGTCAATGACAAGTGGATGATGGTTCACCCTACAGGACCTACAACCCTTTTATGTTACTGCGTAATTGTGCTGTTAACTGCTTGCCCTCTTTTGCCTCCCCACTACCTGAGACCTGCATTTTGGAAAATACTGTCTCATAGCAATTTCTATAAATAGTACTTTTTCTGTATCGCGTTAAAGATTGATGGAGCGCCACTTAGTTGTTTCGCAGAGGTCATATTCGCCAGCGTGGACCCCCAAAAAGCTTTGTGTTTAACTACACCTTTTTTTCTCACTGTTAGTAGGGTCGGGAACCCGGAGTGGATGGAAAAAGAATATAATGACAAAGTGACAACCGAAAACAACGAAGATAGGAAAACCAAGGGGTGGAGAGGCAGACTTTTTAGGAAGGGACCTATGAGCAACCTGTGACCCTTGATTCCATCCTCTAATCCAGCCGTCCCTTCTACTTTCGTCCACTTTGACAAACTTAATTTATATTCTCTACCGCAGAGGTGTCAAACTGGCGGCCCTTGAAGCCTAGAGTTGCGGCCCTCACAATGGATACCGTGTAGAATACATCTGCCTCGCAGAGGCGTAAGGGGATGAAGGTGCCCCCCCCGGCGCAGTTGGAACACAATGTGCCATATTCTTTTGATTAAAACTAATATTAAATACGATTTCAGCAAGTGTAATGTCAACTAAACGAAACACCATCGGGTCGGGCCACTTAATGCATTTAAAATAGGAAAGTTCATAGGCATGCTGGTCACCCTCGTTCCCATTGACCGGTCTACCAGCTTGAGAGTAAAGTTTATATTTCCATGTTGCTAAAGAGTACATCTCCTTCGGTGGTACAATAGGTAGCGTGCTCGATTTACTGCGCCGGCGGTTCCAGTTTCGATACTGCATCGAGGCAGGTTGACTTCTTTCGGGCGAGAGAGAAGTCTCGAGTGTCCCTTCCTTCGGATGAGAAGGAAGCCTCAGAATGGACACAAAGGTGATATACTGGAGGGTGTTTTTCCGCACCTGGCTGCCAATCAAAGCTGCAACCTCTCGGTCTACTGTTGGTTGGAGACTCCAGTGAGCTCCTACACCTGGGGAATTTTGCCTCATCTACCCGTTGCGTAGTAGAGAGGGTTCTTTTATGTGCCAATGCCATCGTGCACCACACGGGACTTCGGTTTTTACTTCTGATTCCAAGGAAGGTGGAATCGGGACGTCCCTCTCGCTCGAAAGAAGCTAACCCAACTTGATCGAGTATCGAACCTGGAACTACTGACGCAGTGAATCGAGCATGGTACCTATTGCGACACCGAGGAGGGTCTAAATGAGGGAGAGATAAACAATGGCAACGGCATTAATTCGCAACTGCGAGTTGAACTCAGTTCGCCTACAGCCTCCTGCACTCACCAACGTTTTACCCAGTTCTGAAACTTGGTTTATGGTCAACTGAACACTATGGTGGTAGGAATAGTATTTATGCACCCAAAATTCCTTGGAGTATCGCGATAAATACAAGGAGTTTTTGCACATAAATTTGATATAATTTCAGCAAGTGTGAGCAAATTTCTTGCAAAAGCGTAAAGTAGACGAAAATACGTAAGAAAATGAAGCTGAAAAGAGAACAAGTATAAGAGCACTTTGAATCAGGAGTAAGCTTGCAAACAAAGCGGTATTATGTTATGTAGAGCCCATTTGCATCGATCTCCGCTGCCGATATCTTCTGGACATTGAGTTTATCACGTTTTGCGTTGTTTTTGGGGATCTATTTTAGCCTCATTTCTGCAGTTTAGAGGAATCAATTGCAATTCCCTTTTAGTGCTAGGTGTTATACTGAAAGTTTGTAATGTTTGCATCATGAATTCATGCCTGGTTATTGTTTTCTTGTTGTTTCGTTGGTGTTTTAGGGCCCTTCAACTACAAGGTCATTAAAGCCTAGTTCTAGTGCAGAGACTGCACTGACAATACACTAATGGACGATTTTTGGGTATTAGCAGTACCCAATTTTCCCAAGCGGCCACCCATGTTAGTATTAGCTGTGGTTGCGTTGCTTAACTTCAGTGATCAGACGAGAACTGGTGTGTCCAACGTAATAAGCCCCGCTCCCTTCGGGTTATTGTGGTGTCTATTTGGAAGAGGATTACTCTGTAGTAATCCCGCCTCGATGGCGCAGTGGGTAGCATACTCGGTAACTGCGTCGGTGGTTCTGAGTTTGATACTGGATTGAGGCGGGTTGGCTTCTTTCGGGTGGCACAAATACCTCAAGTGCGCCTTCAGGTGAATTCTGGATACATTTAATGGGCTGGGAAGTTAGCCAAGCAGACTATAACAGGATGAACCCTTAGGAGGCTGCTCGCAGGACATCAGGAGGTAGGTAGTGGACATAGGAGAGGGGAACTTTGCAGCACCCAACATTCTTTTCCAACCACCAATGTTGGTGCTAACGTGGGCTTGCGCTGCTTAACTTCAGTGATCTCACGAGAACTGGTGTGTCCAACGCAACCTGGCCGCCCAGAGAAGTAAAACCGAGCTCCCGTGTGGAGTACGATGGCATTTGTACATATTTCCCAGGTGTAGGAGCTCGGTGGAGCGTCCCGGCGATGCTTAAACAGGATTTGCAGCTTTGGTCGGCAACCTGCTGTGGAAAACCTCTGTCCAATAGTTCCCTTTTGTGTCCATTGAGAGGGACAAGATGGGTACCCGACCCTGCCACGGGCGGGAAAAGGGTTAGTTGTTTTTATTACAGAGGTTATCCTCTTTTGGCTTAATGTGCTCCAATGGTTGGTTTTTTTTGGGGGGAGGGGTCATTACATTACTGGAAGAAAAATGTGTTCATGAACCTTATTTTCTAACAAGTTATAACGCAAGGCTATACCCCTAACGTTGTTGCAAAAGTCATTGGCCAGTGTTTGACTGTGTAATGAATGGATTTATGCCAATTTCTCCCCTCTCACCTGAATATCTCTGTGAACTGTTTCAGACGTCCAGAACGGAGGGGTATTTTGTGTTGTTCCTGTTTTATTTTTTCCCCCTTGCAATGCTGTGCATAAGGTGATTGGTTCTGTTTCCATTTTTTTTCGGTTAAATTTCGTTAGGATTTTTTGTCTGTCCCGGTAAAACGTCAGTGTTCTCCCACACCTATTGGAGCCACTCAGATTTTTTTGGGGAGGGGGCATGTTGTTTAACCTGTTCACTTACATGGGTAAAGTCTGCCAGTAAATACATTTTTATCCAGTGTGCGTATTGTAAATGGTTTCTATAGGTAATTTATAACCTCTGGACTTGGTGTTTAGTGTTCTTGCACTTTTTCACATTTCAGCTTTGCCATCATTTCCCCCCTTATTTATGCTTTCACTTCAAATTTGATAAAATATGCGAGAACAAATTATCAAATTCAAGGTGGTAAATATTTCATTGTTAACAGTTATGTATTTATTGAGTTACTCTAAAAAATGAGGCTGTTTCAAATATTCTTCCCCCCCACAATCGCTTGTGTGTTTTGTTGGAGTGGGATAGAGTGAATCCTTGTAAAAAAAGAGGGAATGGGCCACTATAGGATCCTTCGATGTCATGGCTGTTAAGTGGTGTTTTGTGTGCGTGTGAACTTTCTAATGAACCACGGACGATTTTTTTAAAGCCCAGCTTAGTTCCTCTGGGGTATTATGTTGTCTCTCTCTCCCCCGTATTGTGCTTTCCCCAAATTTTTTTGTTACTCCTTCCTGTGTGTCGAGCCCAACGAACAATAAGCTGACGATAAATTAGCATAAGGGTTGCATCTTTGGTCGGCAACCGGCTGCATAAAAGTACCGTCCAAGAAATCGCCTATGTGTCCATCCAGTTTTTTTTTTGTTGATGTTTTAGGGCCCCTCAACTAAAATGGTCGTTTGAGCCCCGTCCACTGTATAGTTCTAATGCAGAGTCTCCACAGGCACTACTCTTGTTAGGCTGATGTGGGTAGTCGCAGTACTCAGTGTTGCCAAGCGGTCACCCTTGCTAGTACTAGCTGAGGTTCCGTTGCTTAATTTCAGTGATCAGACGACAGCTGATGAGTCCAACGCAATACAGCCGCTCTGTATCCATCCAGAGGGACGTAGATAGGTACCCGACTCTGCCATAGGCGGGAAAAGGATTAGTAGTTGCTTTGGCTTGTGTGTAGATCGATAGACCTTCAATCAGTCCTTGGTTGATTGCTACAGGTGTTGCATGTGCTATAAACTGATGATGTCATTATGAGTCCACCCCCCTCCGGCTGTCACTTTTTTTTTTAAGATAGTTGCCCGGTATGTTTTTTTAACTCATTTAGAGGCTCTCCTGTCATTTTGGTTGAGGGTGCAATTGGTGCCGACATTAATGATTCTGAATAGCACTAGGTCTTTTAACTGTTTAAGCTGGAAACGTTACTCTTTAGGTCCTGTTACAGGTGGCAAAAGTGTTGCTTGAATATTTCTTACACCTACTAACCCGCCTCGGTGGCGTCGAGGTAGCGTGCTTGACTACTGCGTCAATGGTTCCAGCTTGGGCACTGTGTGGAGGTGGGTTGGCTTCTTTCGAGTGAGAGGCCCCTAGTACACATTACGTCGGATGGAAGGTAAAGCCGTGGCGCCGTGTGCGTAAAGAACCCTTTCTATATGCGACGTGTAGATCGGCAGACTACCCAGGTTTAGGAAATCCCCCTGCACCTGGCGTCGGTGGAAAAAAATTGCTCCAATGACTAAAAATAGACCGACGTTAAATAAGCACATTGGGTTGCAGTATTAGGTTGGCCGCCAGCTGCGTAAAGACACCGTCCAATAAGTCGGTCATCTAATGAAACACCAGACGGGAATAGGGTTTGTAGTTGTTGTTCCTGTATGGGGTGAGATTATCTGATAGCTTGTACTATGGAAAGGGACCTGGTTCACAAAACGGGGTTCTTCTGCTACCAGAGATGCACCACTAGACGGATTACTTGGCTGCTTAACATCGTTCCAGGTTACCGATGCCAGGAAGCAATGTCCTGCTTTCGGAATTTTACTAACCAACTCGTACATTTTATTCCGTGAAAGAGGGACACCACATATTAGGTGCCCTTGAGCCCACTGAGGCGCATATGAAGTTTCCTCCTCGCTGGAAAAAACCGAATTCACTAGGATTGAACTTGCGCACAATGAAATAAAAGATATGAAACACGGTGCCATTTTAGGTAAACGTCAACTACGCCAGTAGTTCTAGGTTCGATACTGGACCGTGGTGGGTCGGCTTCTTTCGGGCGAGAGAGAAGCCGCGAGTGTGCCTTCTTTCGGAGGAGAAGTAAAACCGAGGTCCCGTGTGGGTGTACGATGACACTTGCACGTAAAAGAACCCTCTCTACTACGCAACGGGTAGATGAGGCAAAATTTCCAGGTGTAGGAGCTCGCCCCCCTGGCGTCGGTAGCATTCCCCAACGAACACTAGACCGACGATAAATAAGCGTAGGGGTGCAGCTTTGGCCGGCAACCGGCTGCAGAAAAAACTATGACCAATATATTGCCCTGTGTCCATTCAGAGGGACAAATGGGTACCTGACCCTGCCATAGGCGGGAAAAGGGTTAGGAGTTGCTTTAATACTATAGGTGAGGATTGGCAAGATCCTTGGAGCTTACCTCTGGGGGTCTACGTCAGCTACATAGGATAGGTAGTACTTTGTGACAGCTGTGGTGGTTAACGAGTAGAACAGCATACATTTAGGTGTTCACACATGGTCTACATTCATTAAATACGAGTATGTACACATGTTTCACAAACAGACATGTGAACTTTTTTTGAGTCAGAAATAATTTATTTCTGATAATCTCGGTTGGCTTAGTGGCTAGTACGCTTGACTTCGGGATTCTACGGTTGGAGGATCGCTCCTGCCAGCGGCAAAAGCATTCTTAGTAGGGAGAGAGGGAGGAACTTGTCACATTCATCTTTTGTGGTGTGTGCAATGTCTCCACTGCACGTAAAAGAACCATTTCTATCCTTGGTGCGGCCAAGTTGCGTTGGACACACCAGTTCTCGTGAGATCACTGAAGTTAAGCAACGCCAACCCACATTGGTACCAACACGAGTGGTTGGTAGTGAACGTTGGGTGCTGCAAATTTCCCGTCTCCTACAACCATCTGCACTTACCACCTCACCCGCCAGCAGCCTCCTAAGGGTTCAGCCTGTTATGGCTGCTTGGCTTACTCCCCAACCCGTTAACGTAACGTAGTAACATATACGCAGTGGTGGAATGCACAAGTAGGTCTGCAAAATCCCCAGGTGAAATTCACCCTCTGGTGTTTGTGAATTCACTCTGGAAGTTCACCCGTTACCCGCCTATGACAGTCGGGTCCCCATCATATCACTCTGGATGGACACAAGGGCGATGTATTGGACGGTGTTCGTTGGGTACTCCACCGATATCCTACACTTGGGAATTTTGCCTCACCTACCCGTTGCATAGTAGAGAGGATTCTTTTACGTGCAAATGCCATCGTACACCACTCGGGATCCGGGGGAAGGCGCACTGGCGCAATAAATCGAGCATGCTACCTATTGCGCCACCGAGGCAGGTCGTATGAAAGGAATTACACTCACCTTAAAAATAGGCCGACATTACGTAAGTGGTTTTGACATCTGGCGGGCTGCATAAAAATACCATTCAGTAGATCAATGGTTCTCAAAGCGTGTTCCGCAAAAAATTTAATGCACAAATAAAGCAATGGAGAGATACTCTGATGTGACCCGCAGTTTCAATGGGGGAGGGGGTCACTGAAGTGGAGACAGGCAAGCGGAGTCCTGTGTGATAGGATCCTAATCTAGTTGAAAGGGAAGTTCTACAGGACAGTGGTTAGACCAGCTATCCTATATGGATCAGAGTGCTGGACAATGAGGACGAGCTACGTAATTAGAATGCGAGTAGCCGAGATGCGAATGCTGTGGCACATGTGTGGCGTGTCGAGAGCTGACAGAAATTAGGAATGAGCATATTAGAGGTAACTTGGGGTGGTGGACGTCGCCGAAAAAATGAGGGAGAATAGGCTGAGGTGGTATGGACACGTTATGCGAAGAGGGGAAGAGGAGCTCGTTAGGTTAATTCCAGGAATGCAGGTGGTAGGTAGCACCAGGGTCAGGGAGAGACCGATGTGACAGTGTGGGGTGGACGGGGAACTGGGGGAGAGTTGGACGAGAGTGGAGGGCTAGAACCCGCAGACCCGACCCTGCCACAGGTGGGATAAGGGTATGATGATGATGTAGTAAATATCAAGTGTAGAAGGTGTACAACCTGCTTTAAAATTAATGTTGAATTGTAGGTGTTCCGTGCTAGTATAATGTCAGTTTAGTGTTCCCCGACTTCAAAAAGATTGAGAACCACTGCAGTAGATCGCCATCCATACCGCCAAGGGGGGGGGGGAACTAGGAACCTAACATACCTGTCCTGGTAATTAACACAAATTAAAAATTGTTGCCCAACACCCATCCGTACATCTGGAGTTGATAATTATCTTTAAGCGGACAGATCGACGTTAAGCGAATTAGTAACCCTCAGCGTAACGTTAGAAATTTGTTGCGCCCGATTCGAGTGTAGGTCCGTAATATTCGAAGAGGAAATTATCAAGAATAGTTGTGTTCCGCCGAATTCGTGATCAGGGGTTCAGGAAGCAAATGTACCACCACCTGTTGTGACTGCATTTATAATGTTGGCGAGGAGGTTACTCGCAAATGCTGGGAAGTCCCACTTCTAATGTCGATGTTAATTAAGAAAATGCGAGGGTCGTCCAAGAAAGACTAGAGGGTAATAAAGTGTTTCTGCTCATTTCAAGGTGTCAGTGCTTCCTGGTCTGTTCGGTTCGGTTTTATTTTGAAATGTTTCCTTTTTCATCCAGAAGTGAAACAGAGGCCCCGTGTGGTGTGCGACGGCATTTGCGCGTAAAAGAACCCTCTCTACTACGCAACGGGTAGACGAGGCAAAATTCCCAGGTGTAGGAGCTCGCCACCCTCTCTGGCGTCGGTGGAATATCCCCATCGAACAATAGACCGATGATAAATAAGCGTAGGGATTGCTGATTTGGTCGGCAACCGGCTGCAGAAAAACACTGTCAAAAATATATCACCCTTGTGTCCATTCAGAGGGCCAAGATGTGATCCTGCCATAGGTGGGAAAAGGGTTAGGACTTGCTTTGGTTCCCTTTTTATCCCCCAGTAGATTAAAACTGCGTTTTTCGATATATTTTGTCCAAAATTAGCCAGAGGACTCTCTTACCCCTCAGAGCATCGACCGTGTAGGACTATCGCGCCTTCACGCCTGGGAATTGAACTTCGTCCGCCTGCACATCAGATGTGCTGTAAAATTTTCCACACGCCTGGGACGCTAAGACGATAACTTGGACCACCCTGCTCTTATATATCATTTCATCTCAAAGTGGATGGATGAGTGACCTAGTTACCAAACATCAGTTCTGTACCTTTATCATGGTGTACACTCTCCACCCTGTCATGGGTCCATTTATGAGTGTCTCCAAACTGGTATTAACAGAGGTATCGTTGTTACTGTCACTGACTTGTCGGAACTTGTAGAAATGACCGTGAAATTATACCTCGATTGGTTATAGGAGAAAGGGTTGGCAGTATTGAAAAGTGAATTTCTGAAATGAAGACCACCCCTCGGTTTAGCTGTTGAAAAAGGGAGAGGGTCTAATGTGTCCTCCTCCCCTTTGGAAAGCTACTTAACACTGGAGTGGGGTGTGTATGCGATCCTCCGTATGGGAATTGTGCCGATGTACTCATTTTGTAGTACAGAAAGGATTGCTTAATGTGCAGGTGACATCATCCACGCTACCTATGAACGCACAGTTGAGGTTTTCCTCTCACGGTTTGGGAAATGTCCCACGGTGCTTCAGTTTTGGGAGGGGCGGGGAGAGGTTCAGCTCTGTAAGCAGGCCTGCTAAACCTTAACCTGGCTCAGCTTCAAGGTGTCTGACTTCTGAGTCCGTGGATGTAGGTTCGCTCATGGTCGAGATGGGCGACTTCTTTACTAGAGAAGAGGGAAAGAGAGGGTCCAAAGTGCGCCTTTCGTCGGATGAGTAGACATGTCGAGGCCCCTAAGTAGTGTGTACGATGTCATTACTGCACTAGAAATAAGAAAGGGCAACTCCTAACCCCCTTTCCCTGTCTATGGCACGGTCGGTTACCCATCTTGTCCAACTCAATGGGCACAAGGATGATATATTGGATGGTAGTTTTCAGCAGCTGGCTGCCGACCCAAGCTGCAACCCTTGTAGTTATTTATCGTCGGTCTACTGTTCGTTGGGGTACTCCACCAACGCTAGGGGTGGGGACTTTGCCTCATCTAACTAACCATTGCATAGTAGAGAGGGTTCTTTTACGTGCGAATGCCGTCGTACACCACACGGGACCTCGGTTTTACTTCTCATCCGAAAGAGGACTCACTCCGGGCTTCGTAGGTCTGCAAAATCAGGCCCGAAAGAAGCCAACCCACCTTGGTCTAGTATCGAACCTGGAATCATTGACGCAGTAAAATAAGCACGCCACCTCCTGCACCACCCAGATGGGTCTGCAAAATAACTTTTCTACATGGAGTGAAAATATGCATGCGGCGGATGTGCAAAATTTTCAGGTGTGGGAGGTCGCCCACCCTGGCGGGAGGGAGAGATTGGTATCAAAGTAAACATACCCAAGCTTTAATGTACGGAACCACACGATAACAGATTCTAGAGATGTGTATTAAGGGCTGGACTGGTCACTTGTATTGGCCGGCCAGTGAATGAGCTACATAACGAATTGATACTTGGCTGTCCTATATTGTGATACTTGAAGAAAAAAGTAAGACGCTCTCTGAGTTGAACTGCAACCTACTGTAGTTTGCTTACCTTGTGGCACTTGCCTATTTGGCCTTCAGTCGCCTCCAGAGCTTGCACGACGTAACTAAGCAATCGATGCCAAGAAATAACCAGAAA
This sequence comes from Trigoniulus corallinus, assembly GCA_013389805.1. Classification (NCBI taxonomy): domain Eukaryota; kingdom Metazoa; phylum Arthropoda; class Diplopoda; order Spirobolida; family Trigoniulidae; genus Trigoniulus; species Trigoniulus corallinus. The sequence continues at coordinate 38,834,504 of JAAFCE010008833.1, read as the reverse complement.
TACCAGGAGATTATGGGCGGAGTGGCATCCGTTGGCCACGCCCCTTCTCTTTTGAATGAATTGCGTCGTGGGAGGGACCAGAAAAGCTTTTTTCCTCCCGCTGTATTTACTGGTGTGAAAGAAAATTGCCTCAAGTGTGGGTGGGACGCATCCGCCTTGATTGAATTGACGCGCCAGCTGTCGGATCGGGTTGGTGTTATCGATGAATCAAATTGGCATCGATGACCATCCCTCCATGAACGGCCCTGACCCAGTTACCGGTAAAGGCGACGAATGGCGACTGTGAATAACTTCATCTGACCAGTGTGTGTAGTTGCGAGGCTACATTTTTTTTGAGTAATGTGTACCTCTCTCACTTATTCTCACAACTTTGCACTGCTATCGAATGTCTCTGGAGAAAGTGCCGGCTATTCAAACGATGTCGACTGCCGGCAAACAGCCACATTTTCGTATTCTCCGGAAGTTCTGTTTATACTTGCTGGTGGGACCGGTCTTGGCCACCAATAAATATAATTGACCCGTAAAAATATATGTGACTAGGCTTGACACCAGTGAAAGTAATTGGTTCGCACTTTGGTGACGACGACCGGAAGTAGATTGGTGAAGAAAGTGTTGTGGGGGTGGGGGCGAACTTCACTCATTTTGACGTCAGTTCTCGATCTTCGTAGACGAAACAGCTTTAGGGCAACTTTAAGGACATAGAGGAATCGAGGTCAGTTGTTTGGAATACAAACAAATCTGTGCTGACCCCTGTAGATCAGGCATTTCAAACTGGGGGTAGCATATGCATTGTCATGAGGGCCATACAGTACACATGGCCACTTTTGTAACTGCGTCCGGGGACTACTATCCCATCTCTCGTTACGCCCCAGAGTGGCAAGCTACATATGTATGCCTACATGGTATCGATTGTGAGGGCCGCACCATAAGGCCGCCATTTTGACACTGTTGCTGTAGATCATTCGTCGCTGGAAGGAGCACCACGCAATGTACGCATGTTTTCTTCCGCCTTGCTGTGCTGTCCGAGAAGTTATACAGGCTTTACCGATTTTGTGAGTGACTATTGATTTGGGGGACACCAGTTCTCGTTTCGTTCGTTGGTGTTTCACGGCCCTTCAACTACAAGGTCGTTAGAGCTCCGTCCACTGCGTAGTTCTAATGCAGAGACTGCACAGACACTACACGAATGCGACGATGTAGTACTACGCCAGCACTAGCTAGGGTTGCGTTGCTTCACTTCAGTAATCAGACGAAAACTGGTTTGTCAAACCCAATAACCCACTCCACCAGTTCTCTCGTGTGATCACTGAAGTTTAGCAATGCGCATCCAGATAGTACTGGCATGGGTGACCTCTTGGAGACACTGGGTACTGCCAATACCCAAAAGTCGTCGTAACAGCGTAGTGTCTGTGCAGACAGCATTAGAACTCCGCCACTTGTAGTTGTAGGTCCCTAAAATACCAACGAAACAAATACTGATTTTTGTCCTGAAGAAAGTGGCACAATGACGTCATTAAACAACGCTGTGTGTGTCTTTGAAATATGTTCCTGGAAATAATTTTTGTTTCTGCCTTGTTCTCGTCTCCCTCCTCTAACTGCCGTGCCCACGATAATTTGCTACCGTTTTTTTTTCGGAGTGAACCCATTTTGCCGGTTTCTCTCGAAACGCCATTACTTATTAATGAGTTATGATATGAAGGCAGAACAATAATTCAGTCCCTCTTTGAAGTGGTCGTATCATTGGGCGAGAAAAAGGGGTTGTCCAGCTGATGATTGACCTCAATCTGAGTGGCCATTGCGTGCGGTAATAAGACTGTAGTTGACCAGCTCCCCCGAGGATGAGAATGAATGTCATGGGGGGAAATCCATTGGCCCGGAAATTAGGGCAAATTCTTAGCAACAGTGAAGCGAAATGAGACACAAGTTCTGAAATGAGGACAACCAACCACTTGGGTAGATGTTCGTATTGACCACTTGGAGCGCACTCCGTTGACGTTATTTACGTAAAAGCGGGGATTTTGGGATGTGTATATGTATGTTTAAGGAGTGCCTAGTTTTCCCATTTAGGATCGAGAAAGATTTTGAGCTGGTGCACAACCTATCACTTTAATGGCGGCGGAAAGGCCAGCGATATGTTGATGCCAACGTCATGGAGTTCCCATCCGAGGCGTGCTGTCCTTACCTCTCATCCAAAGGAAGGCGCACTCGGGGCTACTCTGTTGCCCGAAAGAGCCAGCCCACCTCGATCCAGGATCGAACCTGGAACCACTGGCGCAATAAGTCGAGCACGCTAGCCATTGCGCCACCAAGGTAGGTCCTCCAACGACCGGTAGGACAACAATAAGCATAGGGTTTGCAACTTCGGTCGGTAGACGGCTGTGTAAAACTATCGTCCATGTGGGCCATTCCGAGGGACAAAAATGTGTGTAGGAGCGGCTTATTGTGTTGGACACACCAGTTCTCGTCTGATGACTGAAGTTAAGCAACGCAACCCCCACTAACATGGGTGGCCCCTTTTGGTATCTGGGTACTGCTAATATCCAATAATCGTCGCATTAGTGTAGTGTCTTTGCAGTCTCTGTACTAGAGCTATGCAGCGGACGGGGCTTCTAATGACCTTGTAGTTGAAGGCCCTAAAAACCAACGAAAGAAAAAGATGTGCACCCGACCCTGCCACAGGCGGGAACTTTTAGTTGCTTATATAGAAGTGGGTACCCCGAGCAACAAGCCTTATTTAAGCAAGGCATCCCAAGTTAGTACCGACATTGGTGGTTGGTTGGGAACACTGGGTACTGCTAATTTCCCTATTCCTACCTCACCCACAAGTAGCCTCCATAGGGTCCGGCCCGTTATGGCTGCTTGGCCGACTCCCGAACCTGTTGGCGTAACTAGTAGCAAAACCATCCCAAAAATTGGAGCACGAAAATCACACATTTATCGACAGATCTACTCACCAGTTCCACTGTTTTGGTAAGTGTAGCCCTGACCGGGTTTCGATCCTTGTCATATGTTTTTTTGTGAGTAGAGTGGCAAGCCTTCGTAATATGATGGGAATGGATTTGCTGCAGTGGATGGCTGTGGTGGTGTGGAACAAGTGTTGAATGGCATCGACTGCTGTTGCATGTTGTTGTTATTTCGACTTGTTTTTGTTTGTAATGATGAAGTTGTTTCGGTGCGAAAGACGTGTGAATGCACCTTGCCAAGGTTATCGTCAGAGGCAAGCTGCAGCCGGCTTATCCTTGTAGCAGGCTGACGGCTTAGCACTTACCAGACTATCTGACGATGGCGTTTGAATAAAATCCCCCACTGTAGACAGAGTCGGCGGCAGTTATCAAAGTGCAGGGCATGTCGGGGAGGCAAAGGGACGAACTGCTGCCAAGTAACACTAGCCGAAAGGAAGCTACAATTTTAAGCTGACATCGGCTAGCCTTTTTTTATTTGGAGTTTGATTCGTACGATTGGTGTAACTATAATCTCACTTATCAGTACCCATTTCGAGAAAGGGTTAATGGTTTGGATTTGAGCTTTCGGATACCGCACAGGTGCACGTTTTATGACTTAAATACAGTAGTGTGATGAGGAGGAGACATTTTCTGGCACCTCTAGCCCCCTAGATATTTGATTGACGTCTTTTCTGACTAAGTCTGATGTGACGGTTCTATGAAAAAATTAATTAATCTACTGTTGCTTGTTGTTTTCACTGTTTTAAGAGGGTAGGCCAACAGGTAAAGGACCCGTAGGGGTCATTTCCGCAGTCGTGCTTTTCCCTTCATAATCGGAAGGGGACGGGGGTTATCCATACACTATAAGAACATCTTCAATCTACAAATGCCATGTTTGGGAAGGTTGTCCTTGTACCGTGTTTTGTCTTCGTAATGTATCGTTAAAGAGGGTTGACCAAGGAGTGGTCAAACTCATATGTAAGAACAATGGTCACCAAACTCATTTTGGAAGAGTGAGGGCCGCAGACTCTCAAGCTTTGGGCTGCATTCTCGAGGGCAGGGATTTCCAAATTTTTCCGATTAGTGGCGCGTTTTCTGGATATTGGCGAGGTTACGGCGCCCTTTTGACCTTTTTTCAGCAGATTGTTTTTAACATCCTGCTCATCGGCGCAAGATTAATTTCGTTCGGCCCCCTCCTGTACTTACATTTCCAGTGTTTCGTGGCGCCGCGGTAAGAACTTTGAAAACCTCTGCTCTAGGGTCTTGTGGGCCGCGTGATAGGCATCGCTGACCTATAGTAATTGATACTTCGTAATTAGCCTCCCCCCTCTCCTTCTCTGCTTTCCTCTTTGGTGATGTCTAGTTGGTTAACTATGGACAAACCTTGAGGGCAGTTGACGGCGAACAGCGAAGAGTGTAATCAGTATGTCCCCTCGCCCCCCTCCCTCATAATCTCCTTCCAGCTTCCGAGGAAGCCTGGCTACAAAGGTCATTAGAGCCCCGTCCACTGCGTAGTTCTAATGCAGACACTGCATAGACATTACACTTATGTCACGATTTTTGGGTATTAGCGGTACCCAGTTTTCCCAAGCGGCCACCTATGTCAGTACTAGCTGGAGATGCTTTGCTTAACTTCAGTGATCATACGAGAACTGGTGTGCCCAGCGCAATTAGCCGCTCTGCATTCTCCATTACCTGACACCAAGACAAGTTATGCATGTAGAGGGCGCTCTTTACTACCCGTCCTGCTGGAGGGAAGGGGAAGGAGAAATTGATTTGGGTGAGGGGTGCTTGTTAAAAACAAGGGTATGGATTATGAAGTTCAAGGATGACAATCGATGTCTACAATTAACCATTGTTTGAAGTTAAATTTAGGTGGGGTTTGGTGGCCGATGGCAAATGGGGTGCTCTACTTTTATGGAATGGCTCATTGACGCCCTCTATTGTTTAGTTGAGAATCCCATCGCTATTCGGTTTAATTGGGGGGGGGGGTCATTTAGGAATGGGTTAGTGGAGAGTGCTGCCTTTGTTACTCGATGAGACTCATAAATGTGCACCCTCTTCTTGTGTCGCTTAGTCTTTTTGGATAGGTGATGCCGTTAACAATACCGCAGTGTTGTGCCCCATCCTATTCTAAAATGGGACCTTTGTGGTTGCTGTTGTTACTGCTGCCATTGCATTAAAAATTTTTTTTCACGTGTTCTCTCCGTTTACCTGTGGAGTAACGTGCTCTTTTCCCCTTCCCCCTTCCATCGTCTCTTGCACGGGTTGTATAGATTAACGCCGCGGTCCACTTCATTGAGGCTTGCATCGTCCTCTAATTGGATTAGTGGGTTTTTTTTTGGGCATGTAGAACTCCCTTGTTTTTATTTCACCCTCCTAAATGGGGCATGGTTGCTTCACAGAGACCAAATTACTCCTAGCTCATAGTTTCGCTAATTGGAGATGGGTGCTGTTTTTGCACTTTGGCCTTCTATAAAACCAGGTATTGCATGACAGGTAGTAAGAAGGTAATCCGAGAATTCGTTATCCCACACGGGGCAAGAATATGAACCTGTGTCCGTTGGCATGGAAAAAGCCCCAATTCTAGCCTCAACGGATACATGTTCAAGGTTTGACGACAGTTTGAATTTCGCGAGTTTTCAATGTTTTCTTTCCTCCCATGTCCTTCCCCCCCTTGATCCTTCCGGTTCATCGCTGCGTGTTCTAGGCATGTGTGGTCCTTCCTTGACTTGCCCGTTTACAGTTTTCAGTGTATCAAAATAAAAGTAGCAAACGTAAATAACAGATAAATATACTTGAATGATTTTTATCAAGTAGGTCAAAGTGCACTAAGAACGTTTGACAGAGGTGTCTCGGTGCTCGTGGAAGGTAACCTGCCTGCCGTTCATTAACTGTTGCAGTACGGTTGCGTGAAGGTGCAAACTGGTTTTGAGATTCAAGATTGTGTGTGGCGAGACAGGTATGGCATTTGAGAAAGCGTCCACTTAATAGAGAATTCGCTTCGCCCCCTCCTTCCGTGAAGAGGTACCTTCTTCATAGGCACTTTTTCCAGACGGAGCACCTAGTTGTTTATCTGTAAAGCTAGTCCACCTCGTGAAATTCCCAAATGGGGCAGCAGCGGACCCCTTGATTCATAGTACTATTTTTAGCCTTTAAGCTCCAGGTTTATTGTTAATTCCCCCCCCCCCCCCCAAGGGCCCTGTTTGACGATGGCCATTTATCACTTCGGTCAGCTATTCAGACTAATGATGAGAAAATATCCGTTAACTGTTTGATAAAATTTTGGCAACTCCACTTTCATCGTTGACGTACTGTTGAAGGGGTTTGTCCTGTACCTCTGTAGTTGCTGGCAGATTAGTTCTGTCACCAAGTTGAAATGACGTCGATTGAAGAAGTTGACTGTTATCCACCTGGTGTGCAGACGTCCGGAGTTCATTTCCCAGCTGCGGTTTTGCCACAACTGCTCTTTTCTTCATTGTTACGTTGAAAGCAGGCCTGGTTGAAAGACGTTAGTCTGTTGCACCCCATGTAAAAATATTGTTATAATTGGTGGTAGTCTGGCTCTGGCCTCCCTAGGTGGCGCAATTGGTAGCGTGTTCGATTTACTGCGCCAGTGGTTCCAGGATCGATACTGGATCAAGGTGGGCTGGCTTCTTCCGGGCGAGAGAGAGAGAGAAGCTCAGAGTGCGCCCCAAGCGAAGTCCCGTGTGGTGTATGATAGCATTGGCACATAGCCTAAGAGAACCCTGTCTACTATGCAACTTGTAAATGAGGCAGAATTTCCAGGTATAAGAGTTCGCCCCTCCCCGGTGCCAGTGAAGTTCACCAACGAACAGTAGACCGACGACAAATAAGCATAGGGGTTGCAGCTTAGGCCGGCAGCCAGCAGCGGAAAACTACCGTCCAGTATACCTACTGTCCATTCACAGGGACAAGATGGGTACCCAACTCTGCCATAGGCAGATAAATAGGCGGTAAAAAGGTTAGGAGTTTCTTTTTTCTTGCCTGGCTCTGATGCTGTCACGTGTCGTATGGTTGCACGGATTATCTGGATTCTGCGCCGCATTGCAGGATCCATGGAACTGTGTGGTGGGTGGTTTTGTTTGCTCCGGATGCTTTCCTGGTGTTGTCCTTACACACACAGGACTCATCGTCGTCATAATCATCATCATATCCGGGAGGGTCTACGGGTTGTAGCCCTCTACTCCCGTCTATCTCGCACCAGGTCCCCATCCATCCCTCACTGCTTTCCTAATTTAAGAGTAGTCCCTTCTCTGACTGACTGGGGGCACCCCAGGCAGGCGTCTAGAACCCGCAGAAATATTGGCCGGGTTGTCTGTGGGGGATGCCGGCCTACCCCACAGTTTCACACACAGGACTAATGGTTGAAAATTGTCAAACTTGAACGAGAAGGGTACGTTGGTGGTCTTTCATTTGAACACGTGGGCGGTAGCGAGACAAGAGCAGTAAACTGACCACAAATGAAAACTGGGAGTTTCGTGGGCAAAGTTCAGGACCGTATTTGTTTTCTTTGCGTTGAACCTGCAACTGTTTGTTGATGTTAACGTGACAAACGCAGCAGGGGCGCGCTAAATATTTGTTCCTTATGGATCGGTCTGTTCCCCTTTTGGAAGCAAAATGTCCTTTTGTGGCCCAGTTTAGGCTTGCACGCGTATGGATGGAGTTTGGAGATTTTAGAGATTTGGGAATAGGTTGGAGAACCCAGTTGTTGTTTTGTTGTTTGTTGGTGTCTTAGGGCCCTTCAACTACAAGGTCACTAGAGCCCCGTCCACAGTGTAGTTCAGATGCAGAGACTGTACAGACACTAACTACACTAATGCGACGATTTCTGGCTACTAGCGGTACCCAGTTTTCCCAAGCGGCCACCCATGTCAGTACTAGCTGGGGTTGCGTTGCTTAACTTCAGTGATCAGATGAGAACCGGTGTGTCCAACGCAATTCGCCGCACCCAGAGTGATGTCAAGTGGGATCCCCCTTTTGGACGGTAACCTCTGACGTGTTACGCCATAAAGTGAAATTGGGTGTCTTGTGTCGGACCAAGAAATGTCGATTACAAAGCAACTCCTAACCCTTTTCCCGCCTAGGGCACGGTCGGGTACCCATCTTGTACCTCTGAAAGGACGATACATTGGACATTGTATTTCCACAGCCGGTTGCCGCCCAACGCGGCAACCCCTACGCTTATTTATCGCCGGTCTACTGTTCGTTGTGGCATTCCATCGACGGCAAGGGGGGGGCGAGCTCCTACACCTGGGAATTTTGCCTCATCTACCCGTTGCATAGTTTAGATTGGACTTTGACGTACAAATGCCATCGTAGGCCACACGGGACTTCGGTTTTACTTCTCATCCGAAAGAAGGCGCACTCGGAGCCTTTCTCTCGCCCGAAAGTACCCAACCAAACCTCGGTCCAGTATCGAATCTAGAGCTACTGACGCAGTTAACGAGCGTGCTACCCACTGCACCACCGATGTGGGTCACCCACGCAATTTCACATTTGACTTTGGGAGCGGCGAGTTGCGTTGGACACGCCAGTTCTCGTCTGATCACTGAAGTTAAGCAACGCAAGCCCAGTTAGTACTGACATGGGTGGTCGCTCGGGAAAGCTGGGTACTGCTAATACACAATAATCATCGCATTAGTGTAGTGTCTATGCAGTACATGCATTAGAACTATGCAGTGGACGGGTCTCTAATGACCTTGTAGTTGACGGGACCTTAAACTCCAACAAACAAACAACACATTTTACTTTAAACAAATTGACACCCAAGTTTTCAGTGTCCCCATATGGCAGAGGTTCTCGAAAGGAAATCCTTAAGTCGGGCCTCCACAGATGGTGCAAAATGTTTGAAAGCGTTTACAAATAATGTAGACCCGCCCCGGTGGCGCAGAAAGTGGCGTGCTCGATGTCTGCGTCAGTGGTCCTAGGTTCGATACTGGATCGAAGTGGGTCCGAGTACGTAGCCCCCGAGTACGTCTTCCTGCGGATGAGAGGCGAAACCGAGGTCCCGTGTGGTGTACGATGGCATTTGCACGTCAAAGAACGCTCTCTATTATGCAACGGGTAGCTGAGGCAAAATCCCTGGTGTAGGAGCTCGCTTTGGTACGTACACAAGGGGACGTGGAATTTGGTAATAGGAGATAGGTGAGTGGAGTGCAAGGGCGGATCCAGAGGCTGGCTCGGGGGGGGGGGGGGGGGTCATTATGATTCTGAAGCAAATTGTAAGTTTCAGCCAGTCCGAATTCCCAAAGTAGCCAGGCCTTCGGCCTGGCCACAGGGGGGGGGGATCGGGGTGATCGGGGCGATCCCCCCCCCCCGTGGAGGGCTAGAACCCGCAGAACCGACCCTGCCACAGACGGGATAAGGGTATGATGATGCTGTTTGCTACACAGAAACGTTGATGTTCGCGAGCGTTTGCTATTTGGAGGCACTGAAGGTGCAAACAACTTTAAAAGCGTTAACAGGTGCATTTACCAAGCGTTAGTAAATAGTTATTAAAATGTAAGACGATACCTTATCTTTAAGGACCTCAGGGTACATTAGAACATTTCTGGCCCTGTGATGTCGTTGAAATGGGGACGTTTGCTTATAAAATGTTCGTGGCCATGCTGTTTCGTATTTTGGCGCTCTTACAGCACTAGTCACGTGTTTTGTTTGGGTCGGTGACCAGTCTGAATCCGATTGCTGATTGGCTGCGCCTTCGACTTTGACTGCCAATGAAAATGGAGTGCGAGCGTGTCGTCGGAGGCTAGGCAGGGAACGTTGGTTGGCATTGCTGTCGTCACTAACTCCGCCCCTTCACGCTTGTATGTTGGCAAGCGAAAGACCTTGGATGGTTAAGCGCCTCCACGAGCGAGGTATCGTGCGATCGCGGCCTGCACTGGGCTTTTTCGTTTTGCTGTGGTCCTCTCATTTCTTTACCCCGATAAGGCTGAAAATGAACGGAATAAGTGTCGAAATTGTGACTAGATCGTATTGAACGGTGAATACGTTGTTATTTTAAGAGGTTTTGTTTGGGAGAGGAAGACGAAGGTCGATTTTTTGGTAGTTTCCATGTCGCGCTCCGCTTTTTCAAGATGGATACCGAGTGTGACACTGTTTTTTGCGCGCCCTTCCTAACGGTTATCGAACTTTTTCAAGACGCTGATGACTCCGGTCAGCGCTCTCGTTACGTGTCTGTTGTTTTATTCTTCAACAACTTGATATTGTTGTGACTTTGGGAGGAAAAAGAAGTGTTTGGTTCTCGGTGTGCTGGTGTCGCGAACCACTCCATTCGCCTTGTTGCTTATCGTCCCATCGTTGTCACTGACTTTGCTGGCCGTGGCACCTTTTTTGATGGTGTGGTTCATCGCATGTGAAATGTGTGTTGTGGGCCTGTTAGTGCACATCGCCTTCTTCCACCATGATAGGCCAGTCTCAGAGGTAGTAACAGTAGTACATATGTTTATTTGAGTAATTTCCAGGATGTGATTGTTGTCAGTTATAGGGAGCATGTGCTGTCAGTCAGTCCGCAGTGATGGTGGACAGGTAGGTATCCAAAAAAATAAAAAAAGACTGGTAGCCAGCAGTGACCCAGGGGGAAGAGCAGGAACTTAAGGTTCGTTGGGATATTACACAAAGTGTTGAGTTGTACCTCCATCCCTCTCCTCCATGACTTGGCAACGCAACCCCAGCTAGTACTAATATGGGTGGCCGCTTGGGAACACTGGGTACTGCTAATATCAAAAAGTCGTCTAACAACGTTGTGTCTGTGCAGACTGCATTAGAAGTATGTAGTGGACGGGGCTCTAATGACCATTGTGTAGTTTGAAGGGTCCTAAAACGCCAACAAATGAAAACCCATGACACGGCATGGACACAAACTACAACAACAGGGGTCGTTCTGCGTTAGCCATTTGCCAAGACGTCATAATGGCTGTAACCTTCGGGAAGGCAAATGACCGGACGCGCGGCGAAGGGCGTCCTGGAGAGTGTCGACAGTTGGTTGTTGCCGTCTCTCTCACTCATACATATTGATATTTAAAATACGCACGCAAACGCAAAATAATTAAAGTAGAGCGGTGATTCTGAGGTCCAAAAAGCAGCCTTCTGTTTGGTTTTTCAATGGTGTGTGTGTTTCACTCACCTGCCATTAGACCACGTGACCTTCCACGTCCTTCTGTGTATGTGTGCCTTCTGTTACTAACGTTGTTTTGGCACATTCTTCTAGGGGTTTCTGACTAATCGATGGCAGGATTTTGAGCCCTTTGAGACAGCCACAGGAAATTGAGTTTTAAAATTGCTTGTTCCCCCTTTCAGGACGATCGGAGTTACAAAAGCATCCTAAAATCAGAGAGCATGTCCCAAAGTTGTACTTAATACTTTTGACCGTATCTGTTCCAATAACCATCGGTTTGTCCGGGGAAATCTAGTGTTTTTTTTTCCTGATAAGGTTGGATTTTTATCATCCAGCCCCCTCCCTCTGCCTCCGTACAGAATGACATTGTCCCCATTCAGGACGGAGGACGGCTTAGGATGTTTCGTTGGTGTTTTAGGATCCTTCAACTACAACGGTCACTAGAGCCCCGTCCTCTCCGTAGTTCTAATGCAAGGTCTGTACAGACATTAGGCGGTTTTTGGGTATTAGCAGTATCCTGTGTTCCGATGCTAGTACTAGTTGGGGTTGCGTCGCTTAGCTTCAATGTTCAGACTAGAACTGGGGTGTCCAACGCAATACAGCCGCTCCCAGGATGCTTAGTAATGTGTTTTTTTTTCGGAGGAAATGATACAGGCATGCGGAAGGGGCTCCCTTTTCCCTTCTCCTTCCCCCTGGTGTGGGTACCGGGATAAATCTTAAAATCAGTTGTATTCCTGCATGTCTTGCAGCGTGGTGATTAAAATGGTTTATAACATCAGGTAGGCTATAGCCAGCCATGTAAAACCACCGTCCAACAGCTTCCCCATGCATGGCATCCGTGGGTATCTTCCTTCCTGTCTTCTCCATTTTGTTTCGTTGGTGTTTTCGGGTCCTTCAACTACAACGGTCATTAGAACCCCGTCCACTGCGTAGTTCTAATGCAGAGACTGCACGGACGCTACACTAGTGCGACGATTTTTGGGTATTAGCGGTACCCAGTTTTCTCAAGTAGCCACCCATATCAGAACTAGCTTGGGTTGCTTTGCTGAACTTCACTGATGAGACGAGAACTGGTGTGTCCAATGCACTACAGTCCCTCCCCTGTCTTCTCCAGCTTGGTCTTTGCCATGACACAAACTGACATCGTTTCATTTGTTGGTGTTTTAGGGCCCGTCAACTAAAAGGTCATTAGAGCCCCGTCCACTGCGTAGTCCTAAGGCAGAGACTAGTGCAAAGATTTTGGGGTATTAGCGATACCTAGTTTTCGCAAGCAGCCACCCATGTTAGTACCAGCTGGGGTTGCGCTGCTGAACATCAGTCATCAGACTAGAACTGGTGTGTCCAACGCAATTTGCCGTTCCCTACAAACTGACATCACTCTCAAGTGTCGGGTTAAAGGGTTACTGTAATGCAGGAGGATTTAAGCTGCCTCGTGGTAAATCACGGGCCCTGTTATTCTGGGTCTAAGTGTGTAGTACGTTTTTTAGTGACACAAATTATTGTTCTCCCTCCTATAGGAAGGAAAAGGCATTAGCGGGGCACCCATGCCAGCCACTTTTGTAGCCATCGTTGTTGTCTTCTTTAGTGTCCCAGTTTTGGGGATATTTAGTGTGACGTTACCAAAAAAAAGCGACTTTTCTTAAGAATTTTTCCCCTCCATCTGACTGTATTCTTAAGGCGAATTGAACTTGTTAAAAGTGGGTCACAAGGCTAACGGATCACAAGTCTAGTTGTCTGTGGCTGGTGGCCCAATCGGGGAAGGTGGCGGTGGAGCCCGCGCAGCGAGGCTACCAAGCGTTGTTGACGCGTGCGTAGGCTTCTGTTATCTCTCTCTGCTGTCGTTTGGGTACGCTGCGGATGGTGTTTCACGGTTGGTTGGTAGCTACGTTGCGGTAGTACCGTTGTGTGACTCTGAGATAAAATGTTACACCGGCGTGGCATCGATGATGAGCCGCCGCCAACTGTTTCTGGGTTATCGGATAATAATGTAAGAAGGGTGTCCACTAGGTGGCGGGTGTGCCTGGATCGTTCGGTCGTTGTCATCACGTGGCGAAGTCAATGGCCCACCATATTTCCAATGTAAACAGAATCGCGAAGGGAAAACGAATGATGTTGTTGGAATGGTTAGATTTCTTTAAAGGTTTCATCTTTTCTTTTACGTTAATTCTTCGTTTAATTACCGTTTTTACCTGTGGGTATCATCAAGGAAGGGTTACTGGATGATGCTAGTGGAGATGTGTGTCTGTCGTAGTTTGCTTCTTTCGGCTATCCCATATGGTCTCGGCAACGTGTGGACGGAGATTGGTTCGCCATGTTGAATGTTGATGCAAGGTTTGTAACGGGCTCTTGATTTCTTTGTCTCAATTTTTTTCTTTAACTTGGAATTAGTGAGGCGTTGTGTTTAAATTAGGCGTTTTCAAAGGTTATTATTGATTTTTTAGGAGAAGTGATAGTCGAAATCGTTGATTAGTGTAATGAGTTAAATTTGGAAAGTCATTGACAATTCCACCGAAGGTGATTGAGAGGGGGGGGAAACTACTTTTGTCCCGGGAACAGGGTAGGGTATTGACAAGATGAGGGGGGCCGCTAAATAGTGTATGTACGATTAATTGTCGATTTTAGGTGCCAGAAGAAATTGTTAGTTTAGAGCAGTAATTAGATAGGGGCGAAGAGGACACGTTGAAGTCACACTGACCTACATCTTTTTTTGTTTGTACCCATGGTGTTTGCGTTGAAGGTTAGTTTGAAAATGTTAGCGACAGGACATCAGCGCCGATGAAGATGGCTTCATAAAGTGCTTAAGTTTGCAGGTAGCATTAAGAAACATGGTTTTTTTTTATTTTGAAAATTAAGCAGTTTTTACCAAGTTATAATCGACTAATACATTCTTTCGCTTTGTGATGTCGATGACTCAGTGAATTGTTTCACCTCATCGTAGATAATGACCTGTATGAACATTGTTTTAGAGATGTTTTTTTTTTGTGATAAACTCCAACCTCAGTCAGCTGTTGGCACATGTTTTAGGATACGACGACTTTTTTGCGTCATAGTTGCTGCTGTTTGCGGAGATTGCGTTGACCCTGAATTCTTGGCCTGGTATTGCATAGCTAAGAGATGCATAATGACGTCACTTTTGTCTTACCACACCCCCTCCCGTGATAGTCATTGTGTTGCGTTACCATCTAGTCATCACTTTTACAATTGAGCGGATATATGAAATTATTGGAAATACGTTGAAAGTTATAGAGCTCCTCCAAAGTTTTTTTTTTCCGTAATTGGTCGTAGTTGTAGGATCGGTGCGACTGACTTCTTGGGTCATTGACGACCACCGCTTCAAAAGTTTGCGTAATTCTTCCCAACTGACGTGGCTTTATATGACATTGTAAAGTACCATTTTTCCTTCCTTGGGGGACTGTTCATCCCCCACCTATGCCAGCTAGTTTCAAACTTTTATTAGTGGAGAAAACGGCGTGAAAAAACGTGTTTTAATAGCTGTCATTGTTGTTGAATTTGCTTAATAGTATGTTTTTTTTTGTTGCTGTTGTTACAGTCTGGGCCCATGTGATCGCCAGGACCCGTTGTGGGTTAAGATGAGCGCTGTAACTAATGTGGCCAATGTAATCGGCAAAAAGCGTAGGAAATCGGACAGTAAACCACAAGCCCAAATGTAAGTATGACGTAGGTGTGTGTGTAATCGAATGCCGTATGAGAGAGTTCGGGTTATCTAGAAAGATGATGACGTATTTCTGTGTGAAATTGTTATCCTGGCTCACAAACGGCCCCTGCTGACGAGCCTGGTCTTGCACAATTTCGAAGGAACTAAATATCAAGCTGTTGAAAATTATATTCAATATGCCCATCTAATAGTTTCTTGAATCCCATTTTTCTTTTTGTAAAATTTGTTGCACATGTCGTATATTTTTAATTTCACGTTACAAAATGTATGCCCTACAAATGAAATACGTTGGAAAATTACCCTAAAGCTTTGAATTCAACAACTGTAAGTTGTTTCTCATGTCTTAACCATACATAATGATGTAGTGAAAATGCTAACAGATAAGTCTGCCTATTAAGGAAGGAGGTGGAGGAGTGGACCGGTGGTGTCTATCGATTTCGACATCTGTTTCGTATTTTGTATGCCCGTTGGCAAATTAAATATGAACCAGAGCTCATACCACCTCAATTTTCTTTTCTGTCGTTCGTTAAATATGTAGATCTGTCGGGAGGGAGGGGGATGCTGTAATCGTTTTCGGGAATAGCATATACCACATATCCCCGTCGTTGTCGTCGTTTCATCAGTTTCCAGCAAAAACAGCAAAGAAATGCGAAATTGATTAAGATAATTGAAATTTCAATGCAACATTTAAGGAATGAACTTCGATCGGCGTGTTTCAGAACTTTAGATGCACGTTAATCTTTAGTTTTAGGTAGTTTATTTCAGCAGTGTTTTTAATACTCTTGAGCCTTGTTAAAGAATGGCATCTTCATCTCGTCTTTCACTGCTGTAGCTCTTTGACCAAATTATGATGTTGACTACTAAGATGTTAAAATTACTGTGGTATGATTGTGAGGCATATTTGCTACAGCATTCTTATTAGGTCATCTGTTCCAATGCTTAAAAGATGTGTTAAAGTCATTGCTTCAGACAGAGTATAATCTTCTAGTTGAGCGGTGTTGAGTAGTTTTTTTTGGGTGGTAATTGCAGTAATAAGTGCCTTAATGAGAAACGCCGACGTGAACAAGAGAACATCCATTTTGAGGAGCTGGCAGAACTGATATCTGCTAGCATTTCTGACATGAATTCGCTGTCCGTCAAGCCAGATAAGTGTGCCATACTGCAGGAGACAGTTAACCAGATCAGAAAAATCAAAGAGGAAGGTGAGTGAAAATCTTATTAGTATTGTAATCGTTAAAACGTCGTTGTACTAGTTTTTCTCACTTTCATTTCACGTCACAGCAGAAAGTGAACATTGTGATGCCGTTCAACAAAGTGACGTATCCTCAAGTAAACCCACACTATTGGGAAACGACGTTTTGGGACCGTTACTTTTAGAAGTAAGTTAATGCGCCTTGAAATAGTCCGTATGTTTTTTTTTTCTTACTTACGTTACATACCATTTTGTTTTGATCAGGCTTTGGACGGGTTTCTGTTTGCGGTCAGCACAGAGGGAAAGATAGAGTCCGTTTCGGACAACGTAACTTCATTCATTAGATACACTCCAGTGAGTCTTAGATTAAAATTTCAAATATATCACTCTTAATTCAGAGACTTAGTTTTACGTCGTTGTGTATTTCAGGATGACCTATGTGGCGAGAGCATCTACAACATAATCCATATAGGGGATCACGCTCGTTTTAGTAGTGCTCTTCTTCCAGTCTCCATTGGTAGGTTTGATTGACGTTGACACTACTCATTTGCAACATTCAAAACATTGAATTGTGGTTTAACGTGGCATGATGTTGTTGGACCACATCGTGCCACACGTAGCTCGTGGGTTGACCTGCACACATCCAACTAATACTTGTACTTCAGTTTTCCGCGTGTTCCCCGAAATAGCAGTTATATCGAGCGCGATCTTACGTTTTTCAGGTTGGATGACCGATCCTAATTCGCAAAGTAAAAGTCGTTGTTTCAACTGTCGTCTCCTCGTAAAACCTGTGGATAGACAAGGCGAAACCATGGAGGAATCTCAGCAGCGTGTTTTGCATTATGAGAACATGCAAATCTCTGCCGTGCTCTTTCCTCGTCCGGGTGACCGTTCAGAAAGTTCTGAAGGGGAGACTGACGGCCAAAATTACCTGTTTTGCATTTCACGACGCATTCCTTCCAACGAAAAGAATTCTAATTCCAACGTTGAGCAGTTCACGACTAGGTTGGATGCTGGTGGGAAAATTACTGCAGTCGATACTAGGTTTGTCTTAGAAAGTGAAAGTCTCCTTACGTTGTCTTACACTAAATAAACGCATTACGTTGATTTCTCTTGGTTGCTTAGTGGAGTGTCGTCAGCCTACAGCCAGTACCTGAATAAGGACCTGGTAGGGCGCCCGATTGTTGACCTTTGTCATCCGAATGATCAACAAAAGCTAGCGCAGCATCTTAAAGAAGGTGTGTACAAGTTGGTGCATAAGTCGAGTTGCATTTTAACCATAATCCCTTCCTGAGCGTTATTTTGATTACTTGTAGCTCTCCAGAGTGGCAGCTGCACCAGCGGCATTTATAGATTTCGTTTGACTCACGAAAAGTACATTCATGTGCAAACAAAAAGTCACTTGTTTCCGTCTCAGGGCTCCGTGAGCAGGGAACCAGAGTTCATTATGTCGGTTCATTCAATTATTGGGTTAGTAACTGTTATTTCGATAAAGTTTTTTTTTTCCCCCATGCAGTTGCCTCCAATTACTATATTTATGCATTATAGAGATAATGAGATTGGTGGAAGTAGTGAAAGTAATGGATCATCCACTGGGAATTTGTCACCAGCATCTGTACTTGGGACGCAGAGTTCGAGTGTCGCTCATTCTCCTGCTCCAATAATGACTTCAGGTGTTGGTGCTGGGACGGGATGTGGTGTTAGTGGTGTCAGTGCTTCGGCTTCAATTGGAACATCGAGTGCAGATGTGCTAGCATCTGCCTCGACCACCATGACTTCAGCAGAAAGTGGTAATGCTCCAAATTCGAGCGGAACAAACGGTTCTGTTGGTGACAGTGGAAGTGTTTCGAATGTTAGTGGTGGTTTTTCTGTTGCTCCTGACTTGGATTTCTCGACTTTGGAAATGTATCCCAATTCGGGTTGGGATGTCGGAGTGAGTGAAAGTAATTTAGACTCTGCTTCGGACGTTGGTTTCGGGTCGACGTCTTCGCACGTGTCTCCTCCTGCTGTTAGTACGGCTCCTCATTCGGCTGGATCTTCAACAGCTGTAACTTGGCCTAACAGTCGTCCGTCATCTAGGGCGTCAGAATCTGTTCCTTCAGCCAGCGCTGCAACCACAACAGCGATGGTAGCGTCGTCCGTTGGATTTGATTCATCAATACTTTCTCCTGTTGGTCCTATGAATGGTGGCAGAGGAGGTAGTGGTACGCCTCCAGTGTCGTTCGCCAACTCGTTCCAGTTCAGCCCGCTTCCAGAGCCATCAAGTGTTAGTAGCAGTCTTGTTGGTAGCCCAGCGACGCCAGTGCGTTCTGTGACCAGCGGTGCCAGTATGACGGGCTTCTGTGACTCATTGGACAAGAAGCCACATGTTGATGACGTGGTGGCCTCGAGCAGTGGCAGTCAAACGTCGTCAACCACTACTACAATGATGATGATGGCAGCGGCGACTGCAACACGTATAGACGGTAATGTTGATGCGCAACAGCAACAGCCGCCAGCAATAAAGTTGCGACAGTTGTTAATCCACGGAGAAGAGGAGAAACCGTCGAGTGCTGTGATGTTGGGTTTAACAAGCGATGGAGTTGGTGCTGATGCGTCTTCACATTGTGTTTCGGGAGATGTGGCCAAAGATGGACCAAAGGGTGAAAACGCTATTTTGAAAGGGTTACTGAAGGAAGTAGACGAGGAGTTCGATGAGCTTGAAGCGGAACCACGCCGCATGCTAGATGACAAAAACGCTGTAGCAACATCCAGTCACCACATGATGGGGATGAAAAGCGAATGCCTCAAGAAGCCATCTAATGATGAGTTACTGCGGGTAGGTATCTACTACCCATTATATTACGTCTTACTATGTGTTTCATTCGGATTTTAATGTAATTTTTGTTTGCACTGAACATTTTCAGCAGCTTCTGAATGAAAAGAGTGATGATGACTGTGATTCGGACAAATTACCTGTGAAACGTGAGAACGAATATCTCAATCAGCTGTTGGACATTCACCACCCTCAACAGCAGCAGGCATTATCGCATCACCATCAACTTCATCATGAACAAATGCAGCAGGAATATGCTGTAAGTCTCTTTGTTAGTTGTGCTGGGAAGTCAAGAGTGAATTTCTGATAGCGTTTACAAGTTTACAAGTTTACGGTTGGTTTTAATAGCAGGATTCTAGTGAATCAAAGGATGTCAACAGTATTCTCAGGCAGTTGGTGAGCACTTCTCCGCAAGGTAGTTTCAGAGAAGTTCGCCAACCCCGCGAATTTCAAAGGCAGATGTCACAGCATCCTTCGCAAGATTTTCCCGAAATGGTTGGGAGCACCCTGAAACGAAAGAGCTCAATGGGTCATGAAGCGGACAGCATGGACGAGTCGTGCATGCGTAAGTAAACTTATAACAAATTTGGAGAGGACGACAGTTAAGTGATTCGTGAAGTGTTTTGTAGTTTGTTGTGCCGACGGGCGGGGGAGTCGGCCAAGCAGCCATAACGTGCTGGACCTGTGGAGGCTGCTCGTGGGTGAGGGGGAGGTAGGAATGGGGAAATAAGCAGTACCCAGTGTTCCCTCACAACCAACCATATGGGTACTAACTTGGGTTGCATTAACTTCAGTGTTCTGTTAATTAATAGTACCGTATTTTTGCGCATATAACACCCGATATTTTTAGCAAGAAAGAGTAATAGGAATACCATGAAGTTTATTAATCATCTTAATGATGAAGCTCTTTAAGAAGCTTTTTCGATCGCATGGTTAGTCTCTCACATTTGCCTCATCACTACTTCGTAAATTTCTCGTCTTCTGAACCATCAATAGCAATACAAAATCCACTCCTAAAAGATTTTATCCACTTGCACACCTGTCCAATGCCGACCATTTTTATTTTTTCTGTTATTCATTGTTTTTTTTTTCACTGCTTACTAGTACAGTACTATTATAAACCCATTTCGTTTTTTAAAAATTTAAAAGTACGTGGCATATACTTGGAAAAATAGCAACACATTCATTAATTAAAATTATGAAATCCTTATGAGGTTTTTTTTTCATGTTGTAGCGCCAAAACTTTCCAACATGCAGTTGCCAATGAGTAGTAGCTCACTTGTGAGGAGCAATAAGATGTTGTTAGACTTACTAAATAAGGAATCGAAGGCGAATTCCACTCTTGCTTCAGTCGACACTAGTAAGTTAGTGACTCAGACACCGCAAGAAAAATTGCCCAAAGATCTATTGGGTCGAATCATGAAGACACCTCAGAAGCAGCTAGTGAATTCGTTGCCGGCACAGATGGCACAACAGCGTCCTCACTCGATGCAGCAGCAGCAACAACAGCAACATCAAGGTGTACCTCCACCATCTGTGCTTCGACAGCATCAACAAGGACATCCTCAGTCTTATACAACGTTGCGTGCTACGTCGACAGCTGATAGTGTGAATGTTTTGAGCACGCAGGTAACTGGGAACCGGGTTCCTGCACCTGGTTCTGTGCCTTCAACAGTATCTGTGTCCATGCCGAACTCAATTCCTCGTTCTGGTCAGCCTCCATTGCAAAATCGCCCTACAACTGGGCAACTTTGTGACTTGTTAAATCGGCCTTTGGGGCACGATACCAACCAAGTTGGAGCTGCTGCTAGTGGTCATTTGCAACATTCACCTTCAGTTGGATTGGTAGGTAGTGGAGGCCTTCCTCTTCACAGTGTCCCGACTGCCATGACCACCACTACTGTGGCGACTTCTTCCTCAAGCTCATCCTCTATCAGAGGAGTGGCCAGCGCCTTAGATCCTCCTTGTGGCCCGATAGTGGAAGTTCCTCATTATTCGTCGGCGTCAAACAACCATTCCATGATGGCGGACTGTGGGTCAGAAACTTCAAGCCCATTGATCTCTTCTGCCAGTCATGGAGAATCCGACATCATTTCCGATATAGTGCAGCACGTCATTGATTTACAAAATGAGTGGAATATTGAACCAAACTTAGGTATGTCATTATATTTACTTAAGACCAGTGACTCTTGAGAGAATACTTTTTGTTCATACATTATTTGAATCAATACTTTTTTTTTTTTTTTCAGATGTTAATTCCGATCCAAGTCTAGCTACCATCCTCTGTAATAACTTGGACCCTACTAATGTAAGTTCTTCGTCCATCGCCTCACAGGACGAAAAACTGGCCATCAGTGCAATTCAGAAACAGCTGATGAGCTGTGAGAATCAGGAGCTACCTCTGTCACCCTCTCTAGCTGTGCATCAGCAATTACCGCCATACACTGCTCCCCAGGTAAATGTTTTTTTAACGCCGACTGATTTATAGAATATGGAACAAAAGAGCATCGTCACTTATAATTTTTTTTCAGATTCCTCCCACTTCAACCATGGGTCCAACAGTCTCGATTCCATCATATCCGTCACACCCTTCCGTTCCTCATCCACACACCCCGCCTCCACTTTATCAAGGGGGCAACGCCGCCCTATCTTCCCCATCTTCCACGCCATCACCTGGCAGCTTTCCTCCAAGGATGCGCTTTTCGAATCCACCTGTTCCTCCTGGTACCGTCCAGCATCCATTGAGCATGGGAATCCCGAGACCGCCGTCCGGAGGCAATCAGTACGGAGCACCTCCTAACGTTGCTCTTCCGGGAATGATGCCGGTAACATCTCAGCAGCAAGTACGACAATCCATTGCTATTCAGCAACGTCGCCAGAAGCAGAACGTGCTCCAACAACAAGCGGCTGGACCTCGCCACGTGGCCGGATCCACTGGACAGCACCTGTTGATGCAAACGGCGGGTGTGGTCCAAGGGCACTCACCCGTGATGCCCGAGCAGTTGAGTCCAACAGCGTATGACGGCGTGGCATCGGTTCAGGTAAGGGCGGCGTCGCCGGGCCGTTCAAGTAGCCGTTGTCGTACTTCATCTCAGTGGCCTTCTCACCCGAACTCGAATTACCCGTTTGCGGCGCAGAGGTCTGGTAGCCTTCCGGACTCGCAGCTGTCGCCCGGGTTCGGAGGCGGCCCGATGGGGCCACAGCAGCCGCTCCCTCCGCCCCCTCCTCTTCCACCTTCGCAGGTGTCGCCCGGAACTAGGATGGCTCCTTCACATCAACAGTCACAAGCACCACCGCCACCACAACAGCCACAGCAGCCCTATTCTCCACACTCTCAGATGGCTTCTCCATTAGGGGCGCAGCAGTCCTTCGCTACCCATGCCGGTCCATTGAACACTTACAGTACCCAGGGCCAGCAACAAGCCCGACTGTCACCCCACCCTCATCCCCAAACTGGCATGCCTTATGGTGCTAACGCCCAGCAGTCCGCCCATTCCCAGTTGTCGCCTAGGATCGTGACAACCCATCAACCGTCACCAATGTCGTTCCCATCCCAGCTGTCTCCTCAGCCTGGTGTACCAGTTTCAGTGGCGGGCGCCACTCAACCTAATTCATGGAATCACACTGCGGGCCGAAATGGGCGAGACTTGCAGCAGCAAAACCCGATGTTGAATGCTCAGTTGTCGCAGGTAAAGTAGTGATACCCTTTGAGGCTATGACATTGCTGCCCAACTTTGTTGTCATTTACTTCAAAGGTCGAATGACTAATTTTAGCAAATTATGTTGCCTTACGAAAAAGGTTGGGCATCAGTATTGTAGCTCTGTGCCATGTTGTATTGGAACATCTCTCAAAAGTGTTTTATTTTAGTTATTAGCTCAAGAGGCTGAGCATGGGTCTATGACAGCTCAACAACAACAACAACAGCAACAGCAGGGAGTTTATCCGGCGCAAGTCCGGTTTTCACAGCCACCTAGACAGCAGATTCCGCAAGGTGCTGTTGGGAGGTCAATGCCTAGCCCGGGAACTCCAGGGCCAGCCCCTCATCAATCACCTTTTACTGATCAGCCATATTCCCAAGCAGCACCTTTACAGCAGGGCCCTGGCAATTCTCAGGTGCCACTCTATCAACAGCAGGGAAGGATGCAGAGGACTATGTCCGTTCCGGGCCAGTTACCAGGTGTGTATTTTCGGAAATAAAATAAACTGGAAAAGTACCGAGATTTTGAATCTTGAGTTAATTTATTCTTTAGGCCGGGTCCACTCTCCTCGTGCGCCACATTACGTCAATGCTGCTGATCCAATGTTGTCCCCGGGGCCACAAATGAGCCCATCATTTCCTACCTCTGGTCTACCCCAGTACTCTGGGCCATCACCTTCAGGCATGCCACAGAGTGCTCCACCACCAGGTTACGGCACGGGT
This sequence comes from Trigoniulus corallinus, assembly GCA_013389805.1. Lineage (NCBI taxonomy): Eukaryota > Metazoa > Arthropoda > Diplopoda > Spirobolida > Trigoniulidae > Trigoniulus > Trigoniulus corallinus. Next base: position 38,811,318 of record JAAFCE010008833.1, on the reverse strand, counting down.
GGTTTAGGAATGCAGCAGTCATCTCAACAGCAGCAGCAAACTCAACACAATGACCAGACGCACTTTCCATTTGATTCTCAGAGTCTTCAAGTGTTCAGTGGGGGAGGAAGTAGTAATATGCAGGAACGAAATAGGAAAGAGTGTGTGATTCAAGTTTTAAGGAACAAAGTGGAGCAAAGAACGCAGCAACAACAGCAGCAGCAGCAGCAACAACAACAACAACAACAACAGCAGCAGCAACAACAACAACAGCAGCAGCAGCAACAACAACAGCAAGGGCAGGTGAGTCTATAGAACTTGTAATTCGATGTTGTGTATTTTGTTTTGAGCCAGAGGTCAACAAATCGTCTTTAACAGGGTCAACAGCAAATGCTAGTACAACAAATTGTGCAGAGTTTGGGAGGACCAGGAGCCCCTCCATCCGCTGGAATGTCTCATTCTGAGTACGATTCATTTGTTTCACTGCAACTGGAAATGCCTTCAGGTAACAGGAGTTGTAAGTTTATCAGTAAGGAGTGAAGAAGTTATCAGATTTATTTTTTTTTTTTTTTTTGATATATCGTTATTTGTGTTGTAGGCGATGGACAGTCAAAGTCGCCAGGTCTTTACAACCAATCAATGATGAGTTTGACTGGAAGGGCTGATGGTGGGGACCTAGGTGTATCTGTTAGTTTGGGTCCGAGTGGTGGCAATCGTCAGACTTCGTTGCATATGGTAGGCACCGGCAACTCCAGGGTAAGTAACGTAGCAGTGTGCCCAATTGAGCTCTGCGCTCGCTAATTGCACTTTTGTACTTTGCAACAGATACACGAGGAAGTAAGGACGAACGAGAAGAGTAGTAGTCTCTTGCAGAAGTTGCTCTCAGAGTGATAACCATTTGGACGGCACTCTGATATTTGGCTGTACTGGTTTTAGGTTTTACCACCACGTGAGACTTGGGTTGGCTTACCACTAAGTTTGTTAACCATCAACTTTGCGCCCTTTAGTTGCAAACGCAAGTGGTGTGCTGGTTCCGTAAAACCTACTCTGCATCAGGGACTGTGTTTGGATCGACCATTGTCGATCTCTGTGGATCCTCATCTCTCGTGAATTTCCCATCTGAGATAACTTTCAGTGAAGAAAATGTTTGCAAGTCTTGTGCTGGCCCCTCCTGAGTGTTGTTATCGTGTGTATTTGAGTGTATGTGTGTGGACCCTCTCCCCCTCCCCTCAACAACTGGCACGACCGACCGTGAGCCATCTATGGACTGGCTGCCAAATCCCTCTTCGTACGTTCTCTCGCGTATGTGTGTGCATGTGTTTATCGTGGAGCAGACAGTGACTAATTCTCTTGTGGAATTTTTTTTCTCCCCATCTTGTCTGCCGTGATTTTTTTTTTCTTGAGTTTTATTTTGTGGGTCTTGTCATTGGGCTGCCTGACGTTTTCGCAACAGGAACCGTCTTGTTTTTATAGCGAGCTCAGAAAGAGTGGAACGACCGACCACTGGTACGGCGTCCAGACTTTGGAAGGAGAGGAACAGTAGAGTGTCGTCGTGCTGCACCTGCTGCCTTGGCTCGCCTCTTGATTTTTCTTCTTCCTCTTCCTCCATCAGCACGTCATTTTCTGCTCTTGTATTTTTCCCCAATTGGTCTCCGTTACGTTTTCAAAAGTTGGTCGCCGGCCGATCACAAAGTGCCCTTTTTTTATGATGACTGGTGGTACAAAAAAAATTTTTTTTGTTGTTGTCCTCTTCTTTCAAAGGGAGGGGGAGTCAAATCACTTATGGCTGCATCAAAGTCACCAGTGGATGAAACCATTTTTCTTAGTCAATGCTCATTCGCTGTCGACTTTGGTCCTAGTTTTTAATTTTAAACATTTAGCGAAGTTCTAATTAGACCTGCTGCTGCTCTGCTGTTGTCGTACATATTTTATACCCTGGTACTTGCGGGGGAGGGGTGTTGGTCCGTTGGTTTGTTTCAACTGTACACCTCTTTTTTTAGATCCTTTGATGAACATTTGTGACTGTTATCGGGCTGTATCTCATGCTTGCGTTTAGAAAAGGTGTTTTAGTCTGCATCACTCTCCATTTGTGAGGGTGATGAATTTTTAAAAATTGTCCTCGCTCAACACTTGGATGACCTTCCCCCACCTCTACTCTGGCCCCCGTCTGAGTAGAAAAATTTTTGTTGCCGTCATTTTATTATTGGGATGTGTACTTTTTAGTCTGCTTTAGCGTTTCCCCTGTTGTCCTTTCTTGGTCTTTACTGATTGTATCACTGCCACTCCAAAATAATGACGACATAGGCAGAGTTGCTTGTTGGTATGTTGCTGGCCGGTCATGATTGCTTTGGCCTCCCTCTCTCCCACCGCTTTAAAAAACCTCTTTGAACTGAATGCCTTTTTCTTCATCTCTTGTCTCTTTCTGTCGCTTCCTCCAGGATCTAGGTGAAGGTAGCTGTGATTTGGCCGCTCACGTGTTTGTTCAGGAGACTCGTCCTATTCATAGTCATCGTCCTGCTACCATTTAACTCTTTTCTTTTGTTATTCACTGTCTTTTACCCTTTTAAAGACGATGTGCACCCAACCTTTGGGCAGCTCCGTCTTGAAAGGTTATCTATCCCTTCCTGTTACTTCCTCTGGACTCTCCTTGCTTTTCGTCTCACCCTCCCCCCACCCAACACAGGTTATGCGTCACCATTATCTCATCATCATTATGTAAATATAATCCCATGAAACTGGACAGAATTTTTGGGGGTGAAAGGTTGGAGAAGTGTTTTTATTGTGAGACTTGTATATAAAGTATTTTCTGACGGGCCTCTTGATGTATATGACACTTAAAGGGCGGAAGGACAAGACCCCAAGACGAATTTAACTGCCCTGTCTTTGGTTGGTTTAAAAACAAAAAAAAACGTCGATTTTGAATACGTAATTAGAAATGTGATGTGCGTCGTCCCCCATCAAGTTTTCCTCTTCGACCACAAATGCTGCTCGCATCTCATGGTGTCGTTATTTTTGTTTGGCCTTAGTCGCTCCTCGTTGTCGTTTATTCTCCTTGCCTACCTAAAAGCTTATTGCTGTTTGGGATCCAGATGGGACGGACTTTTGTCAGGTTTTGTATCCCTCTGTGTTGGCGAAGTTGCGTGCTGTAAGTTCATCTCAATACGTTGGTGAAGTCCTCACGTGATCTGACATGTTGACTTGGCTTGATGCGCCTGTTATGTCAGGTGAGAAAAACGGGTAGCTTCCATTTGCTTGGGTTGTGATCTGTAGTACACCTTGATAGACGGAAATGGGGTGTTGTGGGGAATGACAGAGGCCTTGCTGTTAATTTCGGACTGAGCTGTCGTCAATTGTTAGATGAGATACTACAGTGCTGTGCAATATCTCCAGTATCCCTAATACTACCTGGCATGTCCAGTTATCTATAAATTTACAGCCCGTGTTCTACAGTGTTAGTCCTTGTTGGCATATTCGGCAATTTTTTGTGAGAGGAATTTTAGTCGTGGGTGTCTGAAAGAACTAATCACCCCACTGGAGCGGCAGATTGTCCCTTGACGGAGATGATACCGCTGTCCATCTTTAGGAGGATGGGGAGCAGCTGTATTGCGTTGGACACAGCAGTTCTCGCCTGATCACTGAAGTTAAGCAACGCGACCCCATTTAGTACTAACATTGGTGGCCGCTTGGGAACACTGGGTACCGCTAATAGCCAAAAATCGTCACTTCAGCGTGTAGTGTCTGTGCAGTCTCTGCATTAGAACTATGCAGTGGACGGGGCTGTGTAATGACCTTTGTAGTTGAAGGGCCCTAAAACACCAAGAAATCAATCAATGGGAGAATGGGTGTTGACAACACACATGAGGCACTGAACTTGTCTTGTTTGGTGACGTGAGATGCAAGCAGATTTACTTGAAAGTGGTTTCTAACAACTCCCTTTTCTGGTTTGGAAAGTCCGTTTTGGGGGCAGAACGAGTCTTGGAGCAAACTGTTAACTCTTGGTGAATGTTATTTTCACCTTCGTCCTCTTCAATGTTTAAAAATATTGCTTTCATTAAAAAAAAAAAATCAAGGACACACACATACCCCTCCCTTCCTCTTTGGCGTCGCTGTGCTTAGTGATGAGGCTGGTGGGACGACGGGCCCTAGCGACATCTTTTTTAGGTTCTTCCTTCTGCCCCATTTGCTCTTTCTCCCCATTTTCCCCCCTCTGTCCGTCCCCTCCTTCACCCTTTTCCATTCTCTCACTTTTCATGTAATATATATATAGTAAAAAAAAAGAGTAAGAAAATCTTGTAATTTAAAATTAAATAATGCGTTATTTTTATATATATATTATATATATATTACAAATGATGTGATTAACGAATGTATTTCGTTCGTGTCAATATCTTGCGTTTTTCATTTTTTTAAGGGGTCGACAGATAGGCGATGATAAAGAAAAAAAAATGTCTATGAGGTCGCTCCCTAAAGATTTTTTTGTTTTTTTTTATTATTGACGCAGTTCCTGTTCACTTTGTGGAGTGTTTTGAAATATTTGAAAGAGGAAAAACACAATACCAAACTCTGATGTTGAGACTAACTATATAAAAGGAACATTGTGAAATGATAAATTTAATTTTGACTTTTTAAATTCGTATAATAGTGTTAATTGTGCTTTTTGCCTTTTGATCGGGTCCCAAATTGTGAAGTGACGGTACTACTACTACAGATCTCTTTTCTTTTTTGGGAAATTCACTAGGCGAAAGGAAAAAAATTTGAAAAAAGCTTTTACTTTTTTGTGCTTTCTGTAGGACGACTTCTGTGTCCAAGAGATTCGTTATATATTTTTTTTCCTTCACCTGTCCTCGAACCACAATTATATATTAATACCTTTTACTATAATTTCAGATAAATCCATATCTACTTTTTTTGACATTGTTAGTTGTTAAAGCAGGTTGTCTTATGTGTGTTGATTTTTATGGTTTGTAATTTTGATTTCGCCTTGCAGTGAACCTGGAATAGATTTTAATGTACGTTTTAAAGTTTTTTTAATAGTTTTTATTATATTACCGTTATTATGTCATGGATCTCGCCTCGGTAGTGCAGTGTGTAGCACGCTTGGTAACTGCATCAGTAGTTCTAGCTTCGATACTGGACCGAGGTGGGTTGGCTTGTTTCAGGCGAGAGAAAGATCCCCTGATTTGGTGGTGTACGATGGCGTTTCCACGTCAAAGAACCCTCTCTTATGCATCTGGTAGATGAGGCAAAATCTCCAGGGGTAGGAGCTCGCCCCCCCCCTTTCCCTGTCGTCGGTGGAATGCCCTATGGAACAGACAGACGATAAATAAGCATAGGGGTTGCAGCTTTGGTCGGCAACCGGTTGTGGAAAAGCACTGTCCAATAGATCGCCGTTGTGTCCATTTAGAGAGGGACAAGATGGGTACCCGACCCATTCATAGGCGGGAAAGGGGTTTTAGGAATTCCTTTACGTAATTATGTAATGGCCAACCAAACGATCAACGGCCGCCATTTTGGTATTCTGAAACTGCTAAGAGCGACCCTCTCGGCTGTTATTGAATTACTGCTGCCACCACTTGACAAAATGTGACAACTAATTCTTCAAATGTTCGATCTTGTTCCGAGTGTTAAACGAAGAAAGAAGGTAGTACGATCTTGATTTGGGATATGTGCGTCTTCTTGCCTTAATTGTTTCCTCTGTAAGCGACAATTGTTGCCACTGTCTCTCTGAAATCACGTCTCGTACATTGTTGGCCTATAGCCGAGATGCTCCTGGAAATCTGGCGCATGCTGCGGGCTCCAACTCATGAATTGGGTGCTTGCATCACATCGCCTAAAATCGTTCCTTCGCAAAATTGGGGTTGTGTGTTCATTGGGCAGCAAGAAACTCTGAATTGTTCATCAACATCAGTTGAACTCTGGTTGGACGCACACATCTCCATTTCAGAATCTTCTTTCTTGCGGTCAAGCTGCGGGGTTTGGGTTTCTTGGCTAAGTTTCCTTTCTCTTTCATAGTATTACCAAACTCATTTTTTTCCTTGAAAGTACCAAAAAAAAGAGTTGATTGCTGCATAACCGTCTGTATGGACTGCTGTGAAGTGTCATAATGAAAATTGAACCGGGTCAGCAAACAAAAAACGCCATTTTCTTCGAGTGTGTAAATACATGTTAATATTTTTTAGCTACATGACGTCAGGCCGAGGATGGCACAGACGCCCTGTGGTGTTGTAAACAAGAAATAGTTTATGTGACCATTGTCCACCTAACTTTAGGGTATGTGTCTCAAATTGGAATCGGTTATTTGGCTGCTGTTACGATTGTACACATATTTTGGTTACTGATGACAGTGTACCACCTACTTGGTGGACCAGTGGTTACGGCAGCGACCGTCTTGGTTATTTACAAGAGCCACTGTGTGAGCGTTATTCCCCTTTTAAGACATACTGGACGTTGTGACGTCATGTCTTTTTTTCTTTGTGTGATTGTGTAAAATATTGTTACATAATAATTACTATATTGTCAGGGAGTTAACGACATAATTTTAGTGAAAAGGTGTTCATCTACTCACCCACTTTCCCCCTTTCCTTCCCTAATACCATTTTTATCTTCACTGAAATTATGTAATTCAAAGCCTGAATTTAAAAATTTATGAAGGAAAAGGACAGTATGATATAGAGTTATATAAATGATTATATTTACACAATGTTGAATATAAATAATCTGTTTAACTTCTTTTAGCACCATCCTTCGTGACTTTGCAAGTACAATACGTCTACGTCCATCCCTCGAACTCTAAGCTACCCAGGTTCGCTCCCGAGACACAACCAAATTGCTCCTTTCGACCGACACAAAGTAAGATGCCACATTGGTGTCACGTCCCAGTTTATTAAACCTTTAGTACTCCGCTGGAGCACTTGCCCTGAGCAGATGCCAGCAGGCAGACTCTTCAACGCGAACCAATGGTGGCACATAACAGCAATTTGTGGGGCAATGTCCCGTTGGTACCAGAAACACATGGGCGCGTGTTTGGAATTGACTGATCGCCAGCTTTATGCTACAACCTGTTGCTCATTTAACATCGCCCAACGTTGTGGGCAACTTTGTTCACTCTTGCCATCGACCAGCCCCTATGCAGAAAGCGTCTTTTAGGTGCAGTGGTGACATTATACACACCCATGGGGCACACGGCACGACTTCCCCTACAATGAGAAGTACACAGAGTTTTCTCTTGTCCTAGGATCGAACCTACAATCTATTCATTAACCTCTATGGGGGGGGGGGGGGGGGGGGGTGCATTTTACGTCGTTTGTTACGCCAACTGGTGGCGAGTCAGCTAAGCAGTCATAACGAGCCAGACCCTGTTGAGGCTACTCGGGGGTGAGTGAGAAGTAGGAGTGGGGGGAGATTAGCAGTATCCAGTGTTCCCAACCAATCACGCACGTCGATATTAACTTGGGTTCCATTGCTTAACTTCAGTGATCTGCCGAGAACTGGAGTATCCAACGCGATTGAGAGGGCCCTCTCATTCCGTTTAGGACAATTCACTTACCTGTCGCTGTTCGGTAACTAAGACTGCATTTTCTTAATTGAAATTTGATAATTCTAAAAGGTAACGTGTGCATAGTTTGAAAGGTCAAAGCGCATGTGGCTGGAAGGGAGGTGAAACGTCGTGGACACAAAGCTGGCTTGGTATCGACTGTCACAGGATTAACAAAACTATATGAAACCAGTAAGTAACAAGTAATTTGACCGTAGTTATTGTTTATTTACAAATTAACCACGGAACGTAAACTTACAAAACTCGAGTAGCCACTAGTTTTTTGGAAGTCTTTCCACTTTGTCCACAAATTGCCACACATCGTTCGCCAACAGTTTGGGTTCTTCGTAAGCTGCGAAATGCCCACCACGTGGCATGTCTGTGTACGATAAGAGGTTAGGGAACTTGTAGCGTACCAAGGATTCAGGTAAATTGATAATTTCAGCAGGAAACACTGCCATCCCAGCAGGAACTTTCACGCTGATTCTGAAAGTAACAAGTTCATGTATATCCATTTCAAGACTGACACATTAAAGACTGGAGACGGAATCCTGGGTAAGTAATAAGAACTAGACCACGGTAGCAAGCCCTCATCTCCAAAACCATCACGTATCACATTACTTGTCTCTTTTTCAGGTGTAGTATTTACCTCTCGAAGTAAGGGGGAAGGGAGATCGCGAGTGCAAGATTGGATTGTCGCCTAAACGCACTAGTTCAATTACGAGCAAATGGGATCGCTACCTGGCCTGTGTAACTTACTTGTTCGTCTGATAAGCCGCTTGACGACTGCTAAAATTCTCTTTGTAGTACCTCATTGATGAAGTGATGGAACCAGTGACGTAATATATCATAACGTTGTTGAGCAATTGATCGAGGGTGAATTTCTCCGTCAGTAGTCCTTCGGGATGATTCCTACCTTCCATATTCGTCCAAGTGGAGAATTTTTCTAGGATATATGCTGCCAGTCCTGCAGGTGAATTTGTTAGGGCCACGCCTAAAATGAACCAACCACAATTTATTGTTTGCATATGCCAAAAGACTACACTTTAGAGCACGGTTGTCCAACCTGCGGCCCACGGTCGACATCATCATACCCTTTCCCTGCCTGTGGCAGGATCGGGTCTGCGGGTTCTAGCCCTCCACTCCCGTCTATCTCCCACCCCGCCCCGTCCACTCAACACTACACAGTCCACGTCGCAGAGTGGGCCCTTCTCTAAATGAGATTGCTCTGACCCATTAAAATGGTGCGTTGTTTTTTTAATGATTCATTATAGTTTCTATGTAACATTAACGTTACCTTCCCCAGTTTTAGTTTTCACGGCCTGCGGCCCACAGCCGGTTCTTGGAGCAGCCCAGTGGCTCACAATACCCAGAAAGGTTGGGCAACCCTGCTCTAGAGGAATGTCTCTGGTTGTTCGTCTTTTGGACAGTATGCCCACCCCAATGCAGTACCGTCTTAACGCATAGGCCCGCTGAGCACTTCCCCGGGGCCCCATGCTAGTCTACACGAGCTGCTGAATTGCGTTGGATACACCAGTTCTCTTGTCCGATCACTGAAATTAAACAACGCAACCCAAATTAGTACCGACATGGGTGATTGGTTGGGAACACGGTACTGCTAATTTCCCCACTCTCATCCACGAGCAGTTATGGCTGCTTGGCCGACTCTGCCACTCGTTGGCGAAACTAACTAACTACACAATTAATATTGTCCAGGGGTCCGTAATGCTGTTAAGACGGCACTGCTCCATTGCCCGAAAGCACTTGCTTGCGGCTAGCTTTAACAAAGTTATTTTAAGCCCTGTGCACATCACACTGTCTAGTAAACACGATGGTAACTACTAACCAGTCCCTTGAATTCCATTAGTTAAGGATTTTAACAGACCTCTATTACTACCGTTATTATGTTAGGTTACTTACCAACGGTATCTGGTTTTGTGCCTTGAATATGCATATAACCAGATTCTTGTATCAGATAATAGATTTTGTCGCTCATTGGGTACATTTTCGAATAGTCTTTTGTGTCTACTACCAGACTAGGAAAGAAGGAACCTAAAATCCACGAAAAAAAAATTCGAGGGTCTTCCACAAATGCCATGTTTACGTGTACACCTTTGACACTGAAAACAGAAATAATTCAGGGAAATTTCAGTTTTATAATCAACTCAAATAATTGAATTATCAAATGGTTAGTCAACTCCTGTGTAATGAGACTCATGGATGTTTGACCTACCTTTCTGGATACAGTACGGCCATGTTGGTGACTATTAAGGAACCCCAGTCACCTCCTTGGGCGTAATAGGTTTCAAATCCCAGTCTCTTCATGAGTTTGTTGAAAATGAAAGCGGTTTCCACTGCGCCTAAGCCTAAATAACAAGATGCTGGCTGTTACTGTCATCCAAACTAACTACTTCAGGGCCGGTCTTAGGGCAAGGCGACCGAGGCAACCATCTTGGGCCCCGCGCTGGTGAATTGAAGAAAAACTATACGTAGTACGATTTCATCTGCGTTTAAAGACATTAAATCTTGGCATTGGGGCCCGGTATCGCCTGCTGCCTTGAGCCCCGCAAACTAGGGCCGGCCCTGAACTACTAAATGTGCATATGATAAAATCTCGCTGGGCTAATGTGCTGATGGCCAACATAACTTCTTTTTTAAAGGAAGTGTCCATACGTTGACCTTACCTTTTCTATGACCAGCTTCAGAGAATCCATATCCCGGAATGGATGGGCAGATGACCTCGAATACAAACTTATTTTTTGGGTCAACTTTAGTGAGAAGGGGAATAATGTTCAAGAATTCTATAAATGACCCTGGCCATCCATGGGCCATAATGATGGGTAGGACTTTGATACCGGAAGGAACATTCTTTGGCTTTGCGTGCATAAAATGGATGTCGATGCCATCAATTTGAGTCTTGAAGTGGTCGTAAGAATTGATGAGAGCTTCTTGTTGGCGCCAATCATAGCTGGTCAGCCAGTAGCTGACCACCTTTTTCAAATAATTGGTATTGAATCCAAACTCAAAATCGACATCCTCTAAAGGTTCGGCGTAAATAGAGTTCTCTAAATGAGAAGTTAATTCTTGGAGTGTCTGAAATGAACTTTGAATAATTAATTTCTAGGAGAGACTGACGACAGGGATCTTTAGTCCTAAAATATTGCAAGCGTGCTTTTTTCATTTACGTACCTTGTTAGAAATATTTATTTTAAATTTTCGCAGTGTTACGTCCTCTTTGTAATTATTTTTTGGTCCTTTGCCCCACCACTGATTTGTCACATTTGGGACGTCGGGCTCCTGATGATAATAATGCAACCAATAATAGGTGACAGCAACAGTTCCAAGTCCCAGAATGAGGAACGTAAGGAATATGCCTTTGAAAAATCCCACTGAAGAAGACAAAATTTACAAATTATTACTAGGTCATTTAAAAGTGTTGTGCAACAGGTGGTTCGTCGACCACGCGAAGTGAAGTGCCTACGAAGTGAAGTGCCTTGCCTACCAAAATTAAGTATTTCTTATATATAACTGGGTACCGCTAGTATCCAAAAATCGTCGCATTAGTGTAGTGTCTGTGCAGTTTCTGCATCAGAACTACACAGTGGACGGGGCTTTAATGGCCTTTTAGTTGAAGGGCCCCAAAACACCAACAAACAATCGACAACCGGCTGCGAAAGAACACAGTCCGATAGGGACGAGATAGTCTCCCCCCCCCAATAGTCCCTTTATAGGGACAAAACAGGTACGTGACCCTGCGATAGTCGGGAATAAGGTTAGTTATGTATAGTGTGAAATAACAATAGAACCACAGTGTGGTGTGACAAGAGCCAGTACACCAACGAGAGTCAATCGCAGTCGCAGCGGATTTTTTTGCGATAGGAACATGCCGCTTAACCTGCGGCGCGATGGATTCGCCTTGTACTCACACTGATGCGTCAGTTTAGTTCTTTTTTATTTTTGAGTAGCTTGTTCTTATTAATTTGTTAGTTTTTCGGTGAACGCCATCTTTTTCTATCAAAATTTGAACAACGATGACGTCTAAAACAGTGCATGAAGCGATTGTAACAAATTCGCTGCACTTTCGCAAACGCAATATATTCGCAGCGGTGTACGCATGACCATTGAGTTTCATGGTTAGCGTTGGATGCGGATAATTCGACACGAAAAATCTGCTGCGACTGCGATTGTTTCGCGTAGGCGACATCACAGGTTATACTGTATAATCAGTGCCGGATTTAGATAGAGAGACCCTAGGCTATTTCAATTTTGAGGCCCATTTCAAGCCCTTTTCTAAAGTTTTGAAGCCCGCTAAATGCAGCTAAGTACAGCCAAGTTGCATTGGACACACCAGTTCCCATGAGATCACTGAAGTTAAGCAGCGCAAGCCCACGTCAATATCAATATGGGTGGTTGGTAGAGAACGTTGGGTGCTGCAAATTTCCCCTCTCCTTCATCCTCTTCCATACCTCCTCATCTCCCGTGAGCAGCCTCCTATGGGTTCGTCCTATCATGGCTGCTTGGCTTACTCTCCAACCCATGAAACTAATCCAATCCAAATGTTGAGGCCCTAGGCTTCAGCCTACTTAGCCTAATGGTAAATCCGGCACCGTGTATAATGTGTATATAATAGGAAAGATGTGGGCCAAACAAACATTAAAGCAGGGTTTGTGGTGGATGGAGAGGCCTTCTTGAGGACAGGACCCGCTCTAAGGGGGGGGGGCCAACCCGGGCATTTGTCCAGGGCGCAAAAATAATTAGGGGCGCCATTTTGGCTGTAAGTGTGAGAACAGAGCACTGCTTCAAGGGGCGGCAATTTGTCCTTTTGTCCGGGGCGGCATAAGTGCTAGAGCAGGCGCTGTTAGGGGGATAGGAAAAAAACTTGCGTGTTTAATGCCTAGTTCCGTATCACCGCACTTCAACGCTAATCACGTCGCCACTAATGACATTTTAATGACGTTTTGTGCTAGTGCGTTATGAAGGACCGCCAGCGCAATTCCTTAAGTGCAGCGCTTTATTTGGAGTCACACGCCGCCGTCATGTCTTACATTATCCTCCGCCATTTTTGAAGCAGACAACTCAACCGCCAGCCAATCAGAACGCAGCGTGACGTGCGGGACGCTATGTGAGTTGACCACGCGCGTGGGTATACGGAACCAGGCATAAGTGTTTTGGGGCAAGCGAAGTACAGTAGTAATTGAGCGCTTCTAGGTAGCCCTAGAAAGGCGCTGCTGTTATTTCCGTAGGCCTTTCGTCAACACCGTAATAAATACCCCGAACATGGCAGTTTTGAGTTGCTTTCGTTTTCTTTGGATTCATTGCTAACATACGTAATTTTGGAGACAAGGATGAGAAAATGTTATCCAAGTAAATTCGGAAAGAAAAAAAGTCTCTCTTCATCAGTAATCAAGTGTGTGAATGTGCGCCTGTCAAGATAAGAGTTCTTCCTTCTTCATTCAACCGAACGCATGGCTGTTTACCATTCGACGGAATATACTTTTAGAGAATTAATAAGAGACAGTTTAATAACTAGAATAATAAAACGATAGTAAGAATTGGTAAATGAGTGGTCGTCATGACAGGCAAAGTGAAAGCCACGCTCGCTGCGTCGGTGAAATGCAAGTCAGATGTGGAGGTAGATGCTGCCACGGCAAATCCCGACGACAACACTGATTATGCCCTGATCAAGTGCATGGGACGACTAGTCATAGACATCTTAATGAAATGTTGGGCGTTGAGCGCAGCAGCGGTCTTAGCAATTTTCTTAATTTATTGTATGTGTGGTGGATGGCCAACCTTGTGTTTGCTATTATTTGCAGTTGCAGGTGAGCATTTACTCTTAACAGGTGACGCTCGAAACTTAACTAATGAAAGTGAGTTTACACGACGACAACTATTTCATGACAGTGAGTAAATGTTTGCGCAGGAGTTATCAGTTTTAAGGCGTTAACTACGACGGGTGAACCGTTGCAGAATTTTTAAATTTACTTGCTTACTAAATTAAAATGCTAATTCTGATCACGTTAGTAGTTTCATTAATCTACCTGAATGTGATGTATCGCGGTAGCTCACATGGTTTATTGTAATAGTTTCTGCGTGTAAACCCATTTCTCTATATTGTATCACTCGTTAAGTCCCGTCTGAGGATACAGACATACTAAACAGCCCGATCCGATGGTATAGCATTGCTCCCCATACATGCCCTGACGTTATAGACATAATATTGCAAAGACAACAATCTTTTTAGAAGCTCATAAGAGTCATGAATTTGAAAATAAATATCCTTTCCTTACTTGTTCGACAAAAACTGCTGTATCCCAGCACAACTTTGGACGTTCGTATGAGCTTGGAAAGTATCACTGGAAGAAGTTTAATTTAAGTCTTGAATCGCAAAGCTACTGAAGTAAAGTTCGGCAAAGTAATGCTATCGCAGATAAGTAATATTTTTTGACCTTGAAACTTTGGCCAGCCTCCGTATTATGTCTGCTTCCTCTCAAGGTTGGTTTGTATTAAAATTTATTTACTCAGTGTTTCAAGGTCACGTGTCTGCAACGAAGTTTAAACAGACTCGTACAATCAGTACTTTTGGACATACAGTATTTTGATTTTATTTCATAAATCTCATTTTATTATTTTTATAGGGGTTGTGTATCACGCGGGTGACTGGATCATCTATCATCCTGAACAACCAACTCACTCGAGACTCTATGTGCCTTCGCCCCATTCGTTCGGGCTGCCATTTGAAAACGTTTTTCTAAGGTAAATAGTAATTGCGTAAGTGATCGATAGTTACACACACTTGCTCATGCATTTCAGTGGGTTGGCACATAAGTGGTTACTGGAAGTTGCTACCATCCTTGGAATGCATTGGCATTGTCCTTCCTCAAGGGAACGAACCACCAGTATTAGTACGTACTGTACATACATATTAAGCAAAGGTCACGTAATTCTGTTATCAATTCCTATTATCTACACAACGTCCACAACCAAACAAGTTAGAACTGCAACTTATTAAGCGCTTTTTATTTTAAATTAATGTAGCGTCAACTAAAACACATTTTTAATAGATGATGCCAGATTTTCAGAAGAGGCTTTGTTATGTAAAGGAATCTTACATAATAATTGTAGTTTTGAACAAAGAGTTGTATAGGCCTGTTAGACAGTTTCAGATGCTGAGGGAATACCAAAATATGTTGCTTTCTCTAGTCTTAAGTAGGAAAATTTCTGGAATCGGTTAAAACAGAGATAGTGACTGAAACATTGTAGTTAGGTGTTGCTACTTGAAAGAATGTGGTGCTCAGCATTTTAAACATTAATGAGCATTTAATTTTTTCTACTTCCTGCTGTTTATAGGACCAAAGATGGTGTTCGTATTAACGCAGTTCTCATCAAGCAACAGCCGGAGGAGGTCATGCTGCAAGCTATTACAATAATATTTCTTCATGGGAATGCAGGAAATATAGGGCACAGGTGCGTGGTGTGTTCTTAGATGATGTTTCTTAACCCTAGAATCACAACCCAAAAACTTATGCGTTAAAACACGAAGTGTGGCAAAAAGTGCCTTAAAACAAAAAAAAGTTTCGTTTTTTATAAACACAAAATTTGTTATTCAGTGTTTACATTTATATCTGCAAAGTGATTACAGTGAAATTCTTTAAAAATAATAATTTACTTCATCTCGTGTTGGAATTCACTAAACTGTCACGCAAAACTGGAGTCCAATTTCCCCCTGAACATTTTTAAAAATCTCGAAAAACAATGAAAAGATGGACCTTATAGGAAACGCCAATATACAACTTATTGGCAACAAAGTGAATAACACATATCATGAAGATGGACTTTTCGGACTAGTTGTGAAATTTTTAATTGAAGTAAAACTGGAGTAAATTTTACTTCGTGTTGTGATTAGGGTTAAATGAAGTTTATGACTTGAAGTACAGACAAACCTATCATCTATGGACTAATAGGGGGACGGGTGGTCCGTTAAAGCCGATTGTCCGCGGATGGGAAGGGCTTTTTTTTTGAGTTATAAAACCGCTATAGTAACTTGTGTACTAGTAGTTAAGCACTGCTGTTGGTTATTACAGGAATTTGTTCAGTGCTGGTGCTTGGGATGCTCGGACCAGGTGTTGGAGAGGCGATTGGAGTGGGTTTGGGTTTAAAAATGAGGGTTTTGTGTTTGGGTTAATGAGCAGAGGTGTTGATAATAAGCTTGAGTGGAAGGATTATCTGTTGGATCAATGAATTGTAAGAGAGTGTCAATGGATTCTCGTACATGAGACATTTTTGGTTTCACTACCACCTCTTCCTCCGAGCCCGTTGCATCCGAAGTCCGTTGATAGGGAGTCCGTAGATAAAAGGTTTGTCTGTATTGGGTTCCAAGAAATCTATTCATGATAATGGATTCACTCGATTCATGGTCAGCATATCTTAATTCTCAGATTGATAAACGCAAAAGGCCTGTATCATAATCTAAGATGTAACATTTTGATGTTGGAATATCGTGGTTATGGCCACAGCGATGGGTCCCCCACAGAAGAAGGTTAGTCAAACCAGTAGAAGCAACTCACTGACTGATAATGGTATTTGTGGTTATTATGTTGCTTGCCTCTTTTCGGATATCTACCTCAACTCGCCGTTGTGACCCTATTTCAGGATTGTACCTCGATGTTCGAGCTGGTATCGATCATTTACTCTCTCGGAAAGACGTCGATCACAGTAAGATTGTCCTTTTCGGAAGATCTTTAGGTGGTGCAGTAGCAATTGACTTGGCCAGTGACCCACAATACAGTGGTAGTATCACCGCACTCGTGGTAGAAAATACTTTTACCAGCATTCCTGATATGAGTCAACTGTTTATCAATTCAACTTTGACTAAATTCATTCCTTATTGGTTTTTCAAGAATAAGGTGAGTTTGTTAACTTAAGTATGTCTGTAGTCTTGGGTCAAGTAATTTTTTTGATCAGTGCCAGGCATTTATTTGCTCTTTTTTTCGTAGTTCGCGTCCAAATTTAAAATTCGTCACGCAAAACTTCCCACTCTTTTCATTTCTGGTCTTGCAGACAGATTAATTCCACCGAGGATGATGCAGGAACTGTACACGGTAAGGAGATAAATTCGTCATGGGCTTTTAATTTCTCTTGATTATTCCGCACACGAATTGGTGCCAATTTTTGCACCGTCTTCTCTTAAAAACGCAATTCTGACTGCTGTAGATATCTGGTAGTGTCGTTAAAGGTTTAGTCAAATTTGAATCTGGGACGCACAATGAGACTTGGCAGTGTGACGGCTATTATCACACTATCCACACATTTTTGAATAAGGTAGGTATGTCGTTGTCATCGTGTTCAGTCCTGTTCAGATTTCGATGAGGTGTTTTTTTTTTTGGAGGGAGATTAGGGTATTTTTCTTCATGAGATCTTGACAACACCATGGTAAAATACTTTTGGGACAATGTCATGTTGACACTTCTCTTATTTGTGTAGGTTATTCATTCAAGTCAACGAATGGGCTCTGGTCACTGCGAGGAATTTTGTGTGCAAATTCCTGCAGCAATAGCTTGAATCATTAATTGGTGAGAAAGGGGCAAATTTGCATTAATCGGGGATGAGACCCCCCCTCTTGTTTTTGTTTCAAAGTTGCACGTTAATCGTTGATTGTTACCATGAACATCTCGTTGGTAATAAAATACACTTTTGTCGGTATATTTAGTATAACGGATTTGTTCGAGACTGCATCTATGGACACTATCTTGGTCACTATCTTTGGGTAGGGGCAGGGCCGGCGCTATATTGTGCGGGGTTCCGTTCAAAATAATGAAGCTGGGCTCTTCTATAAATTTATTTATTAATCCGAATGCGCGGGGCCCTGTGCCGTCGCACAGTTCGCACACTCATCACGCCGGTCCTGGGTAGGGGAGAAGGTTTTAACTTGTAGGTGGATCGAGTAAGAAGTCAGTTTTCATCTTCCTTGGTATAACCATTCCAACAAGTTTTAGCACGGCATCCTTCAAATATGCTACTGATGAGCGATTTTTTTTTTCAAAACCCCGGTAAGAGTTCTTCCAAATTTTTTTTCTCCAAATAAAATATGTACATGTAGACATCTGCCCTGCCTCGGTGGCGTACCCAATTTACTGCCCCAGTGGTTCCAGGTTTGATACTGGATCGAGGTGGATTGGCTTCTTTCGGGCGAGAGAGAGAGAAGTTCCGAGTGCGCCTTCCTTCGGATGAGAAGTAAAAACCGAGGTCCCTTGTGTTGTACGATGACATTTGCACGTCAAAGAACCCTCTCTACTAAGCAATGGGTAGATGAGGCAAAATTCCGCAGTGTAGGAGCTCGGTGGAGTGCCCCAACCAACAGTAGACCGACGATAAATAAGCATAGGGGTTGCAGCTTTGGTGGGAGCGGCGAATTGTGTTGGACACACCAGTTCTCGTCGGATCACTGAAGCTAAGCAGCGCAACCCCAGCTAGTACTGACATGGGTGGCCGCTTGCGAAAACTGGGTACTGCTAATACCCAAAAATCGTCGCATGAGTGTAGTGTCTGTTCAGTCTCTGCATCACAACTATGCTACGGACGGGGCTCTAATGACCTTTGTGGTTGAAGGGCCCTAAAACAACATGCAGCTTTGATCGACAGCCGGCTGCGGAAGACTACCGTCTAATTTATCACCCGTGTGCCCATTCCGAAGGACAAGATGATGAGTACCCGACCCTACCACAGACGGGAAAAGGGTTGGCAGTTCCAGGGTTATCCATCCTTTCGCACTATGTGCTTCTTGTCCAGAGCCAATTAGCACGGATAAACGAGGGTTTACTGTACTTGAAACGGATGACCAACGTTCGGGCATTGATTTACCGATTTTGTCCAAGGGTGCCCGTAATTAATAATGACCGAATTTAATTTTAATAGGAGTAAGCATCGCAACCGTGGGTGGTAATCCCGAATCCGGAATTGAAATTCGCAGAGTTCCATTAGGTGTAGCTAGGTGGTCTGTTGGTAAACGATTAATGTGGTTCACCAACAGCGCTTTTACCACTTGACTGAAGGTGGTGCCAGGCTGGGACGTCCGCTAACACGCGACAAGACTACTCCGGATGGACGGTACCCAGCGAGCGATACCTGTAATTCCCTTTGTTCGTTTGCCCAATGATAAAGAGCGGTAGTCAGAATGGGCAGTGCTGACGGACAGAGCGAAACATTGATGGTGACCAGGCATTGGCGGATCCGTCATTGAGTAGACCAGCGTGAATGGGGGCTGTAGGAAAGAAGCCAATCGGAAAGACTCTCAGAGTGGTATTATGTTGCAGAAAGCGGGCATTGAGCCGTCTCCTCCAGATCGTCTGGCCCTCCCACTTGTGAAGGAGGAGGAGTTTATCTCTGTGTCCCTTAGTTGTCATGCATTGCTGCTTCTAATGTGATGATGTTTGCCACAGCTGTGCCAACTCGGAGCTCGAAGCCGATGCAGGTGTTGTGGTAGGACAGGACTTGGTGATGGATTACCGTTCGTCTGTCTGCGAGGCCTTCCTCAACTCCTTCAATGTCCTTCACTGTAAACTTTCGGGAAAGTTAGCAAGTCGATCCTACCGGGGTGGGCTACGGTAGGAATGTCCTCTCCAAAAATATTCCCTTGAATCTTCAGCCAGGACAGAAACGCTGGGCAGAATATTAATTTATTTTAACGCCGGCTAATTAATTATTACTGTTCGCCAATGATAAGAAGAGGCAGCTTCTACCTGATGCCACTTTTTTGTCTCTAGGTAGGCAGTGTTGAGGTTCCAATGAGACTCTTGCAGTTTCAGACCAGCTTGAACCACGATTTTCACCTGTGTTGGGAGCGGCGAATTGCGTTGGACACACCATTTCTCGTTTGATCACTGAAGTTCAGCAGCGCAATCCCAGCTAGTACTGACATGGGTGGCCGCTTGGGAAAACTGGGTACTGCTAATACCCAAAAATCGTAGCATTTTTGTAGTGTCTGTGCAGTCTCTGCATAAGAACTATGCTGTGGACGGGGTTCTAATGACCTTTGTAGTTGAAGGGTCCTAAAACACCAACAAACAACAACTTCACCTGTGTTCTGTCCTGAAACCGATACAGTCTACCTTGCAATCAATTCTGACGGTGCTGGGGGCGCCTTATTGCGTTTGACACACCAGTTTTCGTCTGATCACTGAAGTTAAGCAACGTAACTCTACTTAAGACTAACATGGGTGACTGCTAATACCCAAAAATTGTCGTAACGTCGTAGTGTCTGTGCCGGCTCTGCATTAGAACTACACAGTGGGCAGGGCTCTGGTGGCCTTTGTAGTTGAACGGTCTAAAAGCACCAATGAAACAAACAAATCTGACAGTGCTGCCCTGTGTCATGATGTCATCCATTCAGTGCCGGATTTACTACTCGGCTATTTAGGCTGAAGCCTAGGGCCTCAACATTTAGTTGGCGTCAAAAGGCACTTGAAAAGGGCCTCTCAATATCTAAATCCGGCACTGCATCCATATGAGGATATGGAAGCAGTCCGCTATTTTAGCTTTGATGGTCAATGTCATTCTACTTTCGCCTCTCTGGCTATGCCATAGGCAACACCAAATCCTGTTTGAGAAAGAGGGATGAGATAATGAATGTAAAGGGGAATGCAACTAAAGCTTTACAGATAACAGCCTGTCCAGGGCAGTCAATCAGGTTCTCTCATTCCATCGGCAGCGGACCAGTGAGAGACAGAAGCCCTCCTGTGGATAGTAGTCCGCAGGAAATGTTATTCACCAATCCTGGGGAATGAGCAGCAAGTTAGGAGGATCTTGGGAGAGGGGGCTGCCATGAAGTCTATCTTGGTCTGTCATCCACTTGTTTATCAGTATTCACAATCTTTACTGATATCGCCACCATAACCTTCCCTCCACCTCCCGATTTTAATTAAAGTGTTGTTACTTTGTTCCTTCCCCCTCCTCGTCTTCTATGGGAGATGAGAAGGATTGAGGGCAAAGGCCAAAGCCCTACGCCTTCCTCTGGTGGACGTCGGTCTTCACTTTTCGCCTCTATCTTAGAATTAGATTTCTATGGTCGCCGATGGAGGGAAACATAGTAACTTCTAACCCTTTTCCCGTCTACGGTAGGGTCGGGTACCTATCTTGCACCTATGAATGTGATGTATTGGACGCTATTTTTCCGCAGCCGGTTGCCTACCAAAGCTACAACCTCTGTGCTTATCGTCGGTCGTTGGTGCATTCTACCGGCGCCTGGGAATTTTGCCTCATCTACTCGTTGCGTATAGAGGGTCTTTGACGTGCAAATACCCTCGTACACCATACGGGACCTCTGTTTTACCTCTCACCGGAATGTAGGCGCACTCGGGGCCCCTCTCTCACCTGATGGAAGACGCACGCGGGGGCTCTATCTCTCACCCGAAGGAAGGGAACGGTTTATTGCGTTGGACACACCAATTCTCGTCTGATCACTGAAGTTAAGCAACGCAACCTCGGCTAGTACTAACATGGATAGATGCTTGGGAAAACTGGGTACCGCTAATACCCAAAAATCGTCCCATTAGTGTAGTGTCTGTGCAGTCTCTACATTAGAATTAGACAGTGGACGGGGCTCTAATGACCTTAGTAGTGGAAGAGCCCTAAAACACCAACAAAACAAAAAATATCCGAAGGAAGGCCTACTCGGGGCCTCTCTTTCTCAACCGAAGGAAGGCTTACTCGGGGCTCCTCTCTCTCACCCGAAGTAAGGCGTATCCTGGGCCCCTGTCTTACCCGAAGGAAGGCATACCCGGGCTCCCCTGTTTCGCCGGAATGAAGGCGCACTCGGGGCTCCTCTCACTCGAAGGAAGGTGCAGTCGGGGCTCCTCTCACTCGAAGGAAGGTGCAGTCGGGGCTCCTCTCACTCGAAGGAAGGTGCAGTCGGGGGCCCCTGTCTCACCTGTAGGGACACGATCCCTTACACACCTCTGCCAAACACACACCCCTGTCCAGATCACGTCCGGGTCACCAATATCGCGTTTCGCGGGCAAGGATGATTTGTAGGGCGCAAAGAAATGATGAGGCACGTTTTGGTCTCAGACCAGTGTTGTTCATCTGAGTGTCCGTAAATAAACCGCGCTGTGCCTCAAACGTGCCTCATCACGCGATACACCCTAAGGAAGGCACCCTCGGGGCTCCTCTCTCACTCGAATGAAGCCAACCCACCTCGTTCCAGTATCGAATCTGGAACCACTGGCGCAGTAATCGAGCACGATACCTTTTGTGCCACCGATGGGGGAACCCCGGGAGCGGCGAGTTGCGTTGGACACACCAGTTCTCGTCTGATCACTGAAATTAAGCAACGCAAGCCAAGTTAGTACTGACATGGGTGGTCGCTCGGGAAAGCTGGGTGTTGCTAATAGCCAATAATCGTCGCATTAGTGTAGTGTCTGTGCAGTCTCTGCGTTGGAACTATGCAGTGGACGGGTCTCTAATGACCTCGTAGTTGATGGGACCTTAAACTCCAACAAACAAACAAGGGGGAACCCCTTTGGGATAAATCACGTTGAAAAAGAGGACCATTCATGAAAATTTGGTGATTAAAATGGTGTGTGTCTGTTATATCCTGTTTTGTACGATCAGTTTTTCTTCCTTTCTGCAAAATTAGAGTTAAAACAAACAGCCTAAAATGAGCATCCGCTTTGATTTCTAACAAATATGTAAATGATACTCAATCCCCTCCATTTCCGCCATTTACGGTATTTCAGAGCAGATGTAATCAGCTTATTAAAACGATAAACCTCCTGCTATTTTTTTTTCACTTTTATTATTTATTTGTATGTCGGACAGGGTGTAGGGGAAGGACAGGACCAGAGAATGGATAGTAAGGAAAAGTAATAATACACATAAATATTAATTGAAACTTAATTCCTAAAATATGTTAATTGTTATCCCGTTATAAATCGCCTCTCTTTCTCCCTAATCCATGTTTTCTTTTAGTGCCTTTTTTCGTTAAATTTTAGTCCAACTTCCATCCTGCTCATTAACCCATCCGCTTACGTGGCAATTTTTGTGAAACGTCCCGTGGAAGAATAGAAGGGGGCAAGAACGAAAGTCAAGAACCTAGGTGGGGTGTCCAGCAATGATTAAGGAAAACGCTGCAGGTGGACTGAAATTGGATATGTATATCCAGGACAGGTCGATTCTTTCGCCGGACTGTAATCCCGGCCTACTCCCCTATGGGTCATTTTTTTTTTGTCAAGAGGTGCTAACCGATATCATATTTACACGATTAATATCAAGACCGGATACAAGAATTGCTGCACGGCCTTTTGACTTCAACTTAATCTTAGACAATTTAATGGTTATTATCCGTTTGACCGGTCAGAAGAGACGAAGGAGGGGATGAGGGAGGGTACTGAGCACCGTCACACGAAAACTGTTGTGGGGTCGAAGAGGGACATCCAGGTACTCACGCAATACTCTCTTGGATCAAGTGCGCGCCCCACGGATCCTTTCACTCTATTTGAAAAAAAAGCCAATTGTTTTTGTGTGTCGTTTACGCTTGAGGAGCGGACCACATACAGGTGTCCCAAATGCGGTTCAGGTGAATGATAGGCACTATGTGAAGGGGTGTGTGTTTGTGAGACGGAACGATCTCGTCATCAAATCTGAAACAAAAGGTATCACGTGTCGCGCAAATGATATGTTAATTGGGTCTTATCTGTTGTATTAATTAATTGGTCTGTAATTGCCAATGTAGCCAATCTCTCTTCACCGTGACCCTCTCGGCGGGCCTCTCCACGCACCCACGCCACTCTCACCAGCCCCCTTATTTTGTTGTCATTTAACGCCGTTAATGGCCGAGACGACGAAAAACACAGCCAACGATGAATGCTAATAAATATTTGAGTAAAAATTTGAATTATTCATCATTTAGCTCATGAATTTGATAAAGTGGCTGTTTGTTGTGAACACCTGCCTCCTGGTCCTGCATCCACGGGCCTTGATGAGGTGGTGTACGAGGGCAAGGGTCGAGGGAAGAGGCTGGGTGGGGAAATGTCGTTGTAACAGGGAACCTCGCGAGGTAGAGAAAGGAAGCAGCGACGACGACGCCCGGAGGAGGAGAAATCAGAGGACTGCCATGGAGTGCAGTGCGTCGTTGTGTACCAACATGACGCTTTTCCAGAGGAGTTACAGTTATGTTTTAAGCCAAGAGTCATGGGGTCATTTCCTGTGCATGTTGACCCTCCCCGCCCCCTCTTTTTTGTTTAATGGAGTCGGAGAAGATGATGTACACGAAGATGAGGAGTACAGTGAAAGGGTGAGGTAAAAGAAGAAGGGATACTCCACTCATTAAGAGGAGGATTGTTTTGAATCTCGTATCGAGCGAGCCTTGAACGCTGATCCACCTGCAACGCCAATACTATAGGTCAAGAAGGTCAAGGAAGAGATTTATTAGTACCCTATAAATTGGTGAAAACCCAATTGGGTCCTAGTCCCCCCCCCTCCCCCACAAAAAACGGCCACTTTTGCCACGTGTGCAGAAATCCAAAATCTCCTTCTGTAGTGGGACGAGGGACGTTTGTAAGTGCACTTGGGGGCATAAGATGTCATTTGCACCTGAAATGAACCACTAAACCCTTTATTCAGTCACTCTTATTTCGGAGTAAACCACGTAGTGGTCCATCGTCTTTCATTCTTGAACGGGACATATTCCTCCATTTCATTCGTTACTGTTAATATGCAAGGGTAGAGCTTGTGAAATATTCGCCTCGGTGGCTTAGTGGGTAGTACGCTCGGTAACTGCGTCAGTAGTTCTAGGGTCGATACTGGACCGAGGTGGGTTGGCTTCTTTCGGACGAAAGAGAGGCCCTGAGTAGGCCCTATGCCTTCTTCGGGATGAAAAGTAATACCGAGGTCCCGTGTGGTGTACGGAACCCTCTCTACTATGCAACGGGTAGATGAGGCAAAATTTTCAGGTGTAGGAGATCGCCCCCCCCCCCTTGGTGTCGGTGGAATACCCCAACGAACAGCAGTCCGACGATAAATAAGCATAGGGGTTGCAGCTTTGGTCGGCAACCGGCTATTGAAAAACACTGGTCAGTATATAGCGCTGTGTCCATTCAGAGGGACAAGATGGGTGCCCGATTTTGCCATAGGCGTGAAAAAGGTTAGGGGTTGGGTTTGCGGAGAACGTTGCAGCACTCGTCTCGGCAGTAGATGTTGACCTGACGCAGCTCAAACTTAATAGTGTGATGAGCAGGGTCAGCTCATGGATGTCAGAGCATGACCTCCCTCTTGCTGTTTGGAAGACAAAGATCGTGGTGCTGACAAAGAGGGAAATCCCCGTCATGCTATCACCGCAATTTTGGGGACGAAGTAGTTGAGAGGAGATTAGCAGCCAAGTATCTGGGGGTCATGGTCGATAGCAAGCTGTCACTAGGGGAACACATCCAGCAGACTGTGGACAAGGCTGCAAAGAGTTTAGGCCTTAAGAGCTGTAAGCAGACTGTTGGTGGACCAACGTCAAGCAAGCCAAGATTGCTGATAACTGTGGTCCAGTCTGCCCTGCTATATGGAGTAGAGGTCTGGACACAGGTTCTGGACAAGGAGGTTACCGGAAACGGCTGGCGTAGGTGCAGAGACGGGAAGCACTCAGGGTCTCGTCGGCATGCCGAACGGTATCAGAGCCGGCAGTCTCGGTGATCGCGAGCATCATCCCGATTGCCCTCCTTGCTAGGGAGCACCAGGCAATATACCGCAGGAAGACGGAATTCGGTAGAAAGAGTGTGACTGCAGAGGAAAAGAAGGGCACGCTCGATACCTGGCAGGAGCACACAGGGAAATGGACCGCGCGGCTCATCCCAGGCGTGAGGCTCTAGGTTGGGAGGCGGCACGGAGAGATGGGATACTATGTCGCCCAATTCTTGAACGGGCACTTGTGCGCGTTCTGAATAAGGCAAGAAAAGCGAACTTCGCGAAGTGCCCAGGGGTGGCGCATATCGCTGAAGACAGACCTGGGTCACCAAGCTCCTGCCACCATCATCAACACCATGCTGGGGGGCCGCCTGGGACATGGTCTGCTAATATCTCGAAGACATACTACGTGAAAAGAAGAGTGAGCCGGACCTAGATTCGTCCCAGGCTCATACTAATACTCAGTGAAGCCCTAAGGGCATAACAAAGGCCATAGCCCGAATTAATCTGTTAAACGGTTCCGGTCTAGGGTCCAGAAGACAATGGTAGGTATTTTAGTCAGTAGCCTGGCAACGGGAGTCCGATACTCGGTGCGCATTTCACCTACCCCGTCAAAAAAAGAGAATGTGAAGTGCAAGAAGGAGACATCGTGTCCATTTTAAACGGTATGTAGAGCGTCGACACCCCCCACACACAAATATTGGGTGACTCCCCACAAACCCTCTACCACGGACCTACCGCAGCGGGGAACTTTTTGGCATTGTTGTGATAATTTGCACGGTGCATCATTATGAAATATTTGTATGCACATCATTTTTCTTTGTAACGTGAATTTATATACTTTATCCCCCAGCAGGGGTCAAAGGTGGTGAGAGGATGACGGGATATTTATTTTATTACGGCCACCGTTCATGAATGTGTGGCGACGTGGTGAGAAAGGAACAAAGGGGAAAAGTATATGGTTATGGATGGTGGGACCGAGGAAAGGTACATGGTAATCTTGAGCGAAGTGTGGAGAGAAAGAGAGTGTTTCCTGACACAGAGAGAGATCAGGGAGATCAAAAAAGGACCGTGTCCCATATCGGAATGTCACTCGAAGAAACTCTTTTGTTACTTTTTTACTTTTCCCAATTAACCTCGTGCTACCTGAAGACATTCGTCGTTGTCATCCCTTTCTTGACGTCTGAAAGATTGAAAGAGGGGTGTGTGGGTCATCCAGTGATAATCAGACTCTTCGTCTCAAAGCGCACCTTATATGAAGAGGGGAAAGGGGGGAACATTACCTCCTTCACGTCTTCAAACCTGCGCGTGTCATTTGCATAATTTCACTCAAAGGTGTTCCAATTATACCGAAAAACGTGGAGTCGGTTCCATCCTTTATCACTTTCGACACACTTTGCTCCAACGGGACATTGAAACGGTCACGTGATGTTTAGTCTTAGTGTTAAAATATTTTGTTTTTGTGGTCGTCCTAGGGTTGGCATAGAGGACCGGTTTGACCATAGCGCGGTTGTATGGGTATTAGGAGGATGTAGGACCTTGCTGAAGTTGAGAAAGGGGTAGGCAACACTGACGGGACACTACAACATGACAAACCGTAACTATTTTGGAGGAGACGAGGTGGGTGGGGACAACGACTGTCTTCCAGTGTCAAGGTATTTGACATGACAGACGGCGGCACCCCTGGCCTGCTGGATTTCCCTTTCCCTCCCCTCTCCCGATCGGCTTGTTACGCCACTGCATAAGCGCTGGTTGAGCCCTACATCAACGTTGCCTATACGTTAGTCACCGGACGGGTTTTTAACTGGTTGTCTAAAACAAGAAGTCAAAAGGTCACCTTCCAAATTAGCGTCCTGGGGTCGGTACTTTCGCTTCCGCCGGCGTCACTGACGCTGTCAGCTCCCCGCTGCTCTCTATGTAATGAGTTTCTTTATGTAAAATAATGAAAAGACATTGTTTTAACGACGCCGATGACGTAACAATGGCGCTGACGCCGACCACCCAATCTACAGGATATGCCCTGGGCCAGACGGAGGAACTCGTGAACGGCAATGGCTAGAAAATGAATATGTTAGGTCACATTGTAGCCTACCCCACTCCGCTTTTGGCAACCCATCGACTCATTATGGGTTAAGGCGTGAACTGTCAATTCTCGAGGTCGCTTGTATCCAGCCCTGGATTATCAGTGGGATGCGTGCTTAATTAACTCGCGAGTCAATAGTTGCAGGTTCGATTCTTGCCAAGGTGGATGGACGAGCGTCTCCCCCCCCCCCCCATTCCCCCTTCCCCCGCCCGCCCCTTCCCTTCGATACCCCTCCCGGATACCCACCTTGTCTATATGGTGAAGTGTATGACCTCATGTGCATGACCTCGCCCTTCATTTGGGGTGGGTGAAAGAAAGTGCCTCATGAAAACGTTAAAAAAAGGCAAGGGGTTGCAGCATTTGGTCAACAACCAGCTGCAGCGTAACATACTGCTCAATAGTTCGCCCATGCTCACCAATGACAAATGAGCACCAGGCCCTGCCATAGGCGCAAAACTGACACTCACATGTATTTATGACCTGCTTCGGTGGCACAGGAAGTGGGGTGCTCAATTTACCGGGTCAGTGGTTCCAGGTTCGATACTGAATCGAGGTGGGTTGGCTTCTTTTTGGCGAGAGAGATTCGGATGTCCCGTGTACTGTACGATGGTGTTCACACGTAAAAGAACCCCCCTCTACTATGCAACGGGTAGATGAGGCCAAATTCCCAGGTGTAAGAGCTCGGTGGAGTGCCCCAATCAACAATAGACTGGCGATAAATAAGCATAGAGGTTACAGCTTTGATCGGCAACCGGCTGCGGAAAAATACAGTTCAATATATCATCTATGTGTCCATTCAGAGGGACAAGATGGGCACCCGACCCTGCCATAGGCGTGAAAAGGGTTAGGAGTTCCTTTACATGTGTTTATGGACGATCCTCCTTTCATCCGCATAAACAAAGAAAAAGGCTCACTCCTTGCTTTGCGAATGTACATAGTCTTTTTTGTCTCTTTTTTGGAGAATGCCCTTAAGGAGTCACTCTTCGCACCCCTCCCGCTGTGTTGTCTCCTGAAAACGCTTCGGTTAAGATTTTGAAGGTGGTGGTGGTCAAAGAGATGAGGTGGGGGTGAAGGCTGATGAAAAGGGATTAAAATCCATCCATCATGTTCATCCGAAATGTGCCACATTATTTTGACGTGTACGCCATTTTCTGCTGCTTCTTCTTGTTGTTCTTGTCGATTGAATTCTACATAGAAAGGGGTGCGCAACACGTACCCCTTGCGATTAGTTAATAATGAGGATTAAAAAAAAAGGGGGGGGGCCACAAACATGACATAGATATTAACTGGCTGCAGCAGCAGTTAAAAAATACTTGATAACATTTTTACGGCCTCCCTTTGACATACTGCATCATGCCCTCTCTCCCTCTCCCTAAAAAATTTAACAAAGGACACGGAGGCAGTTGGCAACCTGTGACCTTTGCCCCTTCCCGTCAATTCTCCTATTAAGATGGCTCAGTAGGATAATGTCTCGTAACCACAACTTTCAATGTCTTCAGTTGGAGATGTTTAAATGAAATGGCAACAGACTTTTGAGCAAAGGAGGGGGGGGTGAATAAAACACGCCGCGTTAACGCGAATGTGTCCGCCCTCTCAGGAGCTGCCACTAGATGCCCTCCCCCCCTTTACATGCCGCAGTAATCTTCAGTATAACGTCCGAATGCCACAGTAGGCCTACTAACAGCTTGATTTGTGTTTTAAGATGTTTATCTGCGCAGGCCCGGCTCGGGAGTTTCAGGCGCCCTTGCTAAGTGAGTCCATCGTCGCCGCCCACCATTAAATTTAGTGGTTCTAAATTGCCCGAGCGTTGTTCACGCCCTTTGTATTTGTCCCGTTGCCAATGCATTGCTGTGACTCTGCAACAAGGCGCCCCTTTGAAATTTGCCTCCTTAGGCAGCCACCTAGGTTTGCCTGCCCCATGAGCCGCCTGTGCATCTGCGACTGACCAGGAGCGGCTGTATTGCGTTGGACACACCAGTTCTCGTCTGACCCCTGAAATTAATCAACGCAACTCCAGCTAGTA
Organism: Trigoniulus corallinus; assembly: GCA_013389805.1. Classification (NCBI taxonomy): domain Eukaryota; kingdom Metazoa; phylum Arthropoda; class Diplopoda; order Spirobolida; family Trigoniulidae; genus Trigoniulus; species Trigoniulus corallinus. The sequence goes on along the minus strand of JAAFCE010008833.1, from coordinate 38,782,035 downwards.
CTGGCATGGGTGACCCTGTGGAACACTGGGTACTGCTAATACCCAAAAAAATCGTCGTAACAGCATAGTGCCTGTGCAGACTCTGCATTAGAACTACGCAGTGGACGGATCTTTAATGACCTTTGTAGTTGAAGGGCCCTAGAACACCAACGTAACACATGCGACTGACCGACCCCTAATCTAAGAAGTATGCTAACCTGCCCATTTAAATTTCGTGTACAAAAGGTCCTTTTATAAGTTGCCAGGTAGGGCAAGCTCTGGTGAAGCCAGAAAGGCCCGCAGCTACTTAAAACTTGTAACGACAATCTGTTGGGCCTTGAATCATTGCCTTCTTAACGTATGGGCCAGCTGGGCACTTGCCCTGGGGCCCCACGGCAATCTGTAGATGTCAAGTGACCATTTACATGTTATTCCTGTGAGTGGTTGTCTTAGGGGGCCCAGCACACTGCTTTGTCCAGGGGTCCATAATGCTGTTAATAAAGCACTGCTTTAGGATGTCGATGGCCCACTGGGGGGAGTGCAGTCGATAGGCAGTCCAAATTCTGATTACGTTTTTAAAATCGACAGCACCCTCTGAATACCCCGTGAAAGAAACTATCATAGGAGATTATGAGATGGGGTAAAAAAAGTGGTTTGTCTTTTTTATTTGGGGGAGGGTATGTCCTCTGCCTCTTTCACAGATTGTATTTGGCTAGCGACATGTATTTATTTCTCAGAACTTCATTTTGTAGCCCATTTCAGGTAGAGGGCAACCCTGAGCTATTTAAAATCTTCACAAGTGTGTAGAGAACCTATGCGTCCCCCTTTCTCTTTCAATATGATACCATCCCCTTTAACTATTTTTCAGAGCGACCTCGTCATGTTCCTCACCTCCCCAACCAGTTGTCCCTTAAGTCCCATTCTAGGCCCATTATCGATAAGCTACTCTTGCAGTCACGTCTTTTTAAATTATACCTATAGGCTACGTACGTGTACTCGTACGTACGCCTGTTTTTTTTTTTTTTTTTTTTTGGCGTTACGCTCTATCTCCTCCAGTCAACGAATACATGTTTGACCTTTCACCTTTAACAGGGTGCCTCCTAGATCCGTATGCGTGCGAAGCAATTTATTTGACCATCAAAATTTTAATCATTATAAGTTATAACAAAAACAGACATTTCGATTAAGAAAATCGTTAAAGGAACATGCGCACACGCACTCGCCCGGGTAGGCGCGGTGCGTAATGGGTCATTTTGGGCGGACAGGACAGAGAAAGGAGCGAGAAAAGGTCATAAAGGAGGAGGAGGAGGATCATCCGTGGAAAAAAAAATGAAAAAATATGAGTGAGACCCGCGAAAAGAGGTAACCACTAGAACCCTGTCTACACCGCGGCCGCAGAGGTCTTTCATAGTGGGAGGAGGGGAGTCCAGACAAAGGAAAGAAAGGGGTTGGAGGAGAGAGAGTCTTTGGCAGTTCAGAAGTGCACTGGAAACCGATGAGGGGTTAGGAATGGAGGACAAGGTATCAGAGGTGAAAGCCAAAAAGAAAAAAACAGCAGAAGAATATGGCATCTTCTTTGCCCACCTCGTACCCCCGGCGCGCGTGTAGTAGCTCAATTTATACACGCGAGACAACCTTTGCTGTGCACGTGTAGACATCATATGAGGATGGCCAGAAGGGTTACGACCTATCCATCGGTGTATACCCCCCCCTTCTCCCATCCCATCCATTCCTTCCCCAATGCCGAAATCCCTCCAAAAATGCTTGTTCTAACTAGTGCCTTTATACGAGGAAAGTGTGAGGGGGGAAAAAAGATTTAGGGGGGGGCAGCCCGAGGACACAGTGGGAGGGGGGGCTTGGGACATTCACTTTGACCCGATAAGTATTCAACAGAGATAAGAGGGAAGAGTTGCCCCCTCAACTCTTCTTCCCCCCTTAGCGGTTAATAGTGAGTAATAGAGCAAAAAATGAGACCAAAGCTTATGTATGGTAGACTGTAGGCGGCGTAATTCACGTCGAGAATGTGCGAGGGGAAGGGAATGGGTGTAAGGGAGTGGAGAAGGGGGTAAGGGGGTTAAGGGGTGGACGGGGAAAGGGAGACTACTAACTAGAATTTTGTAGTGAACTATGGGGACGTAGATTTAAATTCAGGAGAGGAAGGATGGTAGGTGGGGTAGAGAAAGAGGAACGTGGGACCAACCTCTTCCACCTGACCAATTGCTTACCCCCCTCTCTCCCCTTCCCCCTCCTCCTCCGATGAGGAATTCGTGACCCGCTCAAGTCTCTCCCCTACTTGAACAGGGAAACACGTTTCACATTTTTTAAAATCTTAATAGACGAAAAATTTTTCCTCCTCCTCGTTCTGGACGTGTTGTCTACGGCTCAGAGTTGGAAACGAGCACAGTCTAAAGTAACATTGGACTCAAAAATGCACTGACCACAGCCAAGGACAGTCAAAAGCCAATATCTGGTCATTGAGTCACCCGACTCACAGACGTGATTCTGGTGGTCCGGACTGCCTACGGTGGTCACTTATATCGTGACAAAATTGCACGTTTTGTCCAAAGCACGCAAGCCTGCCTCGGTGGGTTACGGATCTATCCTGGCTGAGATCTGTTTGCACTCTTCACTTGTTATTTTGGATAGAGTTAAACTGGAACACCAGAGTACCGGGCTTTCTCCGATTGGCCGTCATTTAGGTGAATAGGGGTTCCTTTACCCAATTGTTGGGACATATAAAGTGTTAGTGCCACTCTTGGGAGCGGCTTATTTCGTTGGACAAATCAGTTCTCGTCTGAATACTGAAGTTAAGCAGCGCAACCTCAGCTAGTACTGACATGGGTGGCCGCTTGGGAAAACTGGGTACCGCTAATACTCAAAAATCGTCGCATTAGTGTAGTGTCTGTACAGTCTCTGCACTAGAACTATGTAGTGGACGGGGTTCTAATGACCTTGTAGTTGAAGGGCCCTAAAACACCAACAAACGAACGAAAAGCCACTCATGGGCTCTGTGGAGGATTGGTATCTGCTGCGTCCCAAATTGAAATGTACAGAAATCCAAGTAGTGAAAATTGGAGAGGCTTACCTAACACCCGTGGCACCTGTCTCGCTCCCTCAACTAGTAGAGATCGCTTTACTATTGAGTCCATGGTGCCCTTAAGTGAACAATCTTAGTTGTGACCTTTTCTGCGGTTTTTCAAGACTACTACAATTTCCCAGTCGTGTTTGTTTAATAGCCCAAATGCTCCTTGACCCACTTTATTCACCACTTTCAAGATTTTGACTTATTCTTGCGGTTAATTTCACGATGCATTTTTGCACCTGGTCATTACAACTTACACACAGTGTCCAACACCAAAGCAACAAACCTCGCCCAAACCTCGGGCCCCCACCTCGGTCCAGTATCGAAGCAAGAACTAGTGACTAGTTACCGAGTGTGCTGCCCACTGCGTCACCGAGGGGGGTATTACAGTGTCCATTTACCGAAAACTCCTTTCTCCTAACATCAGTTTTCAGAATAGGCTGACCAAAAGGTTTATGTGGATGGCTCAATGGTTCCTATATGACCTGTCAGTCCGTGAAGTCAGGTTCAGTCCTGCCGACAATGGGCAGGTTCTTCGGTCTAGACGGGAGTCACATGTTCTCAGTCGGATGGGAAGCCAAGCAGTGGTCTCAAGTGAATATGCGCCCAGATGTGTAGTAGATGGCCACTTTTAGTCGTTTGAAAAGGTCAAAGGCATAAACTTTGGCACGACTGATTTTTGGCGACTCCCATTCGAATTGAGCAACACCGCTGTAAAACGTCCTGTCGACGCCGCCTGGGCCGCGGGGTTTATTACCTACAGTGTTTTTGCTCGGACCTCGAGTCGAAGACATGGATGGGTTGACGAATCGTTTGCCCTCGTTTTGTCCGTAATAAACCAACAGTCCCAGTCGGAATTGACCCCACCGTTTCACATACACGAGGCGAACAAGGACAAACATCACCAAACGCTTTTCTTCCATGTTCGTGTAACGTCTCCATCCAAAATGTATGGAGTTTGGTAACATTTTTTATTATTTGCAAACCTTTTCAATGTCTTTCGGGCGAAAGAGAGAGGAGCCCCGAGTGCACCTTCCTTCAGATGAGAAGTAAAACCGAGGGTCCCGTGTGGTGTACGCTGGCATTTGCATGTCAAAGAGCCCTCTCTACTATGCAACGGGTAAATGAGGCAAAATTCCCAGGTGCAGGAGCTCGGTGGAATGCCCCAGTCAACAGTAGATCGACGATAAATGAGCATAGGAGTTGCAGCTTTGGTCGGCAGCCGGCTGCGGAAAAATACCGTCCAATAGGTCACCCGTGTGTTTATTCAGAAGGACAAGATGGGTACCCGACCCTGCCATAGGTGGAAAAACGGTTAGGAGTTACTTTGCAAACGTTTTCAATGGAAATAACCCTTGGCAAACCTTTATGGGCCATTTTTGGGGGTCCACCCATTTTTGGATCGCGAGCAGTGGCGTCGCTAGGTTTGGCGTCACCAGGTGCGGTGACACCATAGAGTCACCCCCCCCCTCCCGAAAAAGCCGCTTCTTCTGCTTTGGTGTCACCCCCTTTTCTTATGGTGCGAGTAGTGTCACCCGGTGCGGCCCGCAGCCCCCTAGTGACGCCACTGATCGCAAGCATTCGTTTTCGTTTTGTACCGTGTGGTGCAAATCTAATTGACGACAGCATAGCTATATATAATGACTCTACCAAACGCTCTTCCTCCGAACGTCGGCACATGTTACCTCTGCGATCGGGCTGTGACTGTTTTTGGTACCTCAACAGGTGACGTTTGAAGGCCTATTAATTCGAGTCGTTTCTTAAGGATCTTGGGAGCAAATTATTGCGTTGGTCACACCAGTTCTCGTCTGATCACTGAAGTTAAGCAACGCAACCCCAGCTAGTACTAACATGGGTACTGCTAATACCCAAAAATCGACGCATTAGTGTAGTGTCTGTGCAGTCTCTGCACTAGAACTACGCAGTGGACGGGGCTGTAATGACCTTGTTGTTGAAGGGCCCTAAAACACCAACGAAACAAAAACAAGAATCTTAAGGATCTTTTTTTGAATCGTATCTTCCAGGCTGGCTTCTTTAAATGATGCGCGTAAGAGGCTCGACCCCTGTCCAACTAACAGCGGGCTGACCTCCAAATGTAACTACTTCTGTCTACTTGCCAACCCCTCCTCTTCCTCCTTTTCGAATAAAATAAATATTTTACACCTAGGGATAATCGACACTTTATTATAGATAATAAAATTAATGTTGGAGGTGTATGTTTGCAAGAAAAGGGGAGAGTGGTCCATGAGAGTCAAGCCAAAATTTGTATATAAATTAAGCATGCCAATGCCTCTTTTTTTGTAGTTCATAACATTCTAAACCTCCGTCTTCCCCCACCCCCCACCGCCCCATGCCCGAAAAAAGCAGTCGAATAAAATGGTACTTTATATGATGACTTTACAGAATAACTAGAGGAGGGGTGTATTAGTGTTGTTCCCAATTCTTGTTTGGGACCTTTCAGTAAGTTTAACATTCATATTCCGATATCGGACCTCCAACTCTTTTTTGCCTAAATCCGCAAGTTTGGTTAGCATTGCTGCTGGAGAAAGTAGTTGTGGGTTATACGTGTTATTCCTTCCGTTTAAATAAACATGCAAAAATGGTGTAACTCACAGTCCCGCCCAAATTTGGTGAATTGACCCTGTATTTAAAATTTATGTTTCTGCAACTCAAGTTTTGAAATTGGGTATTGGTTTAGCAACACGCTTACAATGTATTGAAAGTTTTGGGGGGAGAAAAAAAAGCGAGTAGCATCGTCACTCACACCTTCCTGTAACCCGTCTACACTGAGAAATTTACGCCGAATTTAATTGAGTCGGTTCTGCCCCCTAATGTAAACGTTTCGTGTGGAAGATAGAAAATGAGCAGACACATGCCTGTTCAGTGGTTAAGCTAAAACAAGGCTTATAATTTGAATTTCCTTTTCTGGGCGTTGCGAAACATTTATTTTGTTGTTATTTATTTTAGTTTACTTTTTTAAGTTTTGAAATATAGTTTAAGTTTTTACCCCTCCCTTCATTCTTTTCAAAACTGGTGCCACAACAACAGCAACAACATCCTTTGCCCCCCTTTGCGGTGTTCGTCCGGAATCGGAATCATGCTACTAATGGTATGCAAAAGTTTGACATTGTGGCCGTCAGATGGCAGGCAGCGTTCATCCGTCGACACCAAAGTGCATCTTCCAGTAAATGTTGGACGCCAAATTTCGGCGGGGTGTGCCTGTCGGTTCAGCCGGGGCATCCAATAATGCCATGTATGTTGGTCACGAAAACGAGTGTAACTAGTATACTAAACAAGTAATGCCCAATTAAAATGCGAGAAACACGCATAGCACCAGACTAACCCTCTGTCCCCTTCCCTCTCTCCCTCTCCCAAACGATCTAAATTCTCACCCTCCATAAAGTGTCAGGGGCGTGTGACCTGTACTGCGGCACATTCCGGCAGTTTTCGCCGATTCAACAGATCAATAGAAATTCAACAATCCAGGGATGAACTGGCCTGTTGGAAAACCGAGCCCCTCGAGGGTCAACGGGCCACCATTCAAAAGTGTTTCAATGGATGCAGGAGGGACTCTTTTGTAGTTTTTACTCGGACCTAACTTCCTCTGTAATCAGGCGTTGATTGAGACGTACCTCTTTTTTCTTGGTTTTAGGTGGCTACGGGACTCTACTAGGTTTTGGACACCTGTTGACCAAGCAACTAAACGGTGGCTAGGACGGGTTGCATTCATAATGCCGTCTTAGCAGCATTATGGGCTCCTGGGCAAATACGTGTGCTGGGGCCCCTACGACAAGCGTGACATACACTGATTAACATGCCCTCCGGGAGCGACGTATTGCGTTGGACACACCAGTTCTCGTCTGATCACTGAAGTTAAACAACGCAACCCCAACTAGTACTGATATGGGTGGCCGCTTGGGAAAACTGGGTCCCCTAATTCCCAAAAATCGTCACATTAGTGTAGTGTCTATGCAATCTCTGTATTAGAACTACGCAGTGGACGGGGCTCTAGTGATCTGGTAGTTGAAGGGCTCTAAAACACCAACGAAACAAAACAAAAATGGGGCCTCCGGGCAAGTGCCCAGCGGGCCCATACTTTAAGACAGCACTGGTGTTGCAACAAGAGTTATATTTGGAGGACAGAGTTCGAATGATTCGTCATTCAGGACTGAAGTCCTACTTGTGTCGGCAGGAGACAGAGTGTAGGCTGAAAGGGGAGAGGGTGACAAGTGGGCCTAACACAAAAATCCCGCTCCGCCTTATCACTCAGGAAACCTCTCGTGATTTCTGAAAAATCAGCCTAACTTGGAAAGACTAGTGACAAGATATTATTGCGGCCGTGTCTGAAAAGTTGAATAACGCGTTATTTCTTATCGGGTACCAGAGATGGCACTTGAGATAATTCGTGGCACAGATGGTCCACAGAATGCCGCTGTGCAACCTAAGGTCAAAACGAAATCATGTTCAAAATAACAGATTACCAAAAATAAGTTTATTTAAGGCCTAAAAATCGCGCTGCTAAACGCGTGACGGTCAGGATAGTAACCGGACAGAAGACAACGACGGCTTTTGGCAGAGAGGCATTGTTTCCTTCTCTGCATCTCAAACCGCCCAAATGTGCACTTGTCTTCCCCTCCTCCTAGCTCTCTCCTCCATTATCCTTATTAAACCACTATTAACTCCTCCACTTCTTTCGTCTGCCTGGGGATCGACACGGGACACCCTTGGGAGCCAGGGCTCTGCCTTGGCTGACGCTGGGGATTTCTTGCATGCACCCGCGAGTGAACCCTCTGAAATGTCCCTTCAGTCCTTGTTTGTTTGTGTTTTAGGGCCCTTCAACTACAAGGTCATTAGAGCCCCGTCTACAGAATAGTTCTTACGCAGAGACTGCACAGACACTACACTAGCGGTACCCAGTTTTCCTAAAGCGGCCACCCATGTCAGTACTAGCTGGGGTTGCGTTGCTTCACTTCAGTGATCAGACGAGAACTGGTGTGTCCAACGCAATTCGCCACTCCCCCCCCTACAGTCCTAAAAGGAGTAAAGCCGCAGTTGTCGATAGCACGTCAAAGAACCCTTTTACGTGGAAAAGAAAGGGCAGATGGGCCATTTCACAATTGTTGGCAAAATTTACAGGAGTTGGATAGGGCGATAGCGGGATCTAGCCTCGTTGAAGACTGTCCGAACTGAGAAGTCGATTCAGCATTCCTCCTGGAAAAAGGAAAGCGCTTCTTTTTCTATAAACAACTGTTTTTTAAATGTTGGAGTCAGTTATTTTTGCCGGACTTAAGGGAATATCCTGTGCCATATTAGGGAGGGGTACAGGGCAGCCCCTCTAAGCCTGTTGCAACCACCTACTGAACTGAATGGATTCCGAGAAGTGAACCAGCAGCAAGCAGCGCCACCGTTGGACGCATTCGGTTACTCGATGACGTAGCTTTGTAGCTGAGCTTCTGTGCTGTTGCGTGCGTGCTAAGGGGCGTGTGCAGCGAGTGAGCGTTTAGTTGTTGAACGGCGCAGAGCGAGAGTAGAAAGAGCTTGAAAAGAAATGAAGTAGATGTGAGAGCGATCGGTGAGCGCTCTATTAAGGAGCCTGCTATTGAAATGCGAAGAACCGGGTGCCTGACTTGTTTTCAATTGTCGTGAAGCATCGCGTAGCTCAACCTCGGTTGATTTGGACGGGAGTGGCTTCTTGCTTTTCGGCTGCCGATGCTGCTGCTGTTGACCGCCGCCGCTGCTGCTGCTACTGCCGCCGCCACCTCGCCAACTCAGTGAGTGAGTGTCCGAAGAAAGAGGTGCAAAAAGACCGACTTTTTGGGACCTGTTACTAAGTGTCCATCCGCCAGACTGACCAGATTTAAAACCCTCTATTTTGGACCTTGGTATGCACGCGTGAAACCTGCAATCTGGGACAACTATTAGCCGCCGCCCTCTCTTTTTCAATTCTTGACCCTTCACGCCCTCTTTTGCCACTTCACTTTTTTTTGCCACTGCCCATTGGCCAATAGGAAGGAAAGGATGATGTCCACTTGTGACTGGACTCTGATGTCATAGCCGTGAACTAGTTGGAAGCCACCGTTGCCACTGTTGAATCGGACGTCCGTCTCGGGCTAGAATTGCATCTGCTGGAAATTTGTTTTAATGGTCAGTTAGTTGTTCATCGTCGAATGACCCCATCGCCAGTGTGCACTCCATAGTAACACTATTTAGTGACTGACCCTTGCCTCCTGTCCCCCATGGTGGTGCCTATCACTTGCACCGGTGCTGTCGCCCTCCCATCCGCCATGTTGCTGCTGCCAACTTCGCATCACGACCCATGCGTCCGTACAACTGACCACTGCTGCTCATCAAATATCGGTAAGATCATTTTTTTTGTTTATTATTAGGGCCTAACAAAGTGGTTTTTTTGAGATGACCAAAGCACCTCGATTGGGTGGGTGGGACGGCTACTGGGCAAACTCAACACCGGAATGTTTCTCTATATGTCCCGTTTCCAGGGGCGCCGAGGAGGGTAAAACGTAAGGACCAAGGTCTCTAGATGAGAATTACGGGATAATGTGATGATGTCCTTATTGCGTTTCTCTCCATTGTCCATCATTTCTTTTTTTGCACGTTGCCCTCTGGGTCAAGTGCTTGACCCTCGTAACACTTGTCGCGGCCGTGTTCCTATAGGCCTAAATGTCTTTGCACCCCTTTTCATCGTAATGGCATCATATTACTAATTAATTATCGTCTGGGAATTTTAATTTAATCTAATCAGATAAAAGATAAAAACTATTGGAATTTAATTGGGCAGTGCCATTTCCGTTCGTTTCCAATATCTGCCACGGTCATCGGTCAGTTCAGCAATTGGTGGTAATGAAGGAGAGATAGTGGGTGGGCGGACTTGCAAAAAAAAAGTGGTTGAAATCTTCGGACCATCTGCGTGTCCTTGCTCTGTTACCGAATTCTACCACTGTGGGGCATTGATGGGTCTCCCACCATTCTCCTTCACTGCCGGAATTTCGTTGAATGCAACAACGCGTATTCTCATCTGGGACGTTTAGACATTTTGGTCAACAAAGTTTTATGGTTATTGAAGAGTGACTCTCAGGGGACAGACATTAGGGATAAAATATTGGGAAGAGTTAGGACCCACGGGTTGCTCACATTTTAATGATGTACAGCAACATGACTGGCTATCTATATTTTGATTCTAAAAATATCCGCTGGACCTAAAGGCCTATGGCGTGGGAGAGATTATTAAGGTTCTTTAGCTGTAAGCTAGTGCATATGGGTTCTCTCCTAACTAACACCTGTGTAGTGATCATTTTTTTTTGTCCCGTTGCAGAAAACGTCCCATTACAGAAACCATAACACTTAGGCTCTGTGTTTTCAATAATCACACTAAGGAGTAGAATAAGCCTCAGACCCGCCCCTAAGACTTTTTACGTTGTAATATTGCATTAAAACCTTTATTTGGCGTCCCGGCACTGATAGGCCCACAACATCCTGTATGATTACGGCAGACGAATAGAAAAAGGCTCCGAAATCAGGATATCCCACAACTGGCTACTCTACTGTTTACCGCATCGTTACTTTGAGTCCTTGGTTGCAGGTTCGATCCTGGGCCAGACAGACGACTTCTGGGGAACAGCTTATTGCGTTGGACACACCAGTTCTCGTCTGATCACTGACGTTAAGCAACACAATCTCAGCTAGTACTAACATGGGTGTCCGTTTGAGAAAACTGCGTACCGCTAATACCCAAAAATCGTCGCCTTAGTGTAGTGTCTGTGCAGTCTCTGCATTAGAACTACACTGTGGACGGGGCTCTAGTGACCTTGTAGTTGAAGGGCCCTAAAGCACCAACAAAGCAAACAACAGACGACTTCTTTCCGGCTTGAGAGAAATCCCAAGTGCACGAATCCTGGACGGTGGTCCTACGTGGAGTGCATGATGTTAACACTGCTCGTGAAGATGGATCAAATCCTCAGACCTAGGGACCTAGAAGCTCGCCCCTAGCGTCGGTAAATTACCTTGGAATTCATGAAATTTACTGCGGGTGTGAATACCCAATATGCAGTTTGCCTCAAGGGTCCAATGCCTTCCGTCGGTCCTATAACTGCTATTAATTATCCTTCATGCGAAAGTGGTCCTGGGAATCCTTCCAGAAGGTGCAGTAAAACTCCAATATAAATGAACCACATTTTTCGTTTGTGACCAGTCGCAAGAGTCACGATTCTGGAAGAAGCCCTACAAAGGGCCGTTTAACTTTCTACGAAGTATGTCTTCTGTGGGTCATCTACGACCTACTCCAATAGGACTAAAATTGAGCAGCCTTCTTTTCAATATAATGAAACGTCTTCTTGAGTTGCCTATAGTACCAACTGTCTGGTGCCCTTTGGGTCTTTTGTTCTTCTGTCTCCCGCTGTCAGTTATTGGGATGGTTTTTCCTCTTGTAGGAAGGAGACGAAGATAAAGGGGACGGTGGTGATCATGGGGCAAGAGTGGGGAAGAGGGCGCATTATAGGCGAATGGAAAGATCAGGGTATGAGGGATGAAGAGGGTGGACCGGAGGCGAAGCAAAGGATTAGTCAGATTAAGGGACAAAGGTGGTGGTCATCAATTATGTTCCTTGTTCACCTTAAAAAAGGACTTAACTTTTTACCCCCCTTTTCTTGTCCTTGGGGGTGGGGTTTTTTTGGTACAAATTTAAAGTGTTAATAATGCTTAAAATGATGATGATGATTCTTGTCTCAAAAAATCATCATCGTCCTCATCCAAGGACCCTCCTGTCAGAAGTCCTGACAGAAGAAAATGACAATAGAGCTCAGGGAATTATGTAAGGGCCTCAAAAATAGATGGCGATTTTCGGCAACTTGAATGTTCGGGTTTGAAGAAATGCAATATTAGTGACAAGTCAGCGAAAATTCTCCAAGACTGAAATGTCCCAAATAGGAATTTCAGATGTTCACGGAATGCTTCCTCTTTTCAACTTAAAAGTGTTAGCCAATATGACATTAGGAAGAGTGGTGGTGTCCAATTTGAAATTCGCTTTAGTAGCCCCCTTGACTCAACATCAGGACTTCTTTATTTGAATATATTGAAAGCCACTTGTCAGGTCGTCAGGATGGAAGTAAAATTCAACTACTGGGACGTCCCACTCAAATCAACCTTTGCCCCATGTCTTTCTCTTTCTCTCTCTCTCTGGAGGGGGGGGGGGGGTTCAATGATATAAATGAGAGAAATCGACGAAACTAGAATGAAATTAGGTATCTAAACTTTGTTGTCCAATGGGTCGAAAACATTTCGGATGGAGTCACGAAAAAGGGAGTGGGGTAGAGAGTAGACGTGGCGTTAAGGCATCCTTGTCCTTCTCAAATAACAACAAATGGAGTAGTTTTGTTTTACATTGACAGGAAAGTTGATGCAAGACTAGTCTCAGAACGAGATTTTAAGGACCTATTGGTGCTCATGAACGTTCCTCCCTAGTTGTGAGGTACTGTGACCTATGACCCTTCTCTCCTGTCATTGTTTTACAAATTGTAATATTCGAGTTTTACCAAAAAAAAATTGTCCTTGCTCTCACTTGAACTCGTTTTACTTGATATCTAAATAAACGGGTTTTCGCGATTGTCTCTCAAAATGCACCACCTCTGACCCCTACCCTATTGCGTTGGACACACCAGTACTCGTCTGAAGTTAAGCAACGCAACCCCAGCTAGTACTATTATGGGTGGATGCTTGGGAAAACTGGGTGCTACTAATACCCAAAAACAACACATTAGTAGCGTAGTGTCTGTGCAGTCTCTGCATTTGAACTATGCAGTGTACAGGGCTCTGATGACCTTGTAGTTGAAGGGCCTTAAAACACCAACGAAACAAAAACCATCCAGCGACAGGCCCCCCTCTTACCCGTTATTACATTTCGCTTGGAAAAGAGGAAATCCGAAATCTTATACAGGGTCACAAGCATCCCTATTTCGTACGTTGAATTTTCACGTCATAAGAAAGTCATTATTTAGTGAACCACGGTTTTAGCGGCTGATAAACTTCGTCTGAGGACCGCCCCCCCCCCTCACACCCGGCGTCTGCCCTTCCTTGCTTTGCTCCCCTCTGTCCAGTATCAGATAATTGCATAATCGCGATGCTGTTTTCAATTCATTTATGTCCCAATGAAGATAATGAGGCCAACATCATTGGTTGGGTATTATCACCTGAAAAGAGAGAGAAAAGGAGAGGGGGGAATAGAACATCTTGAGGCGAAGTGGACCAATAAACGGCGACACCTGGCGGAATGAAAGGGTTAAAGGCAAACCGCCAAAGGCGTTACACGAGTGCGAGGGTGGCCTTGGTTGGTACCTCTTAATATATGGATATGCAGGTGAATCATTTAAAAAAGTGCATCGGAATAAAAAAATTGGTTAGGGGAGAGAGAGAGGGGCGACATGAATTAAATAGAAAGGAGCAATTCACTTTAATTAAACTTCCCTTCTCCGTGGGACAGAAGGGGGAATGAGAGTCCACCTCGTCCCGCCTCTGTCCTGCGTTTAGGACGTCCTATACATTGGCGATGAAAATAATTGAAATAATGATATGTAATAATAAATTTTATAATGATAGTGATAATAAACATTCGTGCGCTTAGACAATAAATGTTCACGTTTATTTTGAATTTTTTTCTTTCCCGGACCCTTTTTTTTCTTAATCAGTGGAAGTGCCAAATGTTAATGGGCCATTGTTACGCTCCAAGAATGTCGACAGGTCGCAGTTCGAATATGAGCTCTCTTGAGATCCCTATTATGCAAATACGTCTTAGCCATGAAAGCTACACTCTACCCTCTTCACATCTCTCCTGCTCCTTTCTTCCGATTATTTCGGTTCCGTGCACCTCTAAAAGCATAGAGAGGACCAACAGGCAAACCCTGTCCCGCCCGGGACAGGGGCTTGTAACGAGCGATGTAGTCTGGATTTAGATCTAAAAGACATTTCTTGGAATTCGGTGCTTTCCTCCTCTTCTTGACAACCAACGATATCGTCCCATGCGAGAAAAAAAGACTCTAGGAAAGGTCTACGAGTGGAAGTCTGGTCAATTAATTTTTTTAGACCTGCTTCGGTGGAGCATTAGGTAGCGGGCTCGATTTACTGCCCCAGTGGTTCCAGGTTCGATACTGGATCGAGGTGGGTTGGCTTCTTAAGGGCGAGAGAGAGAAGCTCTCAGTGCCCCTTCCTTCGGATGAGAAGTGAAATCGAGGTCCCGTGTGGTGTACGATGGCATTTGCACTTAAAAGAACCCTCTCTACTATACAACGGGTAGATGAGGTAAAATATCCAGGTGTAGGGGGGCGCCCCCCCCCCCCCCCCCCTCGCTTGAGTCGGTGGAGTGACCCAAGGAACAGTAGACTAACGATAAATAAGCATAGGGGTTGCAGCTTGGTCGACAGCCGGCTGTGGAAAAGAACCACCTAATATATCACTCTTGTGTCCATTCAGATGGACAAAATGGGTACCCAATCCTGCCATAGGCGGGAAAAGGGTCAGGAGTTGGTTTTGCTTGTTAGGTCAATTAAAATTTGAGTTTTGTTGAAATTCTCCCATAGGTGCCTGAACAAGTTGCTGCTCTATGTTAATTATTGTTTTATAACTCGTCGACTGACCGTCCCATTTGAAGATCCTAAACGAGTAACTCGTTGAAGGAACGATTCCAGTTGTCCCGTGAGATTGACCCCAAAGCACAGTTGGCATTTACTGAAAATAACATGCCAGTCAACAAAAACGAGGGTCCTAAGAGTTTCAACTGTTTCGAAACCAGCTGCCGTTGTTTCTTTTTTGTTAGACGGTATTATGGGTTTGCGGTACTCTCTTACCCCACTGAGTCCCCACCGAAATCAAAGGCCCATTAGAGTGGGTTATTTAACGTAGGTAACCTTTCTTGTCTGCGATCGCATTTAAAAATGATTTTCGTTTGTTCTCTAAATCAAAAGAGTATCTTAACATCCTGTTTGACCCGTGGGGGTCACGCATGGCCCATTGCACTTCCGTCAAATACTTTTTACGATAAAGGGTGCGTGCGTGGTCTCGTCTGCCTCTTAGATGTGAGCGAGTGAAGTGGTGAGACCCCATACACCTGCTCTTCTCAATGCCCGCTCATTAGGCATCAATAATTGGGACGCAGGTGTCGCAATTAGCGCCTTTTATTCTCTCCCCTAGAGATCTCAGTCGCGGTGGTCCACAGGGAAAGGTTCACCACCCCTGGCTCGTGTATTTGACTGTCTGGCAAATACCGCGCCAGGTCCTAAAAAATGCTGCCACCTAGACCGTCCGATTTGAAAATTTATACATTCAAATTTCAACACTGTTTATTGTTAAGGGACGCGTCGTGGGGGTTTATTCTAAAAAGTTTTATTGACTGTAGGTAGCCCTTTGCTGACCAATGGGCTATTCTCAGGGGTTTTAGTGACAGTGACCCTTTGCTGACCAATGGGTTAAGTTGCATAAGCTTGTTTAATAACATGACCCAGTTGGAGAATCGTAATTTCTGGTTCGTTCTCAAGGTTTTGGTGGAAACTAGCTTTTCAGAGTGTCAAAGAGGTGGAGAAAGGGTGATTTTATGGACGGGCCTCCTGAAATCAACGTGAAGCGTAGGCGTGGGTGACATGGACGCCACAGTGCGTGAATGCGGCCAACTATTTTGGGCTGGCTTTTACTGTCGCCCTTGTTTGGCGCTCGAAGTTGGGTATCACTTCTCAGGGTACAATTAATTGATGGAAGGAGGATGAAAATGAGAAAATAAGGTCAAATGCTTTGTCTCACATCTCAGTCGACCTTATTTTTGAAAAAAAAACTTCACCCATACCATTTCGGCCCTGGAATATTTGACGAATCGGTCAATTGAGCCGCGCGAGTGCGACGATGGCGACCTCTATACTAGCCGCTTCACTGAAACTATTTCTCATTTTTTTCCGGTTTTGCGTTTCTTCCACGGTTTCATTAGTTTAAAAACTCGGTACTCATTAAAAAAAACTCTACGCGTAAAGTGCCCTGGTGAGGGGAACATAGTTTATGGGGCAAACGACTGCTGAACCATCCCGACCACTGTAAACAACTCCAAGACGGCAAAGATGTTGGACAGCTCTTCAAGGAAGGGGAGGTGGGGGTAGACGTAAGAAATGTCATCAGACTCATCTCCCTACACTTCTAAGGTATCAGGCCCCCGAAACCAACAACTATTTCGAACCCTCACATATTGCCAAATTTGAACTTCCCTCTGAACGCTCATTTTGGTGCCCTTTCAAGTGTGACATCCGGTGAAATTGTCTAGTTCAGCAAAAATATCATTTCTGTCCCCTTCGCTACCCGTTCCCGAAAAGTGTAACTTAGCATCACTACTTATTCCGTCCCGTGGTTAATCTTGTTTTGTTGGTGTTTTAGGGCCCTTCAGCTACAATGGTCATTAGAGCCCCGTCCACTAGTGCAGAATCTGCACAGACACTACGCTGTTAGGACGATTTCGGTGCTGGCATTACCCAGTGTTCCCAAGCGGTCACCCGTGCTACTACTAGCTGGGGTTGCGTTGGTTAAACGTCAGCGATCAGGCAAGAACTGGTGTGTCCAACGCGCTGCTTCTTCCGTCCCGTGGTTAGAGTGGTTACTCCTCCCCAGGGATTTGAACCCCGATAAGGCTGCCCATGAACCGCACTTTAGTACAGTAGCTAGGAGAGGAACGTTCTTTCGTTTCAAAAGGGAAGAAGAAGGAAGGGCCCCATGCATACTCTGACATCCACGACCATCCCATGTGGAATAAAGGTCAGGACGAGGTGCAAGCACAGAAGGGTGACTCATGATACAATTTATTTAAAAAAAAAAGAACGAAAGGTCCCAGAAAACCAACCCCGAAATAATAATAATTAATAGTCAGTACGGAAAAGAACTTGCTTTAGGGGCAATGACTCATTTTTTCGACAGCGGACAGTTCTAAATGTTGCAAGGTGTTCGTGGTTGCTTATATTAAGATTCCGCCCAGGGCAGGACTAGTGCAAGGGACACCAGTTTTTCACAAGGGACTCTCAGTAGAGCATCGTCAACTGAGGGACCGTGCACAGTCATTAAAAAGGTAAACGCTTTCTTTTTGCCTTGATGACTGGTGAATCTTTTTTGTGGCTTTTCCCCGGGACGTAATATGATGTCCAGTCTGACCCTGGCCCCCACTTTTAAAGAGAGGCAGAATATAGGCTTATTATATAAGGGTAGTGATGATTCATCGTTCGTTTTCCGCAGCGCGATGAATGTCTCGGTGCCGCACACCTCTCTCACCTCGACGTTGACCATTGCCTAGTCTGGCCACCTGCTATGCCATGGTCCGTCGTTGAAGCGCGTCTCATTCACTCGTCCCGTCCACTCTCTTCTTCATTTGCCACTTGACGTGTTCGGCAGGGGTGTCTTAAGTGGTTGTTTTTGATTTACTATCGATTCGGTGGCCTCACCTCATTAGTTTGATTAGCTTTGAACATACGTTTAATTGCCTTTCTTTCTGTCGTCGTTTTTTACTTGTCCCGCACACCCCTCTCACACATCACACTGGTAAAAATATTAAACCCCTATGGACGCATGCGCAGTATTTGGTTGTCCTCGGCTAAATTCGCTTCTTACCCCCTCCTCCTGTCCTGCCCTTCTCTACACTAAATACACCCATCATTTCTTAGTTTTGAAGATATTATTTCAAACGGTTGCGGGCCTCTTTTAACTCTGTCCGCGTTTATTGATGATAATCCTTTACTGCCATAAAATTAATCTATTTTATTGATTAGACAAGAATTTATGGGATCGAGGGATCCCCCTTCGTATTTTTGAAAGTAAGCCGTCTGCAGTCCGAGATTGCTGCTGAGGCTGTATCCAGGAAAATGCATGAAGCACCCAAGGAGCACCTTGGGTTTCCTTCCGTGTACCCTCGTTCTTCCTCCTTCAACACTTCATCTCAACCCGTCCTTCTCTGTTCCTCTTTTTATCAACTGTCTGTAAACTACGGTTCAAGGGTCAACTATCACACCGCTCAATCCTCGAAGACTCCAAAATAAAATAAAAAATAGTTTGACTGACTCCAGGACTAGGACTGGAGTAGACCTGTTAGACAACGTCTTGGCAAAAGATGTAAGCCTCAAAAATAAATCCCTAGGTTCATAGGGGCATTGATGCACCGTCTTGCAACACTTATGCATATAGGAAGAGTAACCTCAACACCCTTAATCCGCACTTAGTAGAGTGCTTGACTGATGAGTTCACGGCTCGGTCCTGGCCGAGGACCAAAAGGTCCCGTGAAAGGGATAGAAACAAACGTCGCTGAATCCTTCCGTCCATCGGATGAAAAATTAAGTCGAAACGCTACCATACAGTGTTTACACAAATGTGCCCTGACTTCTGAATGTCCCACTGACGCATCCCGTGACGGGACAGTCAGAATTCCGCTAGTGGTCCATATTTGCATAATTTAAAAAAAAGAAGTGAACTAATGATCCAGTCTGCGCGTGCACTGTTTGCGGTCAAAATATGATTAAAGGAGGTTTGGTCCACGGAGTAAAAGCAAAGCAATTCCTAACCCTTTTCCGCTTATGCCAGGGTCAGGTACCCATCTTGTCCCTCTGAATGGACACAAGGGTGATTTATAGGACGGTGTTTTTCCTCAGCTATCTGCCAACCAAAGCTGCAACCCCTATGCCTATTTATCAGTTCTTGTCCGATCACTGAAGTTAAGCAACGTACCCCAAGTTAGTACCGATATGGGTGGTTCGTTGAGAACACTGAGTACTGCTAATTTTCCCACTCCCACCTCCCCTTCACCCGCAAGCAGCCTCCATATGACTCCTCCACCCATTGGAGTAACAAACTAACTACTGTTCGTTGGGGTACTCCACCGACGCAAGGGGTGGGACGAGCTTCTATACCTGGGGATTTTGCCTCGTCTACACGTTGCATAGTAGAGAGGGTTCTTTTACGTGAAAATGCCATCGTACACCACACGGGACCTCGGTTTTACTTGTCATCGGAAGGAAGGTGCACTCGGGGTTTCTCTCTCTCTCGCCAGAAAGAATGAGCGGTGAATTGCGTTGGGCACACCAGTTCTCGTCTGATCACCGAAGTTAAGCAACGCAATCCCAGCTAGTACTGACATGGGTGACCGCTGGGGAAAACTGGGTACTGCTAATACCCAAAAATCGTCACATTAGTGTAGTGTCTGTGCAGCCTCTGCATAAGAACTACACTGTGGACGGGGCTCTAAATGACCTTGTAGTTGAAGGGCCCTAAAACACCAACAAACAAGGGAGCGGCGAGTTGCGTTGGACACACCAGTTCTCGTCTGATCACTGAAGTTAAGCAACGCAAGCCCAGTTAGTACTGACATGGGTAGTCGCTCGGGAAAGCTGGGTACTGCTAATACCCAATAATCGTGGCATTGGTGTAGTGTCTGTGCAGCATATGCATTAGAACTACGCAGTGGACGAGTCTCTAATGACCTTGTAGTTGACGGGACCTTAAACACCAACAAACAAACAACAAGCCAGAAAGATGTCAACCTACGGCGATCTAGTATCGAACCTGACACCCTGGAACCACTGGCGCAATAAATCGAGCACACCATCTATTGAGTCATTCAGGTGGGTGTTTGGTCCAGAGTGAGTGTAGGCCTGTTACCCAAAATAAAAAAAATTACTTTCTTTTACCGTGGTGTGGTCATTCTCCGTGATGAAAAGGGGCGGATGTGTGACTGGAAATTGATTAGATTCGTTCTCAGGCTGCTGCCATTTCTGCGCTAACGGATGTTAACCGTCTGCCACATTTGAGCGTTGATTTATGAGCCCTAATAAGGCCGGGATTGAATTCCAATATTGAAACGTAATCCAGATCACGACTGAACTAATTCATTATAATTGAGTGTTAATGGAAGAAAGGGGACTTCCCAAAATTACTTGTTTGTTTTGATAAAGAGATTCACAGTGTTTTTTTTAATGTCTGCAACATTCTAAGAAGAAGACATTTGGGTAATTTTTTTCCTAAGTGTTGGTCCCTGGAAGCGCCCGCTTTGAAGAACGCCTCTGTATCTATATATATATATATTTTTTGTTGGTCCTCTCTCTCTAGTAAAAAAAAGAGATTTGTAAGATGGCGAGACGATGGGGAAATGAGGACCATCGTAAATCACAGACAACCTCTTGATATTTGAAGGGCTGTAAAATGTGCTTTCTGTTTTGCTCCCTCATCTAGAGATAGTCCTGTAGCTGTTATCCTTTAATAAAAACAGATGCTGTGGGTAAGGAGTACGAATGCTGACTTTAGGACCCCGTCCGTATCCTATACCAATGTTTATGAGGACAGCTTAGGTTTGATTTCAGATTGACCCCACGCACGCAGAAGCACTTTGACATTGAAAGAATTCGACTAATTTTTTCTTACCCCAATTATGTGAGGTTCAAATGGGAGCCCTTAACTCTAGATGGCCTTCACAGGCGATCCATATACCCTGTGGTATTTATACTTGTGCGAGTCTACAAATGACAAAGACAAAAAAAAAAAGTAGAAGGCTATTTTTCAGGATGCCACCACCCGAGGCCCCATCGCTATTTATTAGGGAATTTGGTGGAAGGTATACCAAGAATGAGAGAGAATGCATGAATTCTTGTAAAGGTCCCAATCAAGGATTTAATTTTAGCGTCCAGAGCGAGGGTCACTTGCCTGGTTTATAGGGAGGAGGAAGCGAGTCGTAAATTGATTCTACTGGAATAGTTGTTTCGTAGGTGAGAGTCGCAAACGTAGGTCCTTTGAAGGCTGAGAGAGAAGAGGGACAGTGAACTCATATGGTTCAGTGGTCCAATCTACTCCTACATTTCCTAAAATAGACCATAAAAATAAAGGCACTTAAGCAGCAAATTACTCTCACCTTTAACGGTTTCCATGAACACTTTGTATAACGGACCTTAGAAAAACTAAATTAAGGACCACTGCTAAATTAGGGGGTAGAGGTGATGTGGGAAAGTTATAGGTGACATTCAAATATATTTTGGTCATCAGTTGGGACGACAGACTATTTTGTTGACCGCATGTTATTTTTGGCTACCATTGCTTTAGATGCTCGGCATGAAGTCGGAGACAGACTATTGCCAACACCACCACTGACGCCCACAAGTCCTAACAGTGCGGCCACGACACGACTTCCTGGTGTGGATCTTCATCCCGCAATGTCCAAACATTTGGCCTGGCCTCCAGCCTCGTTCTTCTACTCTGGATCGTCGTCGTCATCATCTTGTCATTCGCATCCGTCGCTCCTCAATGCTCATGCCGCCGCCCTGACGCGGCACGTGCTCACTTTACCGTTACCGTCATCTGCCTTTTCTGCAGTATTTTTGTCACCTTCCACATCATCTGTTGTACCCATTCCTGAAGCACCAGAAGGTGTCCCACGTCATTCCGTGATGCAGCAGTTATCAACATCATCTCGCACCAAATCGAATCGACTTGCACCAGGGCTTCCGCAAGGACAGGGCAGAAATGAAGCCTTATTACCACCACAGCAGCATAGTCCGAGACATTCCAAGAAGCCAAAAAAGAAATTTGATTTTGCCAGGTTGGCAGAATCAGTGGCCGCCGAAGAACGGGAGAGTAACACTCGCACCAGCAAATCCAATGGCGTTGCTGTCGTCACTAGTCACGCTTATCCGCTGTTTATGTCACCGCTTTATGCCCATGCTGCCATGCTGAAGGAACAACTAGAACGGAAGTTCCTTCGCAGTCACCGGTCTTCTCGTCCTAAGAAAGAGTTCATCTGCAAGTTTTGTCAACGACGTTTCACCAAGTCGTACAACCTACTGATCCACGAAAGGACGCACACGGACGAACGCCCATACACCTGCGATATCTGCAACAAAGCTTTTCGAAGACAGGACCATCTTAGGGACCACAGGTAATTAAATTATCAGTGTAGTTAGTTACTAAGACGAGTCATATTTGAGATGCAAGACTGAGGCATAGCAGTGTTTGTGGCAAGAATCTCCGTTAACACTGAGATGCTCCATCAAATTTCAATGTTGCGTTCATGGTGTTCTTATGGGCCATTTAAAATGTCCTGAGATTTTAAACTTCCTGTTTTAGATGTGCACCACTTCTCTGCATGAACCCGAAATTATTAATAACTCAAGGCCGCCGGCACTATGTATAGTGTATATACAGTATATATTTTGGTTTCATGGTGTGTCCGTTACTATTATTACAGGTACATTCATTCGAAAGAGAAGCCTTTCAAGTGCCACGAATGTGGCAAGGGCTTTTGCCAGTCTAGAACTCTGGCAGTGCACAAGATCCTGCACATGGAAGATTCTCCTCACAAGTGTCCGACGTGTGGACGTAGTTTTAACCAAAGGAGTAACCTCAAGACTCACCTATTGACCCACACCGACATCAAGCCCTACAACTGTCCCAGCTGTGGAAAGGTGTTCCGAAGGAACTGCGACCTCCGCCGTCACAGTCTCACGCACAGTTTACGTCAGACAGAGGACGGAGTTGAAAATCTCGAATTATCGAGTTCACTGACCCACGACGATCAGCTCACCCAATCAACATCGCCCAAGAGTGTTGTAGAGAATGGTAGTGTATCTCCTCCACCACCAGACCATCATCAACAGGCTGGCCAACTACCTGTGTCTCTCCGCATGTCACATCTTTCATCGACAGTAACTCCACCACCTGACCAGTTTTTATTTAAATATGGTATGGTCGCTCCAGTCTAGACTCTTGTTCCGCACCCCATTTGCCTGGCACATCCTTTCAATCACGGCACGTTCCCTGTGTAAAAAAAAGACGAATCATCATGAAACTACCTCTTCCGTGCACCCCCGTAGCGTGTGGCGGCGAGGGGGTGAGTTGGGGGATTAGTGCTGCGTAAAATGTCTCTCCCTCTACCCTCAGTATGTGTTTTGTGGGTGACGATTAACTATAAAATATCCAGAGTTGAACCTTTTTTTGTGCTTTCTCTCAACCACCAAATTCAACGATGGAACCATTTGCTCTTCCGCCAGCAAACAAGTCAGTTTAACACTGTCTGTTTTTGATCACTGAATGGACCAAAAATTGACTTTGATGTGGATGTATATTAACTAAATGTCATAATGAAAGAGAGAAGGAGGCAAGATTAGTCACGTGGCGTGTCGCACCCTGGAGCCACACACACACAAAACAGACGTCCCATGAAACCAAAGCAGAGACCGTTGCACCGCGATCTTTCACAAATGAACGCTTAATTTTAATTTAATCGTTTCTCATCGGTTTAATTTATGTTAACCTTGTATCTTCTGTGTTGTTTCATTTTGTTGTTTTCATGCATATCGTTCCCTCCCTTCCTCTTTTCGGTTGTTTGTGTCCCTCTCCCTCCATGACGTGGCCCATCTTTTCTTCTGTGGTCAGCCTGCTACTATTATTGGGAGCGGCTTATTCGGTTGGACATACCAGTTCTCGTCTGATCATTGAAGTTAAGCAACGCAACCCCAGCTAGTACTGACATGGGTAGCCGCTTGGGAAAATTGGGTACCGCTAATACCCAAAAATCGTCACATTAGTGTTGTGTCTTTCAGTCTCTGCCTTAGAACTATGCAGTGGACGGGGCTCTAATGACCTTGTAGTTGAAGGGCCCTAAAACACCAACAAAAAGCTACTATTATCGCCACTAGGGGAATCTATTTTAGGCGCTAAACAACAATATGGTCGCTGTTAATGCAGGGCACACGCACGCATTGATCTCATCCTCACATTTATATGCTAATTCTTTCTTCCCTCTCCATAATCATTACTGAGCAACGCCGGCCCGAACGAAAGCTGGGTACGGTACAAGGTTGACTTGAAGGGCCCGGCACAGGCGTACCTAGGTACAATTTATATAACTAGCGCCCCTATTTATTGTATTTCACAATTTTCAAACATATGTTGATATTGCAGTTCTTGTCAGATCACTGAAGTTAAGCAACGCCACCCAAGTTAGTACCGACATGGGTGGGGGTGGTTGGTTGGGAACATTGGGCACTGCTAATTTCCCCACTCCTACCTCCCCAACACCGGCGAGCAGCCTCCGCAGGGTCCGACCCGTTATGACTGCTTGGCCAGCAGTCCCCTACCCGTTGCCATAACAAACTAGTACCTACTGGCATGGGTGACCACTTGGAAACACTGGGTACGGGTAGTGTCTGTGCAGACTGCATTAGAATTAAGCGGTGGACGGGACTCTAATGAACTTTGCAGTTGAAGGGCCCTAAAACACCAAGGAAACGAAAAAATAAATATAAAATATTGTCGCCTGGCGCAGTAATTATTTCGGACAGTCCATGCCGTGGTTTTGGCGATATTACGGGTTATAGAAAAAACATCATCATCTTACCCTTTACCCCGCCTGTGGCAGGGTCGGGTTTGTAGGTTCTAGCTCTCCACTGCCGTCTATCTCCCAACAGGTCCCCGTCCATCCCACACGCTACCATATCCTTACGGACAACCTGCTCCCACGTGTGGTTCAGTCTCCCCCTGCCCCGGGTGCTTCCAACCACCTGCATTCCTGAAATGGCCAAAGGAGCTCCTCCTCCCCTCTTTTCATTACGTGTCCATGCCACTTCATGGGTTATAGAAAAACATTTGACTATTTTCTTTTCGTGAAGTCAGTCGGTGGCGCGGGGACTTGTGCCCTTGCACCCACTCGGGCCGGCTCGGATCCCGAGTTTTTAAACAGCAAGTTGAATAGCAGAATATTGTTCGTGATGGACCCATGTACCCATGTGAAAAAGCCATATCATTGTCCCTGCCCTTTAACCACTCTAGTGTTACCATGTTAATGCTCGAGCAATAAACTTATGTTATATGTAGACCTACATTTCATTTTTTTTGAACAGGACACCTCCCCTCTCCCTTATTTGTTCTTGCATCTCGCAGGCTTTAAAGACGATATGTATGTACATAAATTTTTTGGTCAGCTGAAAAAGTCACATTTAAATTGTTTCTTTGTGTCCCTTGTTAGTGTGTATTTCTGTTTTTAACTTTCTTATGAAGGAAATTTACAGCATTTACTTACAGTACCTCGGTAATCTGACGTTTTTAGGATCCGTCACTTGGTGCGCACAAATTCTTCACCTAGCGTCCGTTATAGAAAACACAGCTGTATATTATTACATGTCTTCTGAATTAAAACTGCAAAAATAAGACGTTAAATAAATGTTAGTTATTTCGATAATATATTGATTGGGGTTGTCATCACTTCTTTGGCCTCCAAATGCTGTCGCCAATAACATTATACAGTAATTCCTAATTCTTTTCTACCTGAAATGGCGCTTATGCCAGAGTCGGATACCCACTTTCCGTGTTGGGACCCCGTAAATTGGAAGATGACAATTTCATGTATCACTAGTACCATAGCAAACCCGCCTCGGTGGTGAAGTTGGCAACACGCTTGGTAACTGCTAGTTCTAGGTTCGATACTGGACCGAGGTGGGTTTGCTTCTTTGTGGCGAGAGAGAGGCCCCGAGTGCACCTTCCTTCGGATGTCCCGTGTGGTGTACGATGGCATTTGCACTTAAAAGAACCCTCTCTACTTTGCAACGGGTAGATGAGGCAAAATTCCTGGAGCGTCTCAACGAACAGTATACCGAAGATAAATAAGCATAGGGGTTGCAGCTTTGGTCGGCAACCGGCTACGGAAAAACAATGTCCAATAGATCGCCCTTGGGTCCATTCAGAGTGATAAGATGGGTACCTGACCCTCATAGGCGAGAAAAGGGTGAGGAGTTGCTTGTTCCTAGTACCACACCACTCATTCTATTGCCGATATCAGACTGGGATGGGTTGAATTCCTATGCATGGAACTTTTACCGATCTACAATTGTTTTACCTTATGTAGAAAGGGCTCCAGTTACATGCAGCAGTGTCATCCTGCACCCTACATCAAATCTTGGCTTTACTTCTCATCTGACTGGAAACGCACCTGAGGCTTTCTTCCTGCCCGGAAAAAAATACCTGTTTCAGATCTTTGCCGAACCATGCAAGCGTAAATTTCTGATTTAAACACTTAGACACTGAACCATCGAAACAGGTTGTCAACATCGCCAAATAATGTTACTACGAATGTTGGATGGAACTGACCGAATGGTGGCGCCAGTGGATATCCTGTATAAATTACAGCTCGTGAGTTGTGTTCGAAGTAGGCCTACGAGAATTTGAGGTGGACCTAGAGAGTAGATTATGGTAAGTTAGCTTGCAGCCAATGTCCGCTGTTGTAATAAGTGGTAAGTGGTGGGGAATAGCCGTAGTAGCGTCTGCAGAAGCCTTTTGTCACGATTGTGCGGCATTTTGAAACGCGTTAGGGTATTTGTTGAACATTTTCATTTGCGGTATTCGACTTTGGTGTCATTGTGCGTCAGATTTCATTGAAGGGCGGCAGCGGTGGTAGTCAGAAGATTACTCATAATACGAAGTGGATTCATATAAAAATGCCTGCGTGGGCCTGTGTGGTATTAAGCAGTGCACACGTGTGTGATTGACCCGGTCGGTAGTTGGGCTCTTAATTGACCGCCCGCCCTCACCACTGTTTACTACGGAATTTCGCTCTCACGCCTTTCAGTTACTTCTTGTCCCATTTCCCTTCCATTTTTATGCTTCAAACGTGAATTGGAGATTTGTATAATTTAATTTTATTTAAAAGGTATTTAAATACTACCACCTTTTTAATCTGGTCAACAACGGCGTTTTTAATAGAAGCGACACGTTGCGAAAATAAGGTTACCCTCACTTCACTCAAGAGCTCGCTTACCAACGCCCTCTGGTTCACAGGCAGTCAGTAGTAACTCGCAGCTGTGTTTATTTTTCGTCTGGTGTTTACAACTGATTATTCCTCTTTTTTTGAGGTTGTAAATAGGTTTTATTGGTTAAACACTTGTAATACCACTTACAATAGTTAGAAGAAGGTGCGCCTCTGACTAAAATTTCTATCTAGAAGAAACAGGAAACGAGGAAAGTGGATGAAAATCTACAATTGCGAAAATGTACCGAAATCACACATCGGCCATGACATTGGTAGACTCGTGTCCGCGCAGGTAAGAACACTGTCTTCATGCTGGAATTTGTCGCCAAGTGGAAGTGATGTTTCTTCCTTTATACATCTTCATGATCTGAATCTGTCGAAATTGTGCTTTGTATACTATACAGGCAGGTGTCACCGTTCATCAACATACTGTACCATGATTTTAGGCCTTGTTTACAATGCCCTCTTTTTTTTTCTTTTCTAGACAGCCGCCGATGTCGACCAAGAGCGAGCTTGCGTACTTTGAACTCTAGAGACAAAGTGTCCACCATCAATTGAGCAAACTACTGGAATGGTTCATCATCTTAGACAGCGGTTCTCAACCACTTTGGAGTCGCGAAGCCCTTACCTGGTAGCCAGTTCGTTCGCGAAACCCCTATTTGATTCAAGCAATATTGAAAAATTAAACAGGGGCGGGAATTACTGTAAGCAAATGTATAATATGGAATGTTTTAGGAATAAGTTCTTGTTCCGGAAATCCTTCCAGTTTTTAGCCACATGTCCATCACTGGACAATGATCAACACACCGCTACCACACCCTCCAGCAGAAAACGTTAGACGGGTCCTCAAAGCAAACCACACCTAGAGCTATAGATAGAGATAGACGGCTGGCGTTTGCGGTGCCCCAGGGATCCGCAGCGCTTCGTGTCACGGAGCCCCAGGGCTTCGCGGAGCACCAGTTGAGAACTGCTGATCTAAGATATTAATTTTAAAATAATAGAGTTGTCTATTTATAAAATGTCAAATTAATAACTTAGTTACTTTTCCATAAAGACGACAGGGCAAGTTTTGAGTACTTGTCTTGACTGTCGTCGAACGTCATTCAGGAAGAATCCTATTTGTCCTAGTTCAGTTCTTTTTGACGTGACCATTACGAAAGTTGGTGTATTAATGTGAATATTCACTAAAAACTGGTTTCGTGTTATTACGAACGGTAGGCAGAAATTTATGTGAGTGGGGAGATTCATAACCTCTCTAGTGACAGGCGGATCTTCAATTCCTTTACCGGTCGTCCTTAAGGAATGAATAGTTTCATTCCTAATCACTTTTCAGAAACTAACATATGGCTTCAAGCATTCTGGTGATAGAATTAAACTCCATTTTGGATGAAATTAGTGATAATTTTTTTCTCTGGGAATACTACTCCACATCTAATGACGGCAGCATGTATCCAGAAGGGAGGATTCCTTTACGTAGACCGCTTGGGAACATTGGGTACTGCTAATACCCAAAATCGTCGCAACAGCGTAGTGTCTGTGAACTACTCAGTAGACTGGGCTCTAATGACCGTTGTAGTTGAAGGACCCACTTAGAAGAGAAGAAGCTAACTCAAGTCGGGACGAAACTTATTTTTCTCTCCACAGACACCCCTTTTACACTCCTTCCCGAGCAAAACGTCTGTGTGATGGTATACGTATTAATTAGCCACTGAAAGGAAGAAAGTAGCTCCTTGAACAGCTCCTTGTGGCCATTGTTGTGTGCTGGGTCTCTACGGTTAGGATGAAGTTTTCACGGCTTATGTCTTGAATAGTTACATGGCTTATGTTGCTGAAATGGGGCGTCGATATTTGGGGTGCGGCGTTCTAATGGTCCCACAAATGTGTTGACAATTGTTTGGGACGCATGTAGAAAGTCTTGTGGTGGGCCGGCCACCCTGGAAAAAAACAAAAAAGAAGTGCCGCCACTGGTCCTTATACATGGGTTATTTTTTTGTGTACATGTTCAAAACAAAGGTGCGAAGTGATAATGATGATTGCTACCTGACAAACGACCAGGACCCGTTGTGGGGTCAACAAAACATTAATGACCCCTGCAGTGCCACCTTACTACCACTATCGCCGCCACCACCTTCGCCCTCACCTTAGTGCCAAAATTCAATTTGTGTATTTCCTGGCAATTAAATGCAGCTTCTGATGGCTTTGGCATCACTTTGATAACTGACTAGGGAATTAATGGCGGAGCCTACGTAGTCGGTTCCTCGTGGTGGCGACTGCGGTGACCCCTGTTTGCCTCCTTCCGTCAGAGAGGAGAAATCAAGGGACTGCCAATATAAGTGGAAGGAAGGGGACTTTGAGAATCATCGCAGTGCTAATTCAACTGATGAAGCAAATATTTGGAAGGGTATTTGTTTTGTTGTAGCAGTCAATGCTGCCGCTGTCTCTCCTCCCTCTGTCCTCCCTCCTTATATGCACCCTCTTCAGATAGTCATCCATCAACCTAACCTTCTTCGCCTGCGAGCTGCCTTCAGGAAAGCGTCCTGCTACCATTCAACCATCGTTGTTTAAGCCCTAGTTCCTAGCCAGGATCTTGGGTCACTAAGCGGTGGCGGCTGGGGTACAGATGTGCACCTGGATTTGTCGCCCATCCTCTAATTGCTATTAAATCTTTGTTGAGTTGAAGTAGGAGTTTCCTCAAGGTGAGGAATGCCCTTTAAAAACAAGAACGGAACTTTCGACCCATGTCTACAATGGATTCCTAATTTTCAGTTCTCATGCCACGTCAGGTGTCTGACAAACTACTGATGTTTTAAGCCCAGAGCCAACCTTAGAGTTGGCGAGGCCCAAGGCAGCAGGCGATAGCGGGGCCCCAGTACCAAGTTTTTTTTAATTGACCAGCGCGGGCCCAAGGCGGTCGCCTTGCCCTAAGGCCAGCCCTGTTTAAGCCCATATAGGTAGATTTGCCCCGAACTGGTAGCATGATGGTTTGGGCATTGCGGACATTTGGGAATTGCGTTGGACACACCAGTTCTTGTCAGATCTTGGTTGGTTGGGAACACTGGGTACTGCTAATTGCCTCACTCCTACACCCCCCTCACCCGCGAGCAGCCTCCACAGGGTCCGACCCGTTATGGCTGCTTGACCAACTCCTTTACCCGTTGGTGTAACAAGCTAAACGTCAAGGTATGGAGACATACGTGGTATAGTCACTCATGGACGTCTTTGATTAGTAATGTCTGTCGTGTCCCGAGTAAAATTGTGTGCTATAATAATCCCGGTAGGAAACCAGATAAGCCAGAAACTCTTATTGCCCTACGTCCGAAACGGGGTACATGGTGTCAGAGGTTATGGAGTCTTGCAGAAAGAAATATGCAGGTTTTAATAAACAGACGCCTCATGATGATTATTACTTAGGCCAAAATTGATTGTGTACAGTCTAAGAAACTTGGTTTGTTTGCAAAGTGATAAAACTTTCAGGATAAAATGACGTCCAAACACGATCCTGTAAATTAATAATTCAGTTGACCCCTTTTGCGACCCGAGAAACACAATGAGTAATTGAGACAATGGATTTACTTGGTGTTACGATGGAGTTTTTAGTCTGCTGCTGATTCTTCTTCTTCGTCTTCCTCCTTGGGTCTTTTTTTTTTAATATTTGGATTGAAATGACTCAGGTACTCGAGGATTTGTCCTAGGCGTTGTTAGCCTTGGCGAAATCTTAAAATAGGAAATTGGACGGGGTCAGAGGTTGAATAAAGGGACATTCGTCCAGAGTAACCTTCAGACTTAAGGCACGCACGCTGTTTACAGACTTATATAAATCTTCAGAAATGAAAAAAGGAACTTAAATTAGAGTGAAAGGTGTTCTCTCCCTCTCCCTCACCTGTTCTCCTCCCTGGCCCGAGGTGGAGGGCCCGCCTCGTCAGAGATACGTGGGTGAGTGTGCAATTGATTGGATCTCCTCAGGTTTCGTTTTTTTTTTTACAATTTTGGATGAATGCTTTCACATCTGCGTGCATAATGTAACAAGTACCAGTACAACCTTAAATGTAAATCACGGCCCGAAGGTGGTGGTTATAAGAAATTGTTGAAGGAGATTCCAGAAGACGAATAAGAGGAGGTTCGGGGGTGGGGAGGGGCGAGGATCCATTTGCGAAAATCTCAGTTTCCTCCTCACGCACACACACACACTATCGAGTCTCTCTCTCCTATCTTCATCCACCCTCACCTACTGTCCAAAACTAGCCCATCTTTGCTAGTTTCCCTCTTCTACTGATGTTTAGAAGCAGGAATTCATTCAGCATTTTTATTTACCAATTTTCTTCCTCTCCCCCCTCCCTCTCTCTCTTCCTCCCTTGTCCTCTTTTGTTGGCCCGGGGCTGAGTGAGAGCGAGAAAACAAAAAAGAAGAAAAACAATAAGTATAAACTCGTTGCCAACCACCACTCCTTCAACCCTTTAATACCTTCGTAATCCATCTCATTCTCCTCTCCAAAATGTGTCTAACAAACACTAGATTTGAGTAGCCCTCTTCTGGGCGTTACGTCAGTTGGTCCCCCCTTCCTCTCTCTCTATCTCTCTCTGAAGTAACATCTACCTTTTCTTTGCCTCCCTCACACCCCATTTCCCCAATTGTCCACAAGAATCTCACCCTGTCCACCTTTTCCATATCCCCCCCCTCTCTCTACACACATTTCTGCATCCACGTTTCACTCGTCTTTCCCTCCCATACAAGTTTTTTAAGACTAGTTTTGAAATAGCGTTTGTTTGCTCCACCCCTGGACCACACTCTTCTGACTTGTTTCCACCCGCCCCCTTCCTCCACTCGTCCCTCACCTTCATCGCCCAAACAAACTCCCGTTTGCTCTCTCTCTCGCTCTTCAACTTTCACGGGATCTGGTAGTTTTAATGACCGAGTGTAAAAAAACTGAGGCTTTAAGAAAATGATATTGATGATGCAGCGGTGGTGGCGGCGGCGGCTGACCGACGGCGAGGAGATGATTCGTCCAAGATGAAGCCTAGAGATAGGGTAAGCAGTTGAAGTCTTGGCACGCGAGTGAGTATTAGATGTAAAACATGAACCCGTCCCACCCTTCTTTCGTAGTCAGGTATCCCTCCCCCAATTCTACGAGGATGTTCTTCTCTCCTTTCTTTCCCCTCCTCCCCCCTCCCGCTATCATCCTTACCCCATCCTCCTTTTTTTTTTCGTCAGGTCCACCCCAGGCCAAACCGGCCCTTTGTTAAAGTAAGTGTATTATTGAGTGTAACTGGTTTGAATAAAACCCCTACTAACACCTAAGCCTAATGACAAATAGACTTAAAAAAAGCCACAACACGCACCTGCTCTGGACATCTCCCTTCCTCCCATCATGCACCCTTCCTCGTCTGGGACATTAGCCTCACCTCTTTCATTCTTGCGTTTTATTAGCATTCGACCGACCATCCGTAGACCGGACGCTGCTAGTGCTTTTGAATTTTTTTTAAAATGGATTATGAAGGAAAGTAACATGCTAGTCCGAGGTGCACGCCTCACCTTACCACCTCTCCACCTCCTTCTTCTTCCTCTTTTACTGCCAAATAATAAACGTGGCGATTGCCAGGAAAGCTGTTAGTGGATGCAGGTTCGATTTTATCTGAAAGCAGTGACATGACTTGGGGTGTGAAATTTCCATTTGTTATTTGTACAGTGTGCCATATTGGCCATGCGAGGGACCCATCCCATCTTAATAGCAGGCATGTGTTAAATGGAAAAGCGCAACAGTTGAATAGGGCCTAGCAGACTTCCAGAAGGATTAAAAAGAATACATTGCTTGTCATGGTGGTACTCCAGGTTTGAATCCTTTGGTCGGTGCTGCTGTACTTTTTCCTTATGCTGTCCAAATTGGACGAGTTACCTTTTACTCTTCTTGAATCGGTGCTCCTCACGCTTTCTGCAGAGCAGAAGTATAGTAGACTAATGTCAATAGTTGCACCTCTCCCCTTAAATATTGAATCTCAGTGGTTGCCTCGTACGTTATGGGTACCAGGCTCGATCCTGGACTAGGCGTTCTTTCAGACTTCACGTTGACTCCATTGCCTAGTTTTTGGACTCTTGACACCGGCGGGTCGGTGGGTTTTAACCCATCCATCCCAAACACTACCATATTCGTACGTACAACCTACTGCTGGTCTTCCTTTGACCTGCATCCCCCAATGAACCTAGTCAGATCCTCCCCTCTTCTCACTACATTACTACACCACTTCAATCTATTATTTCTAAAAATAAATGCAAATCCTAACTTTTCCCTCTATTGGACGGTATTGTCCCCCAGCCGGCTGCCGATCAAAGCGGCAACTGCTATACTTATCGTCGGTCTACTGTTCGTTGGGGCTCTCCAACGACGCCAGGGACTAAGCTCCTACACCTGGGAGTTTGCCCCGTTGCATAGCGGGGAGGATTCTTTTGCGTGCAAGTGCCATCATACACCTCACGGGACCTCGGTTTTAGGCCTCCTTCTCATAGAGTAAGACCCACTAGGTGCGTCTCTCTCGCTGGAAGGAAGCCAACCTTCCTCGATCGAGCCTGGAACCACGTGATCCAGCAATCAAGCACGCTACCGAGGCGTGTCCAATCTAGTTTCTTATTCCTAATTCTGTTCTCGACACCCCACTCATGGACCGCAGCATTCGCACTCTATTATCATGGCTGTTCCTCACTACCCAACACTGCTCCTTATACAATAGCTGCCCTAACCGCTGTCTTGTTTTATTTTTCGTTGGTGTTTTAGGGCCCTTCAACTGCACAGACACTACGCTGTTACGACGATTTTTCGGTATTGGCAGTGCCGAGTGTTCACAAACGGTCACCCATGCTAGTACTAGCTAGGGTTGCGGTGCTTAACCTCAGTGATCAGGCGAGAGCTGGTGTTTCCAACGCAATACTGCCGCTCCCGCTGCCCTCGGATGTGATCCATAGAATCAGTGGGGGATGGATGAAGTGCAGACGGGCAAGTGGAGTCCTGTATGATGGTAGGGCCCCCCCTCAAGTTGAAAGGGAAGTTTTACAGGGCAGTGGTTAGGCCCGTTATGCTATATGGATCAGGGTGTTGGGCAGTGAGGAAAAGCCACGTAAATAGAATACATATAGCCGAGATGCCAATCCTCCGGCACATGAGTGGGGTGTCGAGAGTTGATAGTTAGCAATGAGTATATTAGAGGTAGTGTGGGGTGGGGGACATCGCGGAAAAAATGAGGGAGAGTAGGTTGAGGTGGTATGGACGCGTAATGAGAAGATGGGAGGAGGAGCTCGTTAGGTCCATTTCAGGAATACAGGTGATTGGAAGGAGCCGAGGCAGACGTCGGAGGAAGTTGTCCGTAAGGATATGGTAGTGTGTGGGGTGGACGGAGACCAGGTGGGAGATAGACGGGTGTGGAGGGTTAGAACCTGCCCTCCCCCTGCTAGCTGGCTAGAACTCCTCCTAGAAGCGCCCTTGTTAACCAGTCACGTGTGATTTCAAACGAGATCTTGACGATGCGATAATGAGTGATTGGATTGTAAATGGAATGCTATCCAAGTTCCACCACAATGCATAATCACTTTTAGTGATCTTTTACTCCAGTCTATCCATTTTTTAAAAGATGCTCATGGCCGACTGCAGTATTTTTAACTTTTACCAGGTAATTGGAGAAAAATTTCTCTCAATCATCATTCACTTTCCAAGCACAAATTCGTTGTTATTTTGGTTTTGAAAATGTGAATGGTCAAGATGGTTCTCACTTGTATTTCCACAAAGTCATGCTATGAGGACTTCGGTTGGTCTTCTTGAAAGTTGCTGTGGTTTGAAAAGTTTTCGTTATTTTTGTGATTGGCGTTACTTGGTGAAGAAAGTTCTCAGAATGTGAAGCTAAACTCAAGATCTGTGGTCAGGTCCTAAAGTTATAATTTCAATGAAGGTGCTTGACCACCAAGTAGACTGAATGATTGTTCTTTATTCCCATAGATCTCTATCATCTTTCTAATCTGTTTTATTTCACTTAACATATCAGTTAACGCAACTCCTAACACTTTTCCCACCTATGGTGGGGAGCGGCGAGTTGCGTTGGACACACCAGTTCTCGTCTGATCACTGAAGTTAAGCAACGCAAGCCCAGTTAGTACTGACATGGGTGGTCGCTCGGGAAAGCTGGGTACTGCTAACACCCAATAATCGTCGCATTTGTGTAGTGTCTGTGCATTAGAACTATGCAGTGGACGGGTCTCTAATGACCTTGTAGTTGACGGGACCTTAAACTCCAACAAACAAACAACGGGGGTGGGGTACCCATCTTGTCCCTCTGAATGGACACATCATCATCATCATACCCTAATCCGGCCTATGGCACGGTCGGGTCTGCGAGTTCTAGTCCTCCACTTCCAGTTATCTCCCACAAGGTCCCCGTCCACCCACACACTGCCATATCCTTACGGGTAGCGGCGAATTGCGTTGGGCGCGCCAGTTCTCGTCTGATCACTGAAGTTAAGCAGCGCAACCCCAGCTAGTACTGACGTGGGTGGCCGCTTGAGAAAACTGGGTACTGCTAATACCCAACAATCGTCGCATTTGTGTAGTGTCTGTGCAGTCTCTGCATAAGGACTATGCTGTGGACGGGGCTCTAATGACCATTGTAGTTGAAGGGCCCTAAAACACCAACAAACAACAACATATCCTTACGGACAATTTGCTTCCATGTCTGCTTCGGTCCCCCTTGCCTCGGGTGCTTCCAACCACCTGCATTCATGAAATGGATCTAACAAGCTCCTCTTCCCCCTCGTCTCTTTACGTGTCCTTACCACCTCAATCTATTCTCCCTCATTTTTTTCCGCCTTGTCCACCACCCCGAGGCTACTCATTCCTTAATCCCTCTGAATAGATACAAGGGTGATATATTGGACAGTGTTTTTCCGCAGCCGGCTGCCGACCGGGTAGATGAGGCAAAATTCCCGGGCTCTTCTCCCCCCCCCCCCGTCATAGGTGGAGTGCCTCAACGACCATTAGACCGATGCTAAATAAACAAGGGTCGCAGCTTTGTTCGGCAGCCAGCTGCGGGAAAATACTTCCAATATATCACCCGTGTGCCCATTCAGAGGGATACGATTGGTCCATAGGATTCCCATCCTGCCACAGGTGGAAAATGGTTAGGAGTTGCTTTTTTTAGTCTTGCTAAAGCATGTTTCATGCAGATTTTCTGCTCCTGTTGTTAGTTTAATACCGTTGTTTGCACTCTAGGAAAACATGAATTTAGATGGGGAGAAAAAGTGGTCTGGGATAATTAAAATTCTTAAGACAGTTCATTAGATTTCTGGGAAAAATTAGGGCTGCCTTCTCATAATGTACTAAGAGACTCGTGGGGTTAGTGAAGCCATTTTAAAATGAGAAGGGGTACTCCATTCCCCTTCAGCTTTGAATGAAGATTTGAAAAGATATTGGGCCTAATTTGTGCAGTAAATGATAGGGTGTATTTTTTTGGCTTTTTCTCACCCCTTCCCCAACCGTCCAATCGTCAAAATATTGGTTCTTAGGGGAAAGTTTAGATCGGGATGAAAACTGCCGTTGTTCGTACACATTAGCCAAAATGTGGACCATTTCCTCTCTCTCGCTCTCTCTCGTACTTCCAACATTTAGTGCGGTCAGCTAGGCTTGACATGTTTATAGCCCCATTCCGGCCCTAATACCCTTTCCCAAATTCCCGCGATCACCTCCGCTGGGTTCGTCCTGTTATGGTGATTGGCTAGAACCCCAACCCGCAAGAGCATTATTATTATTATTATAGTGTCCGGACTGGGAGTCTGCAATCTACGACCCGCCTGCCAAATTTGTCCCATCCACGAGACTCGATGGAATATATAATAGGTCAGGGGATGAATGGGTCCTCCATAGCCTTGCATACATTACTTCTGGCCCGTGAATGGGAAAAGGTGCGTTAAGCCAATCACATGAGACTTGAATTGACTTTCCGCTACTGGCTGTCAATTTCAGGGGCCCATTATTATTGCAGTACTAATGGACTTATGGATGGACAGCGACGGTGATCGTTATGTCAACGGCAATTTTGGAGGCGGATACTTCTCGTTCACGCTCGCTTGCTCTCTTAATTAATTCTGAGGCGTTGTCGGAGGAGTCTTCTTAATTGGGAGGTTCAGGACGCGCTTGCTGATGGACGACGGTCCACTGGACCGTTGCCATCCATTAATGATGGCGGTTTATGTCCTTGTTGAACTGTGTTGTTGTATTTGCACGCACACTGAACTTATTATCCTATTACCACAATAAATGATGGGGTGACAATGGCTGACGGAGGAAAAGACTTGATGCAATAAACTAAAATAAGAATAGCAGTTGAAATGTTTATCGTTTGATTTCTCCCTGTCGTCTTTTCCTTCCTCATTCTCTCCCACTGATGACCCACCTCGGTGGCGCAGGGTAACTACCCTGGTTCTAGGTTCGATACTGGACCGAGGTGTGTTGACTTCTTTCAGGCGAGAGAGATACCCCCGAGTGTTCCTTCCTTTGGATGAGAAGTTGAGGGAGCGGCGAGTTGCGTTGGACACACCAGTTCTTGTCTGATCACTGAAGTTAAGCAACGCAAGCCCATCTAGTACTGACATGGGTGGTCGCTCGGGAAAGCTGGGTACTGCTAATACCCAATAATCGTCGCATTAGTGTAGTGTCTGTGCAGTATATGCATTAGAACTATGCAGTGGACGGGTCTCTAATGACCTCGTAGTTGACGGGACCTTAAACTCCAACAAACAACAACAATGAGAAGTTGAACGAGGGTCCCGTGTGGTGTACGATGGCATTGGCACGTCAAGGAACCCTCTCTGCTATGCAACGGGCAGATGAGACAGAAATGTCCAGGTGTAGGAGCTCGCTCCTCCCCCGGCGTCGGTAGAGTGCCCCACCGAACAGTAGACCGACATTAGATAAGCATAGGGGTTGCATCTTTGGTCACCAACCAGCTGCGGAAAAACACTATCCAATATATCACCTTTGTGTCCATTCCGAGGGACAAGATGGGTACCCGGACCTGACATAGGTTCCCGCCCATAGGCGAGGAAAGGGTTAGGAGTTGCTTTGCTGCCAAAGAGTGAATTAGTTTCGTTTTTGTTATTGCCCTTGGCCGCAAGTAGTCCACCCATTTTGGAAATGTTTGGACCCACCTCGGCACGTTAATGGCAGTGTGCTTGACTCTTGATCCCCCCAGTGCGCAGAGTCTATCCTGGCGTAGAAGGGTGGTTTCTTGTTTTGGAAAGTAGTAGGGATTGCTCGTTTCGTTGTTGGGGGAAGGTGTAAAGCAGTGGCCAAGTGCAGTGTGTAAACTGCATTGTGCACCGAATGAAATGTGAAAATCGGCAAAACTCCCCAGGGGCGTGCCCTTTCTGGCGTCGTCACTAAGTAGCCTTCAGAGCTGGATGGAGGCTGATTTTAAAATAACGCAATAAAACAATCATTTAGAAATATTTGGCACTATGACACCTCATGGACATGCATGCCAGTGTACCTTTCATTTCGCCATAGGAAAATCCATTCATCCCGCCAATTGGCCCGTTTTAAAAATATTTTTAATAAGTGGATACTTGCAAAGGTGACGGGTCAGTGACGACTACTGACCACTTGAGAACGCCTTTTCGATTTATTGGCGCGCGCCGCACGAGACCTGAGTTTCGGGACGCCCCGTAATGTGTGGAGCAAAATTTTAATGCATTCGTTGCGCAAAATTTGCTGAGGGGGAAGGGTGGGGACATTGCAAGGTTTGTGGCATGAAAGGGCAGTTTCGAGTTGCGGGGTCCCGTGGACGTGACACCGGCTATATATTTTTTTTTTTCATACTCCTTTTTTGTCATTTCATATGAGCGCAAACTTTGCACCTCTTTACTCTTCTGGTTTGTGGTATATATGTGTAACGTCGCACTTGACGCCCCCCCCCCTCTCTCCTTTTCCCTTTACAGAGGCTGTTTTGATTCGACACTCGAAATCTCAAGTCATGTGATGTTTGAATTGCAACGCAGATAAGTAGGGTTTTAGGTTTCAAGTGTTTGGTTTACAAATTTGGGAATTAAATAGACTGTTGCAAGGTGTCAAAAGTGCGGACAGTGTCAAAAGTGATGAATTTGGGGAAGGGAGGGAATACTGTTCCTCACACACGTAAACATTAGGGGAGCGGCTTATTGCGTTGGACACACCAGTTCTCGTCTGATCACTGAAGTTAAGCAATGCAAGCCTAGTTAGTACTGACATGGGTGGTCGCTCGGGAAAGCTGGGTACTGCTAATACCCAATAATCGTCACATTAGTGTAGTGTCTGTGCAGTGTACGCATTAGAACTATGCAGTGGACGGGTCTCTAATGACCTTGTAGTTGACGGGACCTTAAACACCAACAAACAACAAGTAAACATTAGTAGTCGCAGAAGACTTTCTAGTCGTGCGTATATTTCTAAAACTTGGATAGCGCTGTGGTTAACGTCAAGCTTTCACAGTTGATGTATACAGGTTCAAATCCCTAGAAATTGTCTCGACAGCATAAGCATTCTGTGAGAATACCTCGTACACAGGTTCTTCCTCTGTGAAATGGTCCTGGCCATTCTGTCAAGTGTCTCGTCTTGTTAGTCCTACAGCATTAAAAGAGGGAAAAAATTACGGGACACATTTACTTTTATGCCTTCTAGTTATCATCATACCTTTATCCCGCCCATGGCAGGGTCGGGTCTGCGGGTTCTAGTCCTCCACTAGCACCTATCTCACCAGGTTCCCGTCCATCCCACACACTACCATATCCTTACCGACAACTTGCTCCCACGTCTGTATTCCATGTTCCTAATCTAAGATTAGCTCATATTCGGGATGAACATGCTCTGACTGGGGGCACCCCAGCCAGGCGTCTGTCACCCGCAGGAATATTGGCCTGGTTGTCTGTGGGGATGCCGGGCTACGCTTTTATGCCTTCTAGTGACCATTGTAATTTGGTTCGCGGTGTTGAAATGCATTTCCGGTCTGCACCCCATTATCATTTTTTAACGCACTTGTTATATGGTATTGCATAAATTAATTTCTTTTTCAATTTTGTCAATGATTGGTGCTAGAATAACAGGGAATGGGGTTGGGAGATGATTCGTGGTGGTCCTCCGTGGCGTAGGGTCATTTCAGTTGGAGACTGCCCAATAGTGTCCTGCCTTCTTGTTTATGTTTTTATTGTACCGTTCGTGCTTGACTGCCACCTCTCTCGTCCTTCTTCCCCCCCTTCGTATCAAGTGCCGTTGCAAGACTCGTGATGTTTTCGTTCGTCCTGCGAAACTCTGTACCCAGAAGTTGTACTACTAAACTTCACAACACTTGTACCCCTGTTCTGTAAGACGTCACACTCGTCATTAATCCAGCTGACGTGCATAATTGCTACTATTAATCCTTTATGATCTGCACTATGTTGAGCCTAAGATTCCCTTCCGAAAAATCCTTTCTCATCAACTTTTAATATCTTGAAGGATTCTCGTACGGCACTCCGACGTCAGAGCCTTGGGCAATCTCCTAAGATTTCTGTGATAAAAAAACATGATTACTTTTGGTATGTGTCATTGACTAAAGCATATTTATTTCTAGAGCTTACATTGTACCCATCCCCCCTCGGTGGCCGTAGTAGGTAGCACGCTCGGTAACTGCGTCAGTAGTTCTAGGGTCGATACTGAACCGAGGTGGGTTGGCTTCTTGACTCGTTTGCTGACCGCTCATTCTGCTCTACTAGCGAGCTCTAGTATTGGTAGGGGAGCGGCGAGTTGCGTTGGACACACCAGTTCTCGTCTGATCACTGAAGTTAAGCAACGCAAGCCCAGTTAGTACTGACATGGGTGGTCGCTTGGGAAAGCTGGGTACTGCTAATACCCAATAATCGTCGCATTCGTGTAGTGTCTGTGCAGTATATGCATTTGAACTATACAGTGGACGGGTCTCTAATGACCTTGTAGTTGACGGGACCTTAAACTCAAACAAACAAACAAAAATCTAGTATTGGTAGTAAGGCTTACACTTAGACTCAGTGCACCGGTTCTATTCTGGCCAAAGCTGTGGTGTTCAACGTTAAAGTGGCCGTACACGATCGGTCCATTTGGACTGAGTCCAAATGAGGGGGTCATTGACGACCACATCAATCCCCGCGGAGCCAGGCCTGTTCCACTTTGCTTTATGTCACAATCAAGTGTACATCTGTGAATTTTTCAACAACAATTGTGAATATTTGCAGAGTCGGCGCTGAGAAACGTGGGGCCCAAAGCAAGGATCAAATGCCGGGAGCCCCGCCAGACAATGCTTGTGATAATTAGGGGTTCCCAAACTGTACGCTAGTTGTATAGTTTCTACCCGGGCCCAAAATATCCTAGGTACGCCACTGCCCGAACGATGAAAAGCAAAGTTTACAGAATGTCGTTAGGCCCGCTATATTGTATGGCTCAGTGTTGGGCACCTAGGAAGAACCATGAAAGGAGAATGCAAATGGCCGAGATGCGAATGCTGCGCTACATGACTGGGGTGTCGCGAGCCGACAGAATCCGAAACGATTATATTAGAAGCAGATTGGGGCGGGAAACATCACAGAAAAATGAGGGAAAATCGGCATAAGTGGTATGGTCATGTGATGAGGAAGGGGGAGGAGGAACTTATTAGGTCCATTATGGAATTGCAGGTGATTGGGGGCACCAGGAGTAGGGAAAGACCAAAACGGACGTGGGAGCAAGTGGTGCAAAGGATCATGGATGCGAGCGGGGTGCAGGACTTGGTGAGGATAGGTAGGGGTGGAGGATAGGATCCCGCAGACCCGACCCCGCCGCAGGCGGGATGATGGTGAAATGATGATGACGCCACTATCCCAACGAACAGTAGGTCTACGATGAATAAGCCTGGGGATTGCAGCTTTGGTCGTCAGCCGGCTGTGTAAAAATACCATCCAATAGATCGCTCACGTGCCCATTCTGAGGGAGGAAAGGGATTAGTAGTTGCTTAGCTGCCTCTGCAGTTCGCATTTGCCACAAACGGGGCTGCTGAGGAGGCCATACTTTCCGACTCGAGGTCTAATTTCTTGTTGAAAAGCTTTGGATCGGGAATTGCACACGCACAACGAAGGCCCGCAAGTTTCCCAACTCCATTAGGCGCAGGGATTTCCTACAGACGGTAAGGCCGAGGCTCGGCTTCATGGCTTGGCGTCGTGGATTTTGAACTGGACGAAAATCTAGCCGGGCCTGCCGATCCACAACAATCCATCTGCGTTGGCCACCTTAAATGGAACGGCTTATTACGGTGGACACACCAGTTCTCGTCTGGTTACTGAAGTGAAGCAACGCAACCCCAGCTAGTACTAACATGGGTGGCCGCTTGGGAAAACTGGGTACCGCTAATACCCAAAAATCGTCGCATGCATTAGAACTATGCAGTCTGCATTGGAACTATGCAATGGACGGAGCCCTAATGGCCTTGTAGTTGAAGGGCCCTAAAACACCAACAAAACAAACCCCGCCTTAAAAGAACCCGTTGTACATGAAAAACACACGGGCATAAATATTTTGAGGGACTTCGCCCCTTGACATCGGTCAACCAAGAAAAGATTGCAGTTATCAAAAGGAAACGGCTCTTTTCTTTCGTGACTGTATGGTCCTACTTGTTCCCACTATTTGGGGCATTCTCTGTTAGTTACTCTTTCTTTACCTGAGGTGAACTGGCAGAGATCGTAGACTGGTCACAGTATGGCTTGTCAGGGAGATAGGAGAGAGGGCACCTCCGACCGCGGTCATTGGTCAACCTGCGCACCATTGAACTCGAGAGGTTAGAGCGCACTATCACTTGGGCTACACGGAGGAGGAGTAGGGGGGGGGGTCGCTTGCATTCAATATATTCTGGTAGACTAGAGACTTATTAGTAGACCAGAAACAGCATTACTACAGGTCCTAGGTGTCAAGGAAATTTCAGGATGTAACCGCCTTGAAGTTGTTTGCAAGTGCAGGTTTTTTTTTCGGTGCTATTGAATTTATCCCAAGGTGCGGTATAAGATTTTTGGCTAACACCCAAGCAACAGGTACACCAGCCCCTCCCTTCCATGTGCATACATGAGAGACCCCTTCTCTTCTCCTCTGTCAGCGGTCCACCCTCCCTCCTGCTTTTTCATGGTTTTCCTCGTCGCTTTTCGCCTTTGTCGGGACACCACACCGACAAAGTGG
Source organism: Trigoniulus corallinus (assembly GCA_013389805.1). Taxonomy (NCBI): domain Eukaryota; kingdom Metazoa; phylum Arthropoda; class Diplopoda; order Spirobolida; family Trigoniulidae; genus Trigoniulus; species Trigoniulus corallinus. Next base: position 38,738,970 of record JAAFCE010008833.1, on the reverse strand, counting down.
GGGCTCCAAGTGATAAAGGATCATTTTAATTGTGCGACTGTTTACATTTTGATAAGATCAAACTAAGGCGCACTAAATCCATTTATTCCACTAATAGTGAGGTGGATTTACCTGAATGTCCTGACGCATCCCTTTATCCCGTTTCCCCTTCCGACACCCGCCTTCTTCTTCCCTCTGCTCCTTTTCTCACCTGTCCCACTTCACGTACAATTCCGTGCGTCTGCCTCTTTTAATCGCCTTACTTTGCCTTTTCATTTGCAACGCGCCGTCGTCACATCTGTTGACTTGGTGAGGTCATCAGTGAAAAGAAGTTGCATAGTAAGTTCTTCTGTAGTGGACCTGGGTTCACACCCGTGCCGATTTTGGGAGCACGCATTAGTCGATGTGAGACTGATGTACACTGTCCCGTTATTGGATCGGATAACAATATGGAGACGCTCACTGAGATTATATTTAATTTCTGCTCTTGACTCCATTTGACCCCGGGAGCGGCGAGTTGCGTTAGACACACCAGTTCTCGTCTGATCACTGAAGTTAAGCAACGCAAGCCCAGTTAGTACTGACACGGGTGGTCGCTCGGGAAAGCTGGGTACTGCTAATACCCAATAATCGCCGCATTAGTGTAGAGTCTGTGCAGTATATGCATTAGAACTATGCAGTGGACGGGTGGACCTTGTAGTTGACGGGACCTTAAACACCAACAAACAATCCATTTGACCCGCCTCCGTGGCGCAGCGGGTAGCACTCTCGGTAACTGCGTCAATAGTTCTAGGTTCGATACTGAACCGAGGTGGCTGGCATCTTTTGGGCGAGAGAGGCCCCGAGTGCGCCTGCTTTCGGATGAGAAGTAAAACTGAGGTCCCGTAATTCGCACGCAAAAGAACCTTCTCTACTATGCAACGGATAGATGAGGCAAAATTTCTAGGCGTAGGAACTCGTCCCCCCCCCCCCCGGCGTCGGTGGTGTGCCCCAATGAACAGTAGTCCGACGATAAATAAGCATACTAGTTCTAGCTTACGTCGCCAACCGGCTGTGGAAAACCACTGTCCAATAGATCACCCTTGTGTCCATTCCGAGGGACAAGATAGGTATCCGACCCTGCCAGAGGCGGGGGGAAAGGTTAGGAGTTGCTTTTGCTCTTGACTCCATTTCTCTTGTAAGTTAACATCAAAATTGTAAAACGGCACTACTCGGGATCCAAGGAGGACTTCGGTTTTTTTTTGTGGAAATGTTGCCACCTGGGTGTGATCCGACGTGAAGGGGGCAGTAGGGCCGCGCGGTTTTTTTTATAAGGCGCGTGCGTGGTACATATTCTAGTGTGTGAACTGCTCACATTTCATGACTCCACTCATTTCTTTAATTTCACCCGAATTAACGGCATTTCGTAAATTTAGGAATTCTTTAGTCCTTCGTCCCTTCTTCCTGTCCCATCTTTCATAGGTCACTCTTGATATCCCCCATCCTCACATTACGATGTCATTATTAGCAGTTATCTGCAAATGTTCTCTAAATTTGCTGTTGTTACAGGGGTAATGAAACTTTTTTCGCGGTGCTACACCGACCTCAATTGTGGAATGCAGGCCACCATAGGGCATGAGCCCTAACTTCCTGGCATGCTTTGTTTCTTAGTGTTATCCCTTCTGCCTCTTTCATTTCATATTTTATATTTTTTTGTTCTTCCTATGTTTTCTTTCTTCTTTGAGCACAACCGACCAAATTGTCAAAGAACGGATCTAGCCATGTAGGGCTCCGTCTACACATATAGGATTTGAACTCGCACACCTTCACCTCAGTTGAAAGCCTTATCTAATTCTCCGTCAACCGTCTAATCTCCGTTGGTAATGGAATTGGTATGCTGCATACCACTTGTTCTGTTGAGTGTGGGTTCGATTCGCTATAGATTTGATTGTTTGGGTTTCCGTTATTTACTGTAAATGCTTACCATCCCGCCTTAGTGGCGCAGTGGGTAGCGTGCACGGTAGCTGCATCAGTGGTTCTAGGTTCGATACATACTGGACCGAGGTGGGTTGGCCTCTTTCGGGCGAGAGAGAAACCTGAGTGCACCAAGTAAAACCGAGGTCCCCTGTGGTGTACGACGGCATTTGCACGTAGGTAGATGAGGCAGATATTCCAGGTGTAGGAACTCGCCGCTGGCGTCTGTGGAGCGCCGCAACGAACAGTAGACCAACGATAAAATAGCATAGGGGTTGCAGCTTTGGTCGCCAACCGGCTGCGAAAAAAAACTGTCCAATATATCACCCTTGTGTCCATTCAGAGGGACGAGATGAGTACCCGACCCTGAACCTAGACGGGAAGTCTCTCTAAGGAAAGGTGGCAGTCCTGTCTATCTTGCACCTGAAAACACTTAAATGAAGAAAGTGTCATCGAACGAAATCATTGGGTCCATTATGCGACTGTTAGCCCTTAGCCCGACATCTGTGGATTTTGGAAAAGTGTAGTTCAAAGTGGCGCAGAGGTAGTGTGCTCGACTACTGCGTTGGTGCTTCCGGGTTCTATGCTGGATCAAGGTGGTTTGGCTTCTCGAGCGAGAAGCCCCTCAATGCACCTTCCTTTGGATGGGCCGTGTTGTGTGTATGATGTTGCCTGCCCATAAACGAACCCTTACTACTGGTTCGTCAAAATTCCCCGTGTAGAAGTTTGCTCCCAGGTGTCGGTGGAGTCTCGATGGGTCACATGCGGCCCACGGGCCTCGTGTTGGCCACCGCTGCACTATGCACTAGCTCCCCATTCCAGCTTTTTTTTTTGCCTCTCTCAAGTTTGACTGTGGGACTTTCTTTCTCCAGTGCCCGAATAACACAGGGGCTGAATAGTGACAATTCCCCAAACAGAGCCACTAACAATTAACTTTATATGGTCCTTTTTAAATTCCTATTCCTCCCGCCCTGATTGAGTTTTTTATTCGGCATGTTTATTACATTGGGGCCATATCTGACCTGTTCTTCCCCAACAGTTATGGCGGTCCTAGAGACATTGTTTATGTAATTGGCCCATTTGTTTGTAAGCTCCTGTAATGTTGAAGAAAGTTTTTCATGGTTTTTGGAACTTGGTGAAAAGAGAGTATTTTAATGGACCCTTGTCATGTGCCCTTGAACTGTAGCATATGCACATGTGATGATGACGTCCCCTCCCAACCCCTGTCCTCGGTAATATACTTATAAAGTGTTGCATTCTTGTCAAGTACACTCCTTTACTTTTTCCCTCAATTACCAAAATTACCAACTTCTGAACTTTAACCCCTCCTTCTTTCCAGTTTTTAAGAGAAACATTACACCTCTAAGTTGCCAGTCAAGCGAGAGGTGCCCCCAATTCAACTTAGGGTTGTCCACCGTTTTTGGTGAAATGACTGAAGGTTGAGGGAGGAAAGAGGTTGAAGGGGGAGAGTTGTGCTCGTATCCATAATAGTTATTTTGTGCCACCGACCCGTGTCCGCCAAATCTTTCTTTAATTAACAGACTGTAAGACGTGGTGTTGGTGGCAGTGACGGGTCGGTCGGATTTCGTGAGGAACACTTAAATAGCGATCGGTTGTCCGGGATCGTAGTGGCAGTGATCATTTTCTATTTGGTGTAGAATAACTCACGAGTGAGTACACTCTGACTAGAGATGGGACGGGGAGGACATTTTGTCAGTTGAACCCATCTCATGGCCAACTGACATGAGTCACCCGATGGACCGTGCACACGAGAAACGTTCCGCGTCATTTAATAGTGTTTCGTTTTTTTTTTTTTAAGTTTTGCAGGTTGTCCCTTCTCTCCCCCTCTGCTCAACTTCAACAACTCTTACTGCTAGTATTAGGACCTTTCTCGTGTGTCATGTTTCTTGGGACCTGGACCATAAAGGGAATAGGAATCTCGTAATTCTGGTTTAAGATTTCTCGTTCACAGCTCTTTCTTTGTTGGCTCCTTGGAGTTCAAGTTTGAGAGCGGGAAGTCCACTTGGCTGACCTCACATTTACCCTTCATGTCTCTTATCCTAAGATGTCCTGTCCTGAAGTAGTGTACTTTTACAGAGGAGCACAGTTGATTGTCAGTAATGGTCCATTGCCGTTGACAAATCTTATGACAGCCGTTCGTGCCTTGATGCGAGGTCCCTTTTCGAATATTGGAGTAGGACCATATTTGTATCTCTCCACCCTCTCCCACCACACCACTTACAAAAACCTTCACATGCCAAATGAGTCGAGCATTTGTTCAATTAGCACACAACTCGCACTATTTCCCTTGCCTAAAATGTGCCCCATTTGAATCCATTCATCAACACTCATTTTAGGTTTCACTGAATTACGACAGGCCATTTAGTAGTAGTTAGGGGGCTTTCGTTTATTTTCATCATAAACAGTAGCTGTTTGAGGGCGGTCCACCATCGGCTTCTACTGGACTTGGCCCGGATACTGCATTCTGTAGGTGTGAGTGTGCTGAAAAACTCCGTGGTACCTCTTTTGGCAAAGCACCCGCCGCGGTGGCGTAGTGGTTAGCACGCTCGGCAACTGCGTCAGTAGTTCTAGGTTCGATACTGGACCGAGGTGGGTCGACTTCTTTCGGGCGAGAGAGAGGCTGCGAGTGTGCCTTCTTTCGGATGAGAAGTAAAACCGAGGTCCTGTGTGGGTGTATGATGGCACTTGCACTTAAAAGAATCCTCTCTACTACGCAATGGGTAGATGAGGCAAAATTTCCCGGTGTAGGATCTCGCCCCCTGGCGTCGGTAGCATTCCCCAACGAACACTAGACCGACGATAAATAAACGTAGGGGTGCAGCTTTGGCCGGCAACCGGCTGCAGAAAAAACTATGTCCAATATATCGCCCTGTGTCCATTCAGAGGGACAAGAGGGGTACCCGACCCTGCCATAGGCGGGAAAATGGTTAGGAGTTGCTTACCTCTTTTGGCAAAGCGAAAAAATTGCACCGTCATGTAATAGACGGCGATAGAGTCGTCGGAAAGTTATTTCTACTCGTAATAGGTTTCTGAGGTCTTTTCCCTTTCGCCCCGACAACTAGCCCCATCTATCGTGTCTTTATGTTCCGTGTTCTAGGGGAACATTCCTCTTTTGTTGTTCCCCATTTTTACCAGGAATTCTAGACGAAATATACCCCCTCTCCTATCATAACAAATTTTTAGTTATAAAACATTATAGAAGTGGCTTATTGCGTTGGACACACCAGTTGTCGACTTATCACTGAAGTTAAGCAACGTAACTCCAGCTAGTACTAACATGAGTGGCCGCTTGGGAAAACTGGGTACCGCTAATACCCAAAAATCGTCGCATTAGTGTAGTGTCTATGCAGTCTCTGCATTAGAACTACTCAGTCGACGGGGCTCTAATGACCTTGTAGTTGAAGGGTCCTAAAACACCAAAAAAAATGACATTATGTAGATGACCGGGCCGAATTAAAAATACATCTGACCTATTGACTCGGCATTTAAATTTGAGGAACTTTTATTAGGCAACAAGCAACTTTTTGGCAGGGTCGGGTACCCATCTTTGTCCCTCTGAATGGGCACATAGGCGATCTCTCTTTTTTTGAGCTGCCTCCTGCCTACCAAAGTTGTTCGTTGGGATACAGGGTTCACAGGTCCTACACCTGGAAATTTTGCCTCATCTCCCCGTTGCATAGCAGAGGAGGGTTCTTTCACGTGCAGATGACGTTGTACGCTACACGGGAGCTGCGTTTTACTTCTCACTCGGGGCCTCTCTCTCGCCAGAAAGAAACCAATCCGCCTCGATCCAGTATCGAACCTGGAACCACTGATGCAGTAATTGAACACGCTACCTTTTGCTTCACCGAGGCGGGTCTCATTTCTTAACTTATATGGACCTTTATAATGCATTTTCGACACCGGGATTACGAGTTCTATCCCTTCATTCCTTCCTATGTCCAATGACGTCCCCGTCCACCGTACAGTCCCATGTCATGCTGCTGAGGGAGCGGCTGTATTGCTTCGGACACACCAGTTCTTGCCTGATCGCGCCGCTTGGGAAAAATGGATACTGCTAATACCCAAAAATCGTCGCATTGGTGTAGTATCTGTGCAGTCTCTGCCTAAGAACTATGCTGTGGATGGGGCTCTAATGACCTTTGTAGTTGAAGGGCCCTAAAACACCAACAAACAGCAACAACAACTCGCCTGATCGCTGTAGTTAAGCAACGCAGTCCCAGCTTGTACTAACAAGGGTGGCCGCTTGGGAAAACTGAGTACCTCTAATACCCAAAAATCGTCGCATCAGCGTAGTGTCTATGGTCTCTTTGCGTTAGAACCACGCATTGGACGGGGCTCTAATGACTACTGTAGTTGAAAGGCCTTAAAACACCAACGAAATAAAAAAGCTCATCCGGACCATAAGATGCACTCGAGGTTTTCCTCCCTCTGGCTTAAAAGAAGACATTCTACACCAACGAGGATTGAACCTCCAACAGTGGACTCAGTAAGAAAGTCAGAGGTAAAGATTCTTCTGGTCCTATTTTTAAAACAACAGCGTTTCTTAATTAAAAAAAGTCTCCAAGCGTGAGGTCGCATTCTCCTCTCGCCTTTTGTCGTGCAGCCCAGGCCTGCGTCCTGGTTACGATAACCCAGCCCTGTTTCTCAAGCTTTTAAAGCTGTATAAACGTTGAGGCCCACCACAATCTGCACGTGTTCGTTGAAGAGGTAGAAAGAAAGGCTTGAGACCAGCAAAGTAGGAAAGGGCCCTTTTAAAAATAATTGCTTGAAATCTTAGATTTATGAAGCTTTTACTGAAATGGTATATCACGCTTTAAGAAAGTGACCCAATGAAGATTTAGGAAAGAGTATATAGGTGAAGGGGTTGGTATGTGGTCAGTTATTTTGAAAGAGAGACTGCAAGGAGCACATGAGTCTTTTTGTCAGAACTTCACAGGCTGCCTGATAAACATTGGCTCTAAAAGAAGTCAGTCAACGTTTACTCATCGCGTATTTTGTTTCTTGTCTCTTACTGGGACACTTTTGTGAAGTGGATATTGGCCGTTTAAGAAAATAGAGAAAGGTGATAGGTAATGTCAGGTGTGCCTTCCTAGTTTCAAAGGTCCTTTTTTTCAATCACACATTTATCCCTTTTTTTTGTCAACAATTGAAACGTGCAGAACAGAAGCCGGATGAAGATTGGGAAGACCCTTTAGCTTGTTGTCATTGAGGATGACTATGCACGTGCAGTGAGCAAAATTAATGAAAAGGGGAACACTGACATTGGAAAGTGATTAGGAGGTATGAAATACCCCGTCAAAATTTAAAAGAGGGTAGGAAGGACGTTGATATCTTTTTGTAGGTGCCTTGAATTTCTGTTCGTCCCTTTGCCATATTCAGGTCGTCGTTTTAAGACCTTTCGCACCTGTAAGAACTCAAACTTTTTAATAGGCATTATTTCTCACTGGTTAACAAACGATCCTCTTTTGAAAAAGTTACTGGTATTTCTCGTCCAGCGCCCTCTTTCACTAACCAGTTATTGGTGCCCAATAAGGGGAACGCCTTATTGCGTTGGACACACCAGTTCTCGTCTGATCACTGAAGTTAAGCAACGCAACCCCAGTTAGTACTAACATAGGTGGCCGCTTGGAAAAACTGGGTACTGCTAATACCCAAAGATCGTCGCATCAGTGAAGTGTCTGCCAGTCTCTGTATTAGTACTATGCAGTGGACGGGGTTCTAATGACCTTTGTAGTTGAAGGGCCCTTAAACACCAATGTCATTATATCCCTATCCCACCTGTGGCAGGGTGGGGTCTGCAGGCCCACTGAACGTGCTCTGACTGGGAGCACCCAAGCCGGGCGTCTGGAATATTGGCTGGATTGTCTGTGGGGGGATGTAGGCCTACCCTACGGCCCTAAAACACCAACAAAACAAATCATAAAGGTGCCCAATGACCCACCCAGCTGTCTCCAGATGGGGACAAGTAGGCCTATACGTTTTTATTATGTACCTTAAAAATTAGTGGTTATCTCTTTTCCTTCCGTGACCCTTAACGTGTTTATGAATGGACCATGACTTATGAAAAAAGCAGCGGACTAAATTGGAGCCCGGTTGCTTGAATGGCCGCTTGGAACCGCTGGGTACCGCTAATACCCAAAAATCGTACCAGCGTAGTGTCTGTGCAATCTCTCCAGTAAAACTATGCAGTGGACGGGGCTGTAATGACCACTGTAGTTGAAGGGCCCTAAAATACCAATAAACCGGTTGCTTGATTTAGTTGGACACGGGTGGAAAAGTTTGTAGGAGTTTGGTCATAGGTCCTTGAGGATTATTTGGGAGCGGCTTATTGCATTGGACACGCCAGCTGTCGTCTGATCACTGAAGTTAAGCAACGCAACCCCAGCTAGTATTGACGTGGGTGGCCGCTTGGGAAAACTGGGTACTGGTAACATCCAAAAATCGTCGCGTTTGTGTAGTGTCTGTGCAGTCTCTGCATTGGAACTACGCTGTGGACGGGGCTCTAAGGACCTTGTAGTTGAAGGGCCTTAAAACACCAACAAACCAAACCAAATTGAGGAGTACTTGTTTTGACCCGGCCACGTTTACCACTGTACAGTACCCCTGTTTAAGCAAGAGTTCCATCACCGGATTGCTGAGGCAGAGTTTAGGAAGGGGCCGGAGTGATACATTTCGAAGCCCTGGTTCAAGGACTCCTGCAAGTTGAATGTTAAGGGCTTAAGGAAGGCAGAAGGCACCTTTTCTAAAATCACACGTACAATAAAATCCTGTTCAATTGCGCACTAGAGCGAGACTTTGTTAATCTGAAAGAGGATCAGACACCGGCAACCTCTTATTCCCTCCCCCTATTGTTTAATGGCGAGACCAGGGGAATACGTCCCGTGAAATTACGATAGAGGCTAATGTCACTGGGATGATAGTATTGGGTGCCATCCTCCCCTTTTCTCCCCTTAAGTAGTAGTTGTGTTGGTATGCTCCTCGTTTGAAGGTAGTGGTGGTTGTTGTTTGGGACGGTTATGATGATGATGATGATGTTGGTGTGCGGTGGTGTAGTGCGTATGGGGATGGTTGGGAGGGGGGGAAGGAAAGAGGCAAGATGAGGAACTCACTTTCGCCCTCCCCTCTCTCTCTCTCTCTGACCTCCTGCTTCAATCCATACAGGTCCAAGAAATCCATTTCGTGCATCAAATATGAAGATCACGTAAAGGGAGGGGTCCACTTTAAGACGGAATTTAGCACAGGCCATGCATCACGAGTGCACTCATGCAGACAAGCGAAAAAGCCCCCGCTCTGACAGCCATAATGACCCCTGCGTGGGCACCTCTCTCCAACCTCTCCTTGTCTTTCCCCACCTGTCTTTCCCTCCATCGAACTCACTCTCACCCCTTCCTCCCCTACTTCTTGACCACCTCGCAACTCCATATCGGCACTCTGCCAGGTGACTCAAGTAGCAATTTAAAATCCGCCATTTGTCGGATTGCCACTGCAGGGGTCATCTTCACAGCCGTGTACCAAAATTCATCAGGGCCCACGTCGACATCCGTCTTCATCATCTTTCACCCCTGATCCTCGTCCTCCACCTCTCGAAATTGCTCCTCCTTCGTTTTAATGTTACATTCCACAGTAAAAACAAGGGAAAAATTAAAAATACTCCGCTTGGCAGGGGGCTCCTGAAAGAGTGAAATGAAATTGGCGAAATGTAATTTCACCAAATTTAGTTACTGATAGGCATGAAGGGGAGGGGTTTTGATGTAAGCTTGGGTGAGGTCGAAGGTCGAATGTGGTGCTTCAGCAGTGGCACTTGACAAGGGCGCCAGAAGCTAGAGAGACAGTCCCAATTTTCGCTAAAAAAAAAGATAGGTTTGAAATCAGTCAGCGGCTGATAGTCTGTGGTCCTATTCACTACGCCGTTGGTGTTTTAGGGCCCTTTAACTACAACGGTCAATGGAGCCCCGTTCACTGCGTAGCTTTAATTCGGAATCTGCACAGACACTACACTGTTTCGACGATTTTGGGTATTAGCACTACCCAGTGTTCTCAAGCGGTCACCCACGCTAGTACTAGCTGGTGTGGCGTTGCTTAACCTCTGGTGATCAGACGAGAACTGGTGTGTCCAACGCAATACAGCCACTCGCCTACATCATAAATGAGGCTGTGTGGATCACTTACACTAACAGTTAATCGTGTGTCCCATCTTGGAATGGGCATGTTGAATTTAGATGAAAATTTTTTTATTGGTTATCGGTGGATGATGACACGTTTATTATAATTAAATGGACCTTAAGATGTTCCTTAATTTGGTAGTGCGTGGGGGGGGGGGGGTTACCCCTTCCAGTGTCCAGCTTTTCGTCCATTGTGGTTCATTGCTGCCACTTTTGCCCTTTAATTAACTGGTAGGCTTTTTCTCTTCCTGTAAAAGAGTGCATGATGATAGTTTCATTTCTCTCGATCATTATGCTGGCATTTAGGAGCAAAGAGGTCCAGCCCTTCAATAAAGAGTTATGATCATGTTATTTATTATATGTTGACCCTTATTTTGGGGTTTGTGTGATTAGTGCAGCGTGTAGGAGTCCAGTTTATATTCTGAAAGTGAAATACGATTCCTTTTTGATTGCAGTGCATTCATCAGCTGTCCCGAGTATTGTTTACAACCTCAAGGGGGTTTGATTACTGCTGTTGTCTTTACGTCAGAGTGAGCAGGGGAGTGGGCTTATTCTCTCCCTCTCTCTCTCTCTCTGCAACTCCCCCTCGCCTTCCGCCTTCTGTTTAACCAATGCTGAAGTATAAATAAATCTTGATGTCGGAATTCTCCGATATACGTCACTTGACCTGTCATAAATGGGGATTCTCACGCGATGAACGGGTAAATGGGTCAGAAATTCGATGACATATAATATAACAGTTAACGTAATGATGTGAAATAACGTTTCATTTGAACTTGTGATCTTTTCAGGTGATTATTTCGACTCATGAGAGAAAGAGACCCTTTTTTAGAAGGACAATATTTGCGAAGTTAGCATGGCGCGAACCAGAAATTGGGAACTCGATCCACCTTATAGAAATAGGAAGCCCCTAGCAGAGAAGAGGCCATGATGAGCGTCCCACACCTCCATGTCTCGTACATGTATCCGCACAGTACCCGTTAAGTCATCATTATACCCTTATCCCGCCTGTTGCAGGGTCGGGTCTGCGGGTTCTAGCCCTCCACTCCCGCCTATCTCCCACCAGGTTTCTGTCCATCCCACATACTACCTTATCCTTACCGACAGCCTGCTCCCACGTCCGCTTTGGTCTCCCCTTGCCCCGGGTGCTTCCAACCTCATGCGTTCCTGTAGTGGACCTGACCATCTCCTCCTCCCCTTTTCTCATTACGTGTCCATGCCACCTCAATCTACCATCACTCATTTTTTTCCGCGATGTTCCCCATCCCCATCCTCATTTGCTCGACACCCCACTCATGTACCGCAGCATTCGCATCTCTGCTACTTGCCTTCTATTGACGTGGCTCCTCCTCACTGCCCAACGATCTGATCCATATAGGATAGCGGGCCCCACCACTGCCCTGTAAAACTTCCCTTTCAACTTGATTGGGGCTCTCCTATGAGCGGCTTATTACGTCGGACACACCAGTTCTCGTCTGATTACTGAAGTTAAGCAACAAAACCCCAGCTAGTGCTAACAGCTGGGAAAACTGGGTACCGCTTGGGTTGGGAAAACTGAGTACCGCATTAGAACTACGCAGTGGACTGGGCTCTAAAACACCAACGAAACAAACAAAGCAGGGACCCTCCTATTACACAGGACTCCACCTGCCTGTCTCCACTTTAACCATCTCCCATGTATTCTATGGGTTACATCCGACTATCTCCCAATTGCTTTGGACTGTTGATCCTAAGTATTTTACCACTTGCACCTTTTTCACCAGTTCGCCCCTTGAGAGTACGTCACCATTATTTTCCTGTCCTTCCCAATTGAAAGCTAAATGCTCTTGTCTTTAGCCCCCTCTTTCTATTGTTCCTTTAATATCGTTTAGGCCCTTCCTACTTGTTCTCTGAAGTCGCTAAGGTTTCCTATATCGTCAGCAAATACCATGCACTGAGGGTCCCATTCTCCTACAACCGTCAATAGCTCGTCCATAGCCAGAATGAAAAAGTATGGACTTAGTGTACACCAACCTTCACTGGGAAGCCTCCAGTATTTAACCAAGGAGTCCTTACCCTGGCCAGTGAGCAGCGTATTAAGTTGGCAGCTAGCCATGCAATTCCGTTGCTTAAGCAACGCAACCCCAGCTAGTGCTGGCATGGGTGACCGCTTCGGAACACTTGGTACTGCTAATAGCCAAATCGTCGTAACAACATAGTGTCTGTGCATACTCTGCAAGAGAACTGCGCAGTGGACGGAGCTGTAATGACCATTGCAGTTGAAGGGTCCTAAAACACCAAAAACCAAAAGTAAATCAGGTGCGCGTTATTTAGCATGCCCATGATTACTGGAGTCTTCTCTCCTACCACTGGCTCTCACCTTACTCCCAACCTCTATCTGTTGGTTTTCTTTCAAAGCAACCTGAACTCGTAACGGTACATACCCTGTCATATGTAGGAAAGGTCAATCGACGAAATATTAACCTTATTGAGCTTCCGTGTCCCGTTTTGGAAGCGATCTGTTTGCTGAAATTTTACATACTGTACCTGGATGCAGACCGATGTCCCCAATGGTTGAAAACCATCGTCATCAGTGGACGTCTGTCTACTTTAGCTTTACTGTGGCTTTGTCATGTTTGATGGGCCCTGTTCGGGTCTCTTGTGCTTCTTAAGGAGTTTGTGTGGATGGAGCCGGTGTAGGCAAAGGGTGAGATAAGAAAAGCAATCAATGTACGCACAGTGTTGTTTTTTTTTGGCATGTGCTGAATTAATGCTCCTTGTGGGACCCCTAGTAACCTTTTCCACGGTGAAAGTGTGTATGAAAAGTGGGCGTGTTTGCTCCTTTTTTTTGGAAGATGAGCAGCAGGCAGTTGAAGCTCATTACCTTCTGCTTGTACCACATACTGCATATTCAATCCATCGTCAGACAGGGGCACCTTCTGAACCTCCACGGTCGTGTATCAGGCCTGCGAAACGACTTGACAAAAACCGGTAATTCACCACCGACTGCTGCCGCCACACAAGCACCATTATCAACATCATGAAAGTGCGTGCATTGCAACGCCCCCTACTTTTCCCTTCCTGCCTTCCTTACTCCGCTTCTTTGTGCCGCACCAACGACCCATGTTCAGAGATAGGGTGAGCGAGCGGACCACGGCAGCGTATGATTACCAGGACGTCTATCATGCGCAGCGGTGCTATTAACTCTCACCCTGAACTTTCATCTCTCATATTTTCGAAAATTACAATTTCTGGTAATGGTGGTGCTAGCATGTATTTGTTAGTCTGCGAGTATGCTGCTCCTTCTGTCCTCCTTCCCTCTCCTGGCCCCCAGATCCACGTCAGTAAATCCTTATCAAAGTAATGGGTCGGCCCGTTCGGCTCGTTTCTTCGAAAGAAGATGGAGTGACTGATAGGAGACTCTGAATCTGTAAACACCATTTTTGTCCTGGGGCTGTTAGGGTTGTATGGTAATGTTCGTTGAACGCCAATTTTTGACTCTGGCATGTCACCCCAATCAATGGATGACCCACTGAACACGAGGAGAGGGAGAAAGAGGAACGTTATGGATCTCTTCTCGTTTCATCCTCCTCTCGCGCTCTCTCTTTCTCTCTAACCTACCCTTAATTTTTTTTTTTCAGAAAATGAGCCTTTTTAGGGGAAGAGGTGCTCGTAAGAGGAAGAAAATGATGATGAAGAATTCCTGATAACAACTTGGCACCCACCCTAAGATGGTGTCCCGCGGCAGTTGCAAAATGTCCCACCGCCTATTGCCTTCAGGAAAGTAAGTGGCAGCGCACCTGGAGAGGAGAAGAACGATATGTAAGTGCGCGATTGTGCCCTTTAATCGTCTTTACCCCCTGCCTTTCCTGCCTTAATAGGTTCGTGTAACGTGACCATTTGAACCTTCAGACTACCTACCAAAATTGCTGCGGAACACTGCATCCAGTTAGCATATTCATGCAAAAAAAAACGAAAACACTTTGTCTTACGCAGGTCCATTTCTCCCACTGTTTCACCTTCAAATAATTCATCGATGAATATCCTCATAGCCAGTTCACTCCCCGGGATAGGTGACCCGTCTAGCAATTCAATGGCATGGGACACCTGGAAGGTGCTTTTGGGACCTGTTAACGACAGAGAAAGATTAAGTCGTGTTTAAAACTATTCACCAAACTTTTTCTCTGACGTCTATCAACCCTTCTACTGACCAGTCCTGTGGTGTCAGGCGATGTCCGAAACTGATTTAGATAAGTCAGGAGGAGGAGGAGTAAAGGACAGGGGAATGACACTGGGGATGCGGAGGAAAAGAGGAATAGATGCCTCATGTGATGCAGATGGGTGTCGTCTGTTGAAATCAACTGTAGGGAGCGAGGTCTCAGGAGGGACGTCGTTTGGGAAGGGGGAAGAGGGCTATAAGGGAAAGAGGAGTAATAGTTGTATGTTATATGACGGAGAGTGGTTTGACGTGATTGGTGGTTGTGTTGTCGACCTGTCACCTTTGCGCAGTTGCCCCAAAGCTCATGTCTTGTGTCTTGTTTGTGTGCCTGTGCCTCGTCCCGGCTTTTGTGTCCAATGTTTTTACTCCGTCTGTCATGTTTAATTGACTTAGGTTCTTAATTTGACATTAACGAGAGGGGATGACGTACGGTAATTGGCTCGAGATGGACAATTTTATGGAGTGCCAGGCTCCATAAGTGTGGGCGGAGTCCCACCAAATCCCCATTTGGCACGTCCCAGAACCATCGTTGTCGCCGCCTGAAGTTGTCACAAAGCGGTACTGCGCAACACACACCAGTGTTATTCGTTTGATGATAGGTGGAGATTGAGGGTAAGGGGTGAACAACTAGAAAGGAGGGTGAGACTGAGGCGTGCAGGTGTCTTGGGATAGATGCAGAGGTGCTTTTGGAGTGGCCATCGTTTGTCTGTTGATCTCAATCTGTGTGATGTGTTGAGACGAGCACACGTCAGTGTCAGCTGTCTTCCTCCTTTTATTTTGTGATGAACAGAGGGAGGCAAAGAGACGACAACAGGACACTAGGGTGGAGGGTGATTGCCGAGAAGAACGGCACTCCCATTATCAGAAGACCCTTGGGAACGGGGAAGTGTTGCGGCATAATTTGGCCCGCCCATCATCGACATTTTCTCAAGGCTCAAATAAATCCTAATGGCAGCAGCAGCAACAGCAGCAGCCGCCGCCCGCGCCGCTCGGCAAAAAGGCATATGGCGTCCATTTTCGGCAACGAGGTGGGGCTTCACTAGGGTGACAAATTGACACTTTCTTCGAGTTGTCACGCTTGTTTTGACGAATGCCGCTGTCATCCCACTCTTCGTCGTCCGTTTCTTTCTCTCCCACCCCTCCACCGTTCATGGAGCCTAGCGAAAATCTTGTCCCCCCCCACCCTGTCATCTGTTTCTTATCTCTGTCCCGGTCTTTTTGGCTGCTCAGCACAATGCGATCTCGTCTTCTTGTCCCTTTTCTGGATGGTGTTGTTTGTTTGAATTTAACGATGGCATGGAGAAGCGGATTGCAAATGATGGGTGATTGCGATAATAAATAGTCAGTGCTATTTGGGTTGAAGAAGGTACCGTAGGACCACAAAGCGGCTCACCTGAAATGTCCTTATCTTAGCAACATGACATGGGTGACTGCCCGGCTCTTTGTCGAGACGATTTGCAAACTCATAGTAAGGAGGGTATTTAGGAGTTTGTTGAAATAATTTCGTAGTCTGTCTCTCTCTCCCTCCAAAACAGCAGCCCCTAGCCCTTTTCCCACCTATGGCAGGGTCGAGTACCCATCTTGCCCCTCTGAATGGGAGTGGCGAATTGCGTTGGACACACCAGTTCTCGTCTGATCACTGAAGTTAAGCAGCGCAACCCCAGCTAGTACTGACATGGGTGGCCGCTTGGGAAAACTGGGTACTGATAATACCCAACAATCGTCGCATTAGTGTAGTGTCTGTGCAGCCTCTGCATCAGAACTATGCTGTGGACGGGGCTCTAATGACCTTTGTAGTTGAAGGGCCCTAAAACACCAACAAACAACGCAGCTGCCGACCAAAGCTGCAACCCCTATGCTTATTTATCATCGGACTACTGTTCGTTGGGGGATTCCACCGACGCCAAGGGGGGGCGAGCTCCTGCACCTGGGAATTTTGCCTCATCTACCCGTTGCATAGTAGAGGAGGTTCTTTTGCGTGCAAACAACAACGTACACCACACGGGACCTCGGTTTTACTTCTCACTCGAAGGAAAGCGCACTCGGGCATGTCTCTCTCGCCCGAAAGAAGGCAACCCACCTCGGTCCAGTATCGAACCTGGAACCACTGACGCAGTTACCGAGAACGCTACTCACTGTGGCGCGGAGGCAGGATCTGTCGTTTTTTCTCTCTCTCCCTCCCCCAAATTATTCCGAGGGGTCCTGTGCCACAAGGTCGCCTGCTAATCTCATAAGTGACCTTTCTGTTAAACATTCAGATTAGGATTTTAACGGGAGTTGTATAATTTGGTCAGAAACTGAATTTGGGTGATACACAGCCCCAGTTTGCTTCTTAGTCCGATTGAGGTGTGACTTTCTTTTGCCCATTTTGTTTTCTTGTTCCCTTTTTTTCTTTTCTTGATAGGGTGTTCTTTGGTTTCCGTTTTTTCTTAGGCTGTTGTTACCTGGGAATGCAGTAAATATGAGGATAGGTAACATTTCTATTTGAATGTTTCTTTTTTTTGACAATGAGAACCGTGTTCTTCACTATGTAATTGCCAAATAGGAGTCTTAAATGTTGAAAACGCATTTTTCTTGCCCCTCCTGGAGGTCATACACTGCCCACTCCGTTCCGTCCTGTACCCACCTTCTATACGTTCTTTTCTTTTGCCTTTTTTTTAGCACCGGATGCCTCCAACTTCTGACTCTCCCTCCCCATCATCTTTGTGTTGGGACTACGTCAAAAAATATGTTTGCTTATTTCTATCGGGTGCTGTCATCATCCAGTTTGGTGTTGCCCAAAGGGCGCTGTTCCCAACAGAGCCTTGGAATACTATTTTCAGAGGCTTTGGCAGTATTGTAGAACAGTGACAGGTTAGGGGAAAAGATATTCCCTGCAGCGATCTTCCTACTGCTTTACTAAATTATAGAAATTATGAATTCTTGGATGAGTGGTGCCCTAAATGGTATAGACTCTGCCCTCCATACCTTACCGCTTGTCAGGGCCGTTTTACTTTGGGGTAAATTGTTGCCAATGACAACATTTATTATTTTTTAAGAAAAAAGCCTAAACTATGGGTTATGTGTCTTTTACTCTCCATTTAACCTCAGTTAACAACCGATTTCTGTTTTCTTGAGGGTCATGCTTAAGGGTAAACTAAGTTTATCCGCTTAGGAACAAGAGGGACCGTCCCTCTCTCCATGGTCATTAGAAACAACCGGCTGTATGTTGTCTACCCCTTTAATGATGCTGACCAGCGCTGTTGAGTAACTACTGGCCAATGTGGTAGTCATCCAAGGAAATGCTACCAGATTTTTGGAAAGTTTTGTTGGTATTTTAGGACCCTTCAACTACAATGGTCATTAGAGCCCCGTCCACTGCGTAGTTCTAATTGCAGAGTCTGCACAGCCACTACGCTTTTACCAGTAGGCCCTACTCGGTGTTCCAAAGTGGTCACCCATGTCAGTACTATCTGGGGTTGTATGCATTGTATGTTATGTTAATGGATTGGGGAGTAAGCCAAGCAGCCATAACAGGCCGAACCCTAAGGGGGCTGCTCGTGGAGGAGGAAGAGGAGGAGATTGGTGTAGGGGATGTAGGAAAGGGGAAATTTGCAGCACCCAACGTTCCCTACCAACCACCCATGTTGATACTAACTTGGATTTGCGTTACTTCACTTCAGTTGTCGGACGAGAACTGGTGTGTCCTAGTAGTCCTACGTTGTCCCTTAGAGCACCAACCCCCCTCTTAATGATTGGCAACCCTTGGATATCCGTAAGACTCGGATGGATCCTGCCATAAATTCGAAACGGGTTACTTGGGGGGGGGGTTGTGGTCTGAATGATGATGAGATAGGCGGGAGTGGAGAACTAGAACTCGCAGACTCGACCCTGCCCCAGGCGGGATAAGGGTATGATGATGTTATCATTCATGCCACCGTAAGGTTCTCTCTGCTGTAAAATAAATAGGGCCCTTCAAATACAATGGTCAGTAGAGCCCCGTCCAGCAGAGTCTGCACAGGCACTACGCTGTTATGGCGATTTGGGTATTAACAGGACCCAGTGTTCCCACGCGGTCACTCATGCCAGTACTAGCTGGAGTTGCGTTGCTGAACTTCAGTGATCAGACGAAAACTGGTGTGTCCAACGCAATGCAGCTTGCTCTGGGACAGCTTTAGAGACCTAATTCTATTCTTCGGCCTGGGGCCGATCTAAATTTTAAACCAGCACTGGGTCTTTGAGTCTATCTGTGGTTCGTAGCGGGGTGGTTTCTTGGGTTAAAGGACCCCTTTCAATAAGATGCAGTAAGAAAAAGTCTCGTCAGGTGTGGTGAGTGGTTTCTTTACCTGGCAAGAGGAAAGGAGGTGAGCCACAAGTACACCTTCCGTCGGGTGGGATGTGAAGCGAGTGTGGCCCCTTGTGGTGTGTAAGATTTCACCACTATGCATAAGAGCCCTTTTTACATGGATTGAAATATGTTTTAGGTCGACGCAAATTCGTCATTTGCTTCAGTGGTTCTGTCTAAAGTTACCTTCCGGTTACCACATTCTTTTTGGTCATCTTTCTTCGTACCTATGCACGTGCTCCTGTGCTTTATGTCCGGTGCATTTGCGTTTCACGTGACTACCCTTGTCTTGCCATTGACCGTCACGGAGAAATAGACGGTAAGAATTTGTAGACTTTTATCTCTGCAATTCTGACAACTGGGCCTGAACGCCCTCTTCCTCCCTCTCGGCTCATCCTCTGCCGAATATTTATGAATGAAATTACGCTCAGTGGGTTTTATTTCGAGAAGCGGGAATCCACAAGGGTCACTGCGCTTCGGACAGCCTAATTAAGGGTAGCCGAAAGTTGTGCGACGTGTTCATTCATAAGGGGGAGGGAGAGGAGAGGATTCATTTAGTTTTTGTTTCAAAGGTGAAAGGTTAGCGATGTAAAGTATAATGTTGGAATACTGCTTTCGTATATAAGGGAAGTATTTGGGGAGAGGTCAAATGTCAAGCAAGCCGATTCGTGAGCAATTTTTAACATTATTTCACTGCATAGTGCCTCCTTTCAGTCGTCTGTCTCCCCCCTGTTCCCTCAATATCTCAGCCACTCACACACAGTTGGTTCCCTTACCACCACAACTGCACCTTCTCCCCCTTTCCTTCTCTCTCTCTCTCTGGGCCTGTCGAAGGGCGGTCCAGGCCTCTGGAAAATTTTGCTTGAATATCACCTACATAACAAGTTTTTATATTGTTACTCCTAGTATCTTTTTATTCTTTAGGTCAAAGGTCTTGTACATCGGCATGTGCCCAAATCCATACCTTCGTAGTGACCCTACCTCCTACTCATTATTCGAATGCGGACTAGTGGGCCACTGAAATTCCACCAACTGTAATTACTGAAGGCGTCAACCGAAGATACCGTGTCTCTCATTTCATGCGATTGAAGATTTGAATCTGGAATGACGCTTCTTCAACTTTGGACGTCGATTATGGGGTTAAGCGAAATCTCAACATTTCAAATAGGGAGGTAAGAAAAGGGGTGTGGACCAGGCCGGTGCGGGTCATGCCTTATATATATCATTAACGAACGAGCCTTAAAATCTGTTGCGAAGCTCTGATTAGCATTGTTACTTGACAGACCCGTCAGTTTTTTTTTTAAGCGGAATCTGCATTATGGGGCATGAATAACCAGATTGTCAGATGGGTAACCAGACCTTCCCACTGCCCCAAATATCCAAATAATTACCTGTGTGTCAGAGCCTTAGACGATAATCGACTTGTGTCCACCTGAATATGTACTAAAATAATCGATATAGTAAAATTTAACTCCAGAATCACAACATGGGGTCACCGGTGACCACAAGCATCTTAAAATGCACCATATCCTTATTATTATTAAATTGATTGACATGTTCCTTCTATGTTGGCCTAGTTTGGTTTTCAAACATTCGGAGTCAACTCCAACAGCAGGGCAAGAGTGCGGTAAATGGACACTGTAATACCCGCCTCGGTGGCGCAGTGAGTAGCTCGCTCGGTCAGTGGCGTCACTAGGGAGTGAGGGGGTTGCGGGCCGCACCGGGTGACACCACTCACACCATGACAAATGGGGTGACACCAAAGTAGTAGAAGCGGCTTTTTTTTTTAGGAGAGGGGGGAACACCATGGCGTCACCGCACCGGGTGACGCCATCTCTAGCGACGCCACTGCGCTCCGTAGCTGCGTCAGTAGTTCTTGGTTCATTACTGGATCGAGGTGGGTTGGCATCTTTCGGTCGAGAGAGAGGTCCCGAGTGCCCCTTCTTTCGGATGAGAAATAAAACTGACGTCCCGTGTGGTGTACACTGGCATTTGGACGTCAAAGAACCCTCTCTACTATGCAACGGGTAGGTGAGACAAAATAGCCCCCTGGCGGTGGGGTGCCCCAACGAACCGTAGACCGCCGAGAAATGAGCATATGGGTTGCAGCTTTGGTCGGCAACCGGCTGTGGAAAAGTACTATCCAATATATCCCCTTGTGGCCATTCAGAGGGACAAGATGGGTACCCGACCCTGCCATAGGCGATAAAAAGGCTAGGAGTCTAGATATCTGACATCAAAAAGTCATGTTGTGATTCTAGGGTATTAATAGGAATTGCGTTGGACACACCAGTTCTCGTCTGATCACTGAAGTTAAGCAGCGCAACCCCAGCTAGTACTGACATGGGTGGCCGCTTGGGAACACTGGGTACTGCTAATACCCAAAAATCGTCGCATTAGTGTAGTGTCTGTGCAGTCTCTGCACAAGAACTGTGCTGTGGACGGGGCTCGATGACCTTGTAGTTGAAGGGCCCTAAAACACCAACAAACAACAACAATCATTATATCCTGCAATTCACAGCAGGGTCGAGTTGAAGAAGGGGAACACGGGAGGTGCACTTGAGACTTCCCTCTCGTCCGATAGAATCCAGGCGCATTCTCCAGGATCGAGCTTGTAACCGCGGGCACACGAATGACGCACGTTAGTCTGAGATACTGAAGCATGTTGCTTGAGTTGCCAAGGGTATGTGTGGAGGGTTGGGGGACAAGAACATATAAAATCAAAAACGGAGTTTATCAGGGGCACTTTAAAGTGGAAGACATTGGTTGGATTTTTTTCGTTTTGTTGGTGTTTTAGGGCCCTTCAACTACAAGGTCATTAGAGCCCCGTCCACTGTGTAGTTGTGATGCAGAGGCTGCACAGACACTACACTAATGCGACGATTTTTGGATACTAGCGGTACCCAGTTTTCTCAAGCAGCCACCCATGTCAGTACTAACTGGGGTTGCGTTGCTTAACTTCAGTTATCAGACTAGAACTGGTGTGTCCAACGCAATTTGCCGCTCCGCATTGGTTGGAAGAGAAGTGGCCTCAATAGGTTCGGTCATGTCATGAGAAGAAGGGTTAGCAGGTCACGGATAGGCGGGTCGAACAGGTATGCATCGTGTGTGGGGGGATGGACTGAGACCTAGTGGAGAGCTAGAATTCGCTGACCCCTTCATGCCATAAACGGGATGAGGGTATTAAGGTGATGAGTATGTTGTTCCGACGCCATCAACCCTTTCACTTTTGTAATAAATTCGATTTGGGGGATTGTATCATCGTCACCTGGTGACTCCCCTGATGGAGTGAATTGGTTCTCCTGGCAAAATTGAATTAAAGCAGTTGGGACACCTAGTAAAGCCTAATACGTCTTGGCCGTGAAGGCGTTTTCTCCCCTTCTCCGTTCATTTCTTGACAGTCCTACTCAATGTCCCACGAGTCGCGGTATTTCGGCTCCAATTTTCACAGGTGAGTCGTTCCGGTGCCGGGGATCGAGTGTGGGTCACTCTTTGCATTGCGAAATAGCTTTAGTAATGTTTTATATGTTTGAATATTAGGTTATTGGGTCAGATCGTTTTATGACCACAAATTATTTTCGTTGGTTCTTCTATTTTACTCCCACAATTATTTCGACTTTGCTTTTTGTGAATAATGGGACATCGGAACAGTTGGTCCACAAGCGAAATCTTGACCCGATTTCTTCTCTATGTTGTTGTTATGTGCTGTGTTACTTTTATTCCTGGTTATAATCATGTTATGTTTTTCCATCAATCGTTCTGAAGGTGGAAAAGCAAATGTTGGCCCACGTGCTCTCCTTCAGAAGCCCATTTCCGAATGATTGGAGGGGATTGGGGAGGGGGACTTTCAAAATATGTAAGCCGTCAACAATGTTTAAAAAAATTCTCTATGCACCCTGCGTCGTGCACAAATGTGGCACTATTTTCTATCAGGGAGGCCCTGTCCTGGGCAATATAATTATTGTCAAACAAGAACTTGCCATTCTTATGGGACATTGGATCCCATTCTTGAATTTCCGTGATTGCCCACCCGGTCTGCCAGTCCCATTTCCAAATGGTCCATGAAATGAACCTTGAAATCTGATACGAGTATCCCAAGCGAACCCCCCCAAATATTACGCCTAAGGATGGTTGACCTTATGGTGCTGTATGGAGCTATCTAGATGGATAATCTGCGATGCGATTCCCGCTCAGTACTTGCCCCAGGGTGGAAAGGGCCATTTCTGGAATTCCTTCTGTAGTTGCTACATTCTTCGGGTAAATTACTCCGGCATTTTCTCTGTGCACTTTTTGTTGAATTGTTGGTTAAAAAGAGGAACCGTTTTTGAGCGTTGGGGAATGTTAGAAAGAGAATTTTGTATATAAACAAACCCCTCCCATCCCCCAAAGCATCCCAGACTAAGAATTTAATGGGGCGTAAGTGGTATAGCAAGGGCACATGTTCTGTATTGGCCAAAAGGGAGATGGATGGACGAATAAAAGGCCAAGACGATTAACTTGGTAGAATTCATTTATGGAATGTACCCATCAACTATAATTTGGATAGTATGGTGTGCAACTTTTGTTTTGGGCCCGATGGTGCTCCCTAGTTTGATATTTCGGAAAAATAGGATAAGGACCATAGTCTTAGACAAATAATTGTCCAAGTCTTCGACTGAGCGACTGTCCCATCTGAAGATTTCCCAGGTTGTACTAATATTGAACACTTTCTAGCCGAGGACGTCCCGCGTGAGCGGGACCTTTTCAGACATTAGGCTACTATTTATAGATTTTGGCCGGCTGAGCCGCCACTCGATACCGTATGTGGTGTAGCTGTCATTAAAGTTACTGGTAGGTAGTCGCGTTCAGCTGGACCCGTGCGACGGAAGCATTCACCCCCATTCTGGTCCACGGAGTCCGTAGGCATCGATCCTGTTTCTCCTGATGTGTCCCACTGAGGGAAGAGTGTTTTTGATTATATAATTATAGGGTTGTGAGGTATGCATGGGGGTCACCTACCGAGTGGCCGCTCACGCAACACACTCCCCGTGGTTTTGAAAAGCGTATTGTGATACAAAATGGTAGGACGAAGATGTTTTCGAAGGACCACCTTTCACCCCCTCCTTCTCTTCCTTCTACTCCCATTAAGGCTAGCTCTTCTTAAAGACGTATGGTTCCATCAAAGAAACTGAAGTGACCTTTCGTGGTATCACGTATTCTTATCTGTTGCACGCCGAATTGTGGTGGAATGAGGTGCGCAGGTTTTTTGACCGAGGGGGTGAACGATAGAAACATTCGGCAGTATGCCTCCTGCAGTCAACTTGCCAAAAAAATGGACTTTTGATCTACTGTTGCTGTAGTTGACCTCATCAGACGCAGATGGCAGCACTCCTACTGACCGATGTTAACGGTCACTAAATATTAGGGGTCGTAAAGAAGGTTTCAGAAGAGGGACTGTATGCGATATGGAATGGCTGTTGTGGGACATCAATACCGACTAATGTATGTTTGGGCCGTTCAAGGGTTAAACCTGAATATGTCCCACTCCTTTTTTTTAACTGTCGTTGTCTCTGTAACGTATTTTCCTTTTAGAATTAGAATTGGTGTGCGCCACATCGGCCACCACCTGGACCACCATTTTGATGCGCTTAAGGGCAGAAAAGGTGAAGCTCATTAGCGGGTTTGACTATTGTGCCTCTAATTCCAGATAATTAACTAGGTCGTTAAGCAAGTTAGAAGTACAAATTGATGTACAAATTATCTCTTAGTACACCCTCTCTCCGGAAGTCCTTTGATATACAAGGGATTAAAGCTCATTTGAAGCCGGTGGTCCATCCTAATGGTTCAAACTGGATCAATTTTTTGACCAGAAGTTTAATCTACCGGAGCAACCGAAGCACAATCGGTTACAGGTGCAGCGTGCGATTGAAAATGAGGTTTGGCTGTGGTTGCCTCCAACTCATTTAGCGGTCCTCAACCGTGATTCACTTTTGGGACGTTTGAAAGTCGTCACTGTGGATGGTGGTCTTTGTGTCACCCGACACTTTAGTCTGACCCTAAGGGCAAGGAAACAATTAATTTGATCATTGCCTCCCCGCAATATGACACGTGTTAGAAACTGACCATTGTTCACTCCAGGACATCATCACGTCGAAGTGTCTTTCAGCATGTCCTCAGCCTCGATGCCAGCTTCCGAAAGTCGGCCGAATTAAAGAACAACCCCCACACCCCATCGTCATACCCTTACCCCGCCTGTGGCACGGTCGGGTCTGCGGGTTCTAGCCCACCGCTCCCGCTTATCTCCCACCAGGTCTCCGTAAACCCCACACACTACCATATCCTTTCGGACAATCTGCTCCCACGTCTGCTTCGGTTTCCCCCTGCCCCGGGTGTTTCCAACCACTTACATTCCTGAAATAGACCTAGTGGATTCCTCCTCCCCTCTGCTCATTACGTATCCATACCGCCTCAACTTGCTCTACCTCATTTTTTCCGGGGAGCAGCTTATTGCGTTGGACACACCAGTTCTCGTCTGATCACTGAAGTTAAGCAGCGCAACCCCAGCTAGTACTGATATGGGTGGCCGATTGGGATCACTGGGTACTGCTAATACCCAAACTCGTCGTAACAGTGTAGTGTCTGGGCAGACTCTGCATTAGAACTACACGAGTCCTTGGTTGCCGGTTCGATTCTGGTCGATTGAGTGACTTGCTCGCCGAGGATGTTAGACCATAGCAAGTGTGCATAACGTCACCACTGTCGTAATTTGTGAGTGAACCGGCATTCAATGTCCAGTAGTGGAGCTTTATTAATTTTAGAAATGCTACCCTTTTGATAAGCATCGTTTGGACAATGCTGGACATGCTGGACAGTAGTGTGGCGCTAGTCAGTTATTCACCTAATATTCAGGTATCTTTCCACTTCATTACCTTGAATGTAGACTAGTTAGTGCCCTTTCACAAGGATAAAGAGGCGTCCGGTGACCCATCAATCAAAGACAAAAAACAATGAAAAGTTGCCCAGGTTTGGGTGTCCCACGCCCTTTCAGTACAGACACTGTATGCTGGGTCATCTAGACTTAAGGTGAGAGTGACTGACTGGCGTCTTATGGTTCAAACAAGCCGAGAATTGCCCAAATTATGGGTTAAGGGCTTCCCTCCTCCTTAAATGAAATCGATTGTTACAAGGGTCCATTTTTTATTTAGGTCACTTTTTGAGCAGCTACTGAATGGTAGGCAGGCATAACCACGTGTCCATAATTCATTTTTTAAACCTTGTGGTGGACTCTTTCCCTCTACTCTGGCAACCACCAAAATTCTTCCATAAAGGTTCATGGGGCCACTTCTTTTTTTTTTTTTTTTTTACAAAGGACTTCTTCACAGAGTCTGTACTTAGGATGGAGATAATACAGGGTTCGTTGTAAAGCGGCGATCCATATAGGAATCAACCCCTTAATCGTCCGGTTGCCCTTGGGTAGCAGCCCCTACCTTTAGGGATCTCCCCTATATACCGAGCTGTCCTACCAGCTCCTCATCCCCTCTTCCGCCCCTGTCTCTACATACCTTAAAATTTGCAATGGGAGGTACCAATTAAGACGTGCGCAATGGTGAGTGCTTATTAAGAGTACTTCACTGTCTTGGGAAAGCGGTCAGTCCCAGGAATAAGAAAGAGGTATGGTAATTACAAGGTGGCCCAAAATGAAAACGTTTGGACGAGGTGGAGCCGAAAAAGAGGGACTAACAGAAGCTTCTCGGATTTAAAGGAATATTTCGCTCTCTTTTTTTTTAGAGGGGAGTACGGTAATACGAAGGGGAAAATAGAGGTGCATTTACTGGTATGAGTGGGGCACACCGGGTGGGCAACCACAGACTGAGTGAGGTAAAGATGGGTGTGCTATACCCGTGTGCTTTACTAGACGTGAACAGAAGTGGGATGTAATAATTGCTTAAAAAAACGATCCACATATTTTCTCAAGCAACTCATACCGTCACGGGGCCAAGAGGGTTTAGTAAAAAGTGGGCGTGAAATACCATGAAATAGGACCTGTAAATGGGAGCTTCCAGAAACATTAGATATAATTCGCATACAGTGAGAGAAGGGGGAAAGGGCAGTGGCGGCAGTTGGATCAACTCAATCATGCCGAGGTCATGGGACGTCCGAAAGAATGTAGCAAAAATGCCAATTTTAACTTAAAAATGTAATAATATGAGCGCGAATAGTATAGCATAGGTCTGGTGTGGAGAAAACCTTTAATTCCACGAGAGAACAAAGTGGGTCCACCAGGAACCTATCATCCAGGGTCATGAACCCATTTCAAAATCAAATTCAGCCTTGTCTGTTTCATAATTATTCATGAGCTATTATCGGCATGGGTCACTATTGCTACTAATAAACGGATAGCGAAGCAAATCAGTTTTAACTAGATTATTATGTGCGAGTCACCTTGACCCTTTACAGATTGGTTCCTTCTAATCAGTCCTACTGGAGTCCTCCACACCCAAATATTTCTTCTCTAACCTTTAACCTCTCCTTGAGCTTAAAATATTATATAATGCTTCAAAGGATTTTTAGACATGACTGATAGCCAGGTAGTGGTTCTGCGTCAGTGGTTCTGGGTTCGATACTGGACCGAAGTGGATTGGCTTATTTCGGATGACAGAGAGAGAGGCCTCGATTGCGCCTTCTTTCAGATGAGAAGTAAAACTGACGTCCCGTGTGGTGTGCGATGGCATTTGCACGTCAAAGAACCCTCTCTACTATGCAACGGGTAGGTGAGGCAAAATTTCCAGGTGGATTTCCCCAACGAATAGTAGACTGACGAAAATAAGCATAGGGGTTGCAGCTTTGGTCGGCAACCGGCTGCGGAAAAACAATATCCAATATATCACCCTTGTGTTCATTTAGACAAGATGGGTACCCGACCATGCCATAGGCGGGATAAGGGTTAGGAGTTACTTTACTGGGCCCCTTTACTGATACCTAGTTAAGTGATGTTAGTCGTTCTTATTCTCTTCCGGCTGTTCCCACTTGAGGTTACCTGGTCCCACTAGTCGTCCGTTACCATTGGATTGTAGAATTAATACTCGGGTTAGTGGTACTTATGGCGCAATGAGAAGACCTAGAGTGTTTCATCTGTTGGATGGGGGAGTTACCTCCCCTTTCTGGCCCCACTTTCCATTTTTATATTTTGGACCTCTGCGTAGGCCCAAATTTGTGTCGTATTTGTCAAACTATCAGATGTTGCGAAAGTGCTACCACCTTTTAAGACCAGGGAATGTTTAACGGAGAAAATATTTTGTTTCTCTGTCAGACGACCATGGCCCATTTCTTCCTTCCTTTTATCACATATTGTGAGGGGGGGGGGGTGCGAGCTCCTATATCAAATGGGCTATAAATTTTGGTGGCACATTTCGAGAATTCCATTAATAAGTGGTGGGTGGCCTTGATGATCTTAGGTCACTTGATATATGGAACAAATATGACCAACATACTCAGCATTGATCCGGAAGTTGTCCTAAAGTCCTCAGCTTGACCTGTAGGCCCATATCGAGACGGGGTAGGAAGGCAGTGCGCTGGGGGTATGGCACTGGGGGTCAGCAAATAGCGCAATCGCCAGTGATTTTAAGTCGACATTGAATGTGCACTTCACTCATCATATGGACATGAATCTTTGATGTTGCCTGTCCCATTGGGCTTAAGAGCCTGTTGACGGATGCTACCAAACGGTGCAGACAGCCTGAAAGCGGCTGTTCCTAATCTTGAGTGCCAATACCCCACGAGAGAACATCTTTAACTTTGGGTGAAGCGCTGCATGTAGTAGAAATTTTAGGGTGAAAGCAGCCAAGTGTGTAGGTAAAGACAGTAGCCCTACTTGGTCTCACCCGCATCAGGAATTGCTCTGATAACCAACGGTTCATCAAAAGAGTGTAACTGTTACCTCTAAAATTCATTTTACCCCAGATATGAAAGACTCAGAGTCACCCTTGACTAGGTTTGATAGCTGTAAGGTAGCGTACTAGCCTACGAGCTAGAACCTGACACTGAAAAACTGCCCCAGTCAGAAGAAAGGTGATAAAGGCATGGTCCTATATGAGGTCTTGTAGGACCGTGCCAGAGGACTCATCAATGAATCCCTGTTAAAGAAAATTAAGACCTTGTTCAGTATTGTTGCCCCGTGTTATGCGTAAATGTCGTTTGGTATTCCTTAGTACCGTGAGGGCTTGGTAAGTTATTATCCCAGAGAGGGCTGAAGGTAGTGAGGAGTCCTGGTCTGGCGTCTGAAGGGAGGGCGGTCCACCAATTAGGTGTGATTAGAGACCTGTTGTTGTATTGCTGTTTTACTTTGTTCAACGCGAGAACATGAAGCTGCACTTTTATTGTATTATGGGACGCTACGTGGGCTACGTTGAGTAGTCACTCAAATTTGAGGGTTTCTTCTTGCTAACACTTATCCCTGACACTGCTCTTGACAGGGCTGAAGACATTCAAACTGCCCCATGATGAGGGTGTACAACCTCGGCTCCAGAAAAAAATAATGTCTTATTGTGAAGTTGTAGAAAGTAGTGTAGGTACCTGGTTAATGGCAGGCAACTAAGAAGCAAACATGCATGCAACTGAAAGGCGTGGTTCATAGTTTTCAGGATATAGAGGCCCTTTTTTGGACTCATCACCTTCAGTTGATGTATTAAAAAATGTGCCAATTAGCTCCTATCACATGTTTTTGGGAGGGGACGTTACTCCCGGGACGTCCCACATAGTAGCGGGTGCGGAACCAAGAGGCTTCTCACGTCAGTTTGACGTGGATGGTGGCCCTACTCTATTATCTACTTCCTGGTCTCTCAAAATTTGAAATGCCCTCTTTGTACGATTCTGGGACTCGCATTCTTCTTTTTTTGGAGCATCTTTACGCATCGGACGTCCTGTTTAGAGATGCTTTTTTTTTCCTGTTTTCTAGTTACCCTCACTTTTTTTTTCCTCAGAAGTTCTCAAGAGGAAGACGAAGAAAGGATAACGAAGATATGATGACTCTTTCACTCACGCACACACTCCCCTCCATGAAACCTCCACGCTTGGATGAATTTAGGAGAAGGGCGAGGGGTACGTGAGCCTATTGTGTGGTGTCATCTTTGACATGACAATGAGTCTACCAAATATATTTGATAGATCCTATCCACTCTTCATAGGAATGGCCCGTGCATCCACCTTCATTTGATGCTGGGTAGCGTTAGATAGGGGTTGTACCAAAATTGGAGAATTTTCTCGCCTCTCCACCCGTATAAATGACCCCCTTTATGACGGGATGTCCTATAATCGCAGTGATCCATACGATCATTTCAGGTCTATGAGATAATTTCTCTAAATAGAGTGGATGATGGGTGTAAAAGGTGGTTTGAGGATACACCAGATTTTTGGTGGCTTATGGCGATCTGTTCCGGTCTGAAACTTTCCCGCCCCTCCCAAAAAACGTTAATGGATGCCCCAAGCAGGAGTGGACTATAAAACGGGGGGAAAAATTTTTTATCTTCTCTATCAAAATTAACTTTTTCGTCAGCAAGTGGTTTTCCGTTTCCACGCGATTTAATGTCTTTTCCCCCACAAGCAATTAAGGAGAGACTTCAGTAGGGGTACAGAAGAAGCATTGATGTTACGATGAGAAGAGGAGAAAGCAAAATTTGGATGGGCCACGAGGATGAGATCACATGTCTCCTCAAGTGCTTGAAGTGCCCTCGTACCTCTCTGTGTATCTTTTAGGAAACTTTATTGGTGTGCAGTATAGCGAAGGATACATCAACCCGATAGAGGTCTGCCTACTACCTGTCAACACCCGAAACGCCTTGCCCTTTAACCCCTCCCTTCTCTCTTGCATTTTCTTCATAACTTGTGGATAATTCCCTTCTTGAGACTGTTTTTTAGCTCTTAAGGACCAGATTGAATAATACCAACATTGTTTAGTCGTTTAGGTCCTAAATTAGGACTCATTTTCACGAAATAATGGTGGTATCTGTTTATATTTGGTGTTCAAGTGATGCGATCTTCAAATGGGGCAGATGATGAATGGAGACATAAAATGGACGATCAGCGAAAATTTCCATTAGCAGCTCTCTCCATATTGTAGTATACCAAGCCCTCCCACTGGTTCCTCTCGCTTACTCCGCATCCTTTACTATAGTGATTACGATTAACATCTGTATCTTCATTTTGGGGCCTGAGTCGTTGATGACCCATTGGTGTGAGCAGAGGCGGCGTGACCTTTTTGCGGGGTCTTTTGTAGGAAAATAATTTTACAATTTATAATACTGTATAGAGGCCCGCGCGTGGGGCCTTAGTAACCACGGGGCCTGGTTCGGCGAACGCACTGAACTCGCCTCGCGCCGGCTCTGGATATGAGCATCATTGCATGCACGTCCGTCCTTTCTTCCGCCCTCAGCCCATACGTGTAGACCATGATTGAACTACATATTTGCATTTGTGGTTGCACGCATTTTGGAACTGCCCCGATGACGGGTCGATCACCTCCACATTCATTTAGTAGATAAAGAGTTGATGTACTGTACTTCCTCGATAGGTGTCAACAGTTTTTGGAGGATCTATTCGTTTCCTAATATGCCTGTTGACCCACCTTACTCTTCGTCATACCTCCCTCCTCGTCTTTTCCTGTCCTCAGCCCCCCTTCCACCTTCACTTGGTGAATAGTAAACCATGACACCCCATTTCATGGCACGGGTGTCTCCTTTTATTCCTCTTCCCCGTTGACGGAACTCAGGTTCCAAATTGCATGGACGGTCTGTATGCCACTGTTCATTCCTTCCTCACTCCCTCCTCCTCTTCCTCTTATCGTCAAATTTCGGACATGTAGTGATCGGGTCATTTATATGGCCTCTATGACGTCATGAGCCTTGTTTATTTTGGACATTTGAAGTCATAACCAATTAATGATCACGAATCTCATTATTTTCAAATGATTGTTACCATCAAAAACTTGGCCCGCAGCGTGGTTTCCAAGGCGATGTTTTAGTAAATATTTGTCCTTTGTTACCGCGTTTTACGAGGATGGTCAGTGCCCAATGAATTGTTTGGGTGGGGCCTCTTGACTGCCGGTTGGCTTGTGGATTTAAGGATGGTCTCATCATTTAGATATTTATTGTACCCTCCTTCTTACCCCCCTCTCGCTGTGTTGACATACAAAGTAGTCCGGCATATTATGATGATAACTTGGCTCCTGAAGAGGAAGAGGTCAGAAGGGGTCCATCCTGGCAACCACTTTGTTGACTTAGTACCGAGTGGACAAACTGGATATTCATCTCTTCTCCAACCTGAACTATTTAGTTAGTCACGGGACACTGGTTCCGATCGATGACCACGCACGCGTTACAGTATGCACGTGTGCATCGCGCAACGCCAAAACAAGTGTCATCTCTACGAACGGCTCGCTCGCGGTCCACTCGCTCCTCACCTCTATAAAAAAAAAACAGCACAACAAGTCGGCGTGGAGCCAATTTTCATTAATTTTATGAGTTGCGCGTGCTGGTCAACGCGCAACCTATTAGGATGGTAACAGAGACGAGTGTGGTGGCCCGTCCCATCCGGCGGCAAGGCAGCTGTTGTTGCATCCATGGATGGAGAACGTCGAAAAATGACCGCAGGGCTCCATGGACGTCATATAAATTTTATAGACTGCCTTGAACGCATACTTCAAAGTAGATTATGGAAATGCGTTAATAATAATGATAATAAAAATAATGGCGACCTGCCTTAGTGAAGAGAGGAATGAACCACGTGGGGACGGAAAAAAAGGGTTGCGGAATGAGGAGGGTCAAAGTGTGCCTTCTCTCTCACTCTCTTTCTTACAGCATACTATACACGATGAGGCTGATGAGCGCATCTGGGACGTCCCGTTCTTTACAAACATGTTGTGTTTATCTAAGAAGTTCAGGTTTATTGGTTCCGTTCCCCAACCTTGTTTCCATTTTGGGCATTTTTAACCCCCTCCCATTCATATGTTCTCCTTCCTTACATACTCCGACGACGATGTATTATGATTACTGTGATTGAAGTTGAGGTGGTCAAGGGTTTGGTGCACACGCCCGTTGAGTGACGCTTCTATTGAGCGAAGAATGTGGGTAATTTTAAATGTCAGGGAGATATTTAATAAATTTATGACTCGTTCACCCCTCGGGCTAACATTGTTTGGATGTTTTACTTGAAATTTCGGCCTCAATTCGGCTTCACTACCCTTCACCCCTTATGTGAACCAACGTTCTTTCTCGTTCACCATTGCGCTCAATTTTGAATGAGCATTCGAGTGAACGTCTTGTGTGTTAACAGTGAGCCCTGGCAGCCCTTGCTAACGGACAAGGAAAGCCAAAATTGCACTCTGCCTGTCATATGCAAGGCATGCCTTTGGCAGTCTACATGAAGGGGCTAGCAGCTTGTTTTGAGAGGGAGGTTTTTGCTGCCGGTAGGCCCTATAAACCACCCAAGGGCCGACCATGAATAAAAGTGGACCGAATTGACCCATAAGCTGGTGTTGGGCAGTCGCAGAACTGTAAATTCCACGAAAAATATCGGTTATGCCCCACTTGAGTCGTTTTGCGACTCACCTCAGTGGCGCAGTGGTTCCAGGTTCGATACTGGATCGAGATGGGTTGGCTTTCGTCTCACGACAGAGAGGCCCCGAGTGCGCCACCCGAGGAAAAGTAAAACCGAGGTCCCGTGCGGTGTATGATGGCAGTTGCACGTCAAAGAACCCTCTCTACTATGCAACGGGTAGGTTAGGAAAAATTTCCAGGTGGAGGGCCCCAACAAACAGGAGGTTGACGATGAATAAGCATAGGGTTTGTAGCTTCAGTCGGCAGCCGGCTGCGGAAAAATACCGTTCAATATATCATCCGTGTGCCCATTCAGGCCGACAAGTTGGGTATCCGACCCTGCCATAGTCGGGAAAAGGGTAAGGAGTAGCTTTTTTCATATTGGAATGGTTTTGATTGTGACATAACCTCTCCAGGGAAGGAGATGGGGTGCGCCCTAATGCTGGCCAATTTGGGCGTGGTTTTGGCCTCTTGAATTCATAATGATTCATACGGCGCTTGGAATGTGCCTGCTGAAATGTTTCTCGTATGGGGCAGGTTTCCTAGTTTATATCTAGTAGAGAGGGATTAGTGTGATGTTTTTGTTTTGTTTTATTGGCTATGTCCCGCAGCGGAATATCTGACTCCCTCTGTTTCCACCTCTGTGTGCACACACGCATTTTTACCCTCTTCATCGCATTCCCTTCCTTCGCCTTCTCGTAACTTTCTGGTCCACCACCATTTACTTTTATTAAGAGCACCGAGTCTCTCGTCTCCCACGCCCACGCGAGTCTTCAGCCCCCTAATTTTGGAAGCATTCAATTCGCTCTAAGGGTGACAAACGCTGCACACCTGCAACCGATTTTTTTAAGGGGGGGGGTTTTGTTTTTAAAAAAATGAGCTAATGGTTCTGAAATGAAATTTTTACTTAATCCGCGTGGAAACGTGACCCAACCCAATGCCACCTTCCTACTGAAAGTCTACTCCTTCAGGGAGCGCCTGTTTTGCGTTGGACACACCAGTTCTCGTCTGATCGCTGAAGTTAAGCAACGCAATTCCAGCTAGTGCTAGCATGAGTGACCGTTTGGGAACGTTGGGTACTGCATTAGAACTACGCAGTGGACGAGGCTCTAATGACCGTTGTAGTTGAAGGGCTCTCGCCCCGTCCGACCTCTTCATTTAAATCCTGAAACCTTTATATTGCCCACTGCTTTCACCTCCAACAGCAGGGTACAGAACCCCCTAAATGCATCTGCGCGCAGCTCAGATGTCAGTAGATGGATGAGTGAAGCAGTGGTCATTCAGATCAGGGAATTATTATGTGATTGGTTTGTTTGTTTGTGTTTTAGGGCCCATCAACTACAAAGGTCATTAGGGCCCATTATGTGATTGGGGTGACAAACATGTAACTAGGGGAAGGTACATGTGACTCGGGCTCAGTGTTGGTTGGAATAAGTGGAGACAGCCAAGTTAGAGTTCAGTGTCGTTGAAGGGTTCCCGGAAAATTCCAATGCCAATTCAAAGGTCAGTAGGTCCCAGTGTTACAGGATTTAATTTCGTTTTCAGGTTGACCCCGTGAGAGTGCAGATGTTATGTTAGTATGCTATCGGGTTGGGGAGTAAGTCAAGCAGCCATAACAGGCCGAACCCTAAGGAGGCTGCTTGCGGGCGAAGGGGAGGTAGCGTTGCTTAATTTCAGTGATCTTACGACAACTGGTGGGGACTCTCATTGTACCATATAGGGACCTATGTTAGGGCTATTTAGAATTGGGAAATAGGGAGGAAATATATGACAGAATAGCCTGTGTTGGATTAGCAGGTTTGAAAATAGGAGTGGAAACTTGTTAGGTCCGTTGTTTGTTCGTTGGTGTTTTAGGGCCCTTCAACTACAAGGTCATTAGAGCCCCATCCACAGCATAGTTGTTATGCAGAGACTGCACAGACACTACACTTTTGCGACGATTTTTGGGTATTAGCATCACCCAGTTTTCCTAAGCGACCACCCATGTCAGTACTAGCTGGGGTTGCGCTGCTTAACTTTCGTGATCAGACGAGAACTGGTGTGTCCAACGCAGTTCGCCGCTTGTTAGGTCCGTCAGCGGAAAGTTAAAGTAAACATGGGAACAGGGTGCACGGAAGGTTAAGGAACTATGTAGGGGTTGATAAGCCTGACCCTGTCATAGGCGGAGTAATGAGGCGATTGGGACGTTTAAAGAATCAAAGGTTACAGTTTGGATCTTAAAGCAGCGTCGACTTTGGAGGCCTGAGGCCCGTTTCAGGATCTCAGGTGATAGCGTGATTGACACGAGCTCATGTTGCCGAATGTCCGTCCTGGCTCAACTGAGCGGTTTCTTTCGGGTTAGGTGCTTGGGGGGAAAAGTGCCGCCATCACCACTACTCATGAAACCCTTTCTACCAGGAAACAAAATGTGTAGGAGCCCGCGTCCTGGTGGATTTTAAAAGCCGCTAGAGCTGACTAACAACAAGAGGACACATTTCCAGAGGTGGAAGCCTCCACCCTTGCACCTTTTTGACTTGGCTTATGAGCAGGCGTTGTCCGGCGTTAAATTAAACTAGCACTTATTGTAATTCACTACTTCTTTCTTCACGTAACCTTCTCCTAACCCTCGCCTCTCTCCATCACCCCAAGAAAGGGTTACCGTAAAGTGCAAGGATTAAGGAGGTGCTTCCTCGAACGCTTTCTTAAAAGGGTCTCTGAATTTCGACTTTGGGGGAAACAGACAAGATATGTGATGGACCATTTCGTTTACGATATTCATTCGCATTATTATTCCTAACATTTTGCCCCCTATGTTAGGGCTGGGTGGCTATCGGCCCTGCGAGCACAAAGGCGGGCCGGCCGGTCGGCTGCCTGACTTAAGGCTACAACCTCGGCCTATTTTCTTCGTAGGGACAGTTTCTGTCACCGACGCCAGGAGGCCAGCTCCTACATCTGGAAATTTTGCTGATCACACTTTTTCACTCCGGGTAGGTGACATCATGTACGCTACACGGGGTCACGACTTCCCACCGAACGGAAGGTGCACTGGGCTTTCTTTTCTCATCCGAAATTTCCGTTGTTAGAAAGATTGTAAAAAAAATTCGACTTGAATTAAGTCTTAACAGTTGTAGAGGAGGGGGAGGTGTGTCAGGCGTCCAGTATGGAAGCGAGTAGCCTCTGTTGTCGAGGTGTATTTGACCCGGTGAGTGACGTCACCACGTGCCTCGTGTCCCGTGGCTCGTTTTTACGTGTGTTGCTGTAAGTACTGTGGTGATTTAATGGTCATGATCTCGACTTACGTGGCTGGCATTTAGGATCCAGGGATTTTTATCTAGGGAATTTATAGGAGGGGGCGAGATGAAAGACTGTTAAGGTTGTGGTGGTAAGTCCCCTTATTTTCCGAAAATAAATCCCCATCACGAAACCGGACGTTTTATTGTTGTTGATGTTAATGTTTTTCTTTTTATTTTTCGTGTTTCAGTTTTTCTTTACCCCTTAATTCGTCCCTCTTCCCCTTACACATGGGCTGTTAAATGATTTGGTGAGTTTTTGAATGTTACAAATAAACACTGTCCCCCTGTCCTCCCACCCCACCATACCTTCTAAAGGCTGTAATCCACCCTTTTTCGTCTCCTCCTTCTTACCTTCGCACACCCATGTTCCACCTACCTACTCCTTTTTACGAAAACGTCCACGTGCGTCGTGGTTCAAGTAACCCCCCTCCCTTTACTCTCCTGCTGCCATGGGCCACCTCCTCCCTTGCCTCCCCGACCCCTTTAAGGGGTACATTGCTGAGGTTTTGCGCTCATTCATGCTTTTTTTATTTTCTTTTGGAAAAAGAATTTCATGAATTAAAAATTTAAATTTCCAATCGCTGTGGTCATAAATTGAGCCTCTTCCTCCTCGATGCGCCACTGGCACCCCCTTACACATTTGAAGAACAAGGGAAAACAGACATTACCTCTTACCCAACCCCCCCTCCGCCCTCTGCTTTTTAATGTCTGTGGTGGAGCAGGAGTCGGATGCAAAGGCGTGAGGGCCAATAAGCATTTCTAAGAAATTTGTCAGTTATATAAAGTTTTTGGTTAAAGTTGAAATGTGTATGCCTTATGACGTCACTCACTGGGGGCGATCCTAACTGACGATGGTGAAGGGGGACACATTTATCACTGCCCCTTCCCCTCCCGATATATGCCACATAGGACGGGTGCGAGTGATATCTACTTCTTTAATTTCGGACTCGGGTCGATAGGCAACTTTTTTTCGATTGTTCTAGAATGTAGTTGTTGCACCAAAACGAGTTAGTTCTAGCACCAATGTGTGGAGCATATTGGGCCCTACCGGGTCCGCGGAAGACCCTGTTTTTCTCAGTCTAAAATATCATTGTCGAATTTTGACTGACTTAGTTCCTAAACAGGGACACTTATTGAGGTGGTCCTAATCCCTGCTTGGATTTCTATGGCTTGAAGCAAATAAAATAGCAATAGAGGGTGGCCCATTGCCTTTTTAGTGGTTCTTGGATTACAGAAAGCATGAGGGGGGGGTCAGGGAAGAAGGGAATTAATTTGTGCAGGGGAGGATCCAAAACAGAGGAAGACGACCCAGATGCCCTATAATTTAGAATTTTTCAGCTGCAAGAAGCTATTCAATTAAAGAAGCATTTTGAACGCGAAATTAAACGCCAGAGAGTGCATTACCTGGCGGAGGTCGAACGGAGATAGTTTTGTGTTTTTTAAGGTGATTCGATGAGAGGGCGGATCTACCCCCTTGAGGAAGGTGTTTTGTTTGTTTGTTATTTTTTTGGGGGCCAGAAAGAGGAGGAAGGGGGCTTAGTGGAGCAAGTTGGTGGTCATCTGCAGATGTTTACATTTTGACAATTCTGGCTTTTTTTTAAGGTTTCTTGATTCGGGACGTCCCATCTGCCACCAGAGGCTAAGGGGTTAACGTTAAAATAGAAAAAAAGAGCGTGTTAAACTAGGGATGTAAAATGGGACAAAACATGGATTTTGCCAACACCTTTTCCTTCACCACGTCACGAATTAAGGTTTGTAATATAATTTAATGGCATTGTCACCTGCCTTGATATTTTGAGTGGCACTGAGGCAGGCCGTTGTCCAGTCCAACAACCGTTATTTTCACACGTTTGATAGAATTTGGATGACCATTAAAAATTGGACTGCCGCGGAGGTTTGATGGCTAAAGCGAGAAAATAATCATTGGGTGAAGGGCAGGAGGACCGAAACCGTTCTGATAATTTTAGACAAAATAGCCCTCCGTCTAATATCTCCACCCTTTTACTTTTTTTTATCTTACCCCAAAAACATACCTCAACCTCTTCCTCCTTCACGGTGGCTTTATGAAAGGTAGTGGAGGAAGTGTAGAGTGGCGCGACTCCTGGGCCAAGTGTTGCGTGTTCTAATGAAATATAAGCTCACGAACGTTTCAAACCGCCACGTTGCGCTCATTTGGACACCCCTGACAAGCAGGTGATTATTATACTCGGGACGTTGGTGATCCAGACACTATTCCGCAATGTCACTCGGTATTTAGGGAGGATGCTTTCTTCGTTACCGGCATCTGTGATTGAGGGGTGAGTCGCGTGTGCCCTTGGGAGCAGGAACGGAGAATGATGGATGAGTTGCAATATCTTCAGAACAATTCTGTCTTGTGGTTCGTGTGTGGCTTGGGCATGGGCAAAAAGCCCTTGTTCTCTACCCTTCAGTATCAAATAATGGTCCGCCATTTCTTACGTGGGCCTCTGTAGCGTCAACCACCATAATGTTGGATATGTTGTTGCCCAGGACGTCTTCAGGGGACTCGAAGCGGCTCCAGGGTGAGCGACGGCAGATCTGAACGGCACAAACATTACCCTTCATTGGTTTTTGTCTGGTTGTTTTGTTGATGTTTTAAGGCCCTCCGTCCACTGAGTAGTTCTCATGCAGAGTCTGCACAGACACTACGCTGTTAAGACGATTCGGGTATTAGCAGTACCCAGTGTTCCCAAGCGGTCACCTCTGCCAGTACTAGCTGGGGTTGCGTTGTTTAACTTCACTGATCGGACGAGAACTGGTGTGTCCAACGCAATACAGTGGTACGCATTGGCAACGCATTGGTACCCCTCTGCCATTGTCATCCTCCTGCATAGACTATCAAGAGTTGTCAACCTGGCAGGTAGTGTGGAGTGTCGGGCCGTCGCGTCGGTCGGTCTTAATTTGAGTGACGTCATTGCACTTTTTCTCATCAAATGCACC
Organism: Trigoniulus corallinus; assembly: GCA_013389805.1. Lineage (NCBI taxonomy): Eukaryota > Metazoa > Arthropoda > Diplopoda > Spirobolida > Trigoniulidae > Trigoniulus > Trigoniulus corallinus. The sequence goes on along the minus strand of JAAFCE010008833.1, from coordinate 38,699,533 downwards.
GACTAGTAGGATGGAGTGTTACTCTGATAATGGCTTGTTGAAACACCTCTCAGAATTTTGAGGGTGCTTCATCTCCTCGTCATTTAGAATAGCTCCAAAATGGACTGTTCAAGTTCACAGGCTTTGCAATACTTTTTGTACCCCCGCGTTGGCGCTTGTTGTTGCTACCTTGCTTTCGGACATGGCTTGCCAAAAGCCCCTGGGCGGTAGCGCGTGCTGCCAGCAGGGAAACAAACGCTTCAAGCACCGCGCTGCTGTTGAATGCAAGCAGGGAGTCTACAAGATTGAAGTCTGTAAAACAGCCATTAAAAAAAAAAACAAAACAAAGGGTCAACAGTCTCTTGGTGGTGGATAGGAGAGAGGGGGCAGGGGATTAGGACGGTTGAACGTAAATGTGGACAACGTTGAGCCCAACAGCCCAGAAAACTACTGCAGTCATAAAGAGTCACAAGTTGGTTTTCCAGAGTGGCGTGTTCTGCTATTGAGGCAACCCACTTCATTATGACTCCTCCTACGATAAAAGGGGGGAGGGGGTGAAAGGAGGAGCGACTGACGTCATTGACACCTTTCGCCCACGCACCGCATCTCTTTGGCGTTGGAGTCAACCTACTGTAGTGCGCCCTCTAGAGGGCGGTTAAGAAAAGATTTCATTCATCAGTGGTGTTTACTGCTGAGCTTAATCAAAAGGCAGACGGACGTTCGCCCGCCCTGGGACGTCCCGTTGCGTATGTGCACGGAGCTTTGCCTCCTCACCTCCCTTTCTTGCTGAACTCCTCCCTCATCTGACCTTTCACCGTAACGTCGTTTTCCTCACAGGAGTTTGCTTGCACCGCCATCGCTTCTGAAAGCTGCTGCTGCCCCAACAACCCTACGGATGTTACTTGCCTGCACGCGCATCTTCCAGCAAAATTTTTTAGAGCTGCCGCCGCCCCTTCTCGTGCCCATTTTCGGCGTGCCGTGCCAAAATCACCTCTCTCTCCCCTCCCCGCCCCCACCTTGCTGTTGTTCTTCATCCACACGTCCCGTCTCCAACTTCCTCCCTCCCCACCGTACTCCTCTTCTCGTCACGCGCATCCAAGTGCTCGCGTGGCACGAACGCGGATTAGCGAGTGCTCCTCTCAAGTGGTTGGTGGGCGACGGGGAGCGACACACCCCCACTGTTGCTACCGCCCTCCCGCGGCGGCGGGGGCATTCTCTTGTCCTACCGACTTTTACCGTGCCTCTTGGTGTACGCACGCCTCCGTTTGTGAAGAGCAGCCGCCTGTGAAAATTCCGAAAAAGGCAGGAAGCTTCTCGCTTTGGATAGTTGGAGATGATGCTGTCGTCGACTTACTACTGTCTTTGACGAAAGGGAGAAAAAAATGTTGTCTAGTGACCCGCGTGGGATTTGAACTCGATATTTTGCATACAGCCTCTCATTGCTCTAAAGTGGTAGTCAATAGAGATGATGAGTGGAAAATTGATGCCGTTTCTCAGCTGATTTTGAGAACTTTTTGTACCGGACAAGAGTAGCAGTGATCGAGTGCGCTCCTGGTGTCAGTTGTTGGCGCCAAGAACCCGCTTATTTTGTGTGTGTGTATGTGTGGATCTCGTCTGCGGTTCTCATCTTCAACACTTCCGGTCATAGCTGTGGTTTTTAATCTCCCGACTGACACTGTTCAACTTGCCCAAAACGTTCAGTCCCTTTCTACTTCCTGTCTTTCTGGTATTTTGAGTGTCTTGCCCCAAATGACGGCATTCCATGCCCTCTGTTGGTTGTGTTTTTGAATTCTCGGATACCGTGCTCATGGAGCGCTTGGTGACCACCGTGGCGCAAGACGACGGTGGTGGACTTAATATGGACATTAATTCGTGCTTAAATCTAAATTTGGCTCAGCCGTTGTGAGAGGACCAGGTGTGATCCCACACGAAGAAGATGTCCCAGCGTGCCGACATGATTGGTGAGTGTTCTCTTGTTGACTAGTGATAACTGTAACCCGATCCATGCACTTGTCCTTAATTAGTGGTCTTAAGAGTGATGGACACTTTGGTGGCCACAAAAATGAGGTGTGGGAGTAAGGACCTTAATGGGGATCAGTGCCGTCTTAACAGCATTTGGACTCCTGGAAAAAAGCAGTGTGCTGGAGCCCCTACGACAGCCACTCACAGGAAAAATTTGAAAATGGTCACTTGATATACACAGATTAGCATGGGCCCCCTGGCAAGGCCCATCCTTTAAGACGACACTGACGGGGGAGTCACTAGGTTGTTGATAAGGTAGCTGTCTTCGGGGTTAGAGATACGGCACGTGAATATTCATAGTTGGATGACCTATCCTCTAGTAGGACCTATGTCTTACTTGAAATATTAAAATTGGAAATTGAAGACTTGGCCTTTAGACCACTGACTGACCACTTACCGTCGTAGTTCTCTTCTCAGTAGCCCTTTTAATAATTGAGAAGGCCCGTTTCCATCATCGTCCTCTTTTTAAACCTCTCGTCATTCACTTTTCTGTAGGGCCTACTGCCCTTTCTACCTCCTGAGTGGCCTGCGCGTGACAGATCCTCCTTGATAGCCCTTTTGAAAGAATGGACAACTACAGCCCTCACCCCTTCCCCCGTTGGTGCACCTCTCTCATTTTCTTTTTCACCACGTAGCGCGACTCGTCTTTTCTGCACTCGAGCCACATACTTCATAATTTCCAGACCATTAGGGATCTCTTCTCCCGAATTGTCACTGAACTCTTAACCTCTTGTATCATAAAATCAAAGTGAGATGTTCCATGTCACATCTTAATGTTGCCTGCTGCCAGGGAGTCACGGTCCACCCCTTCTTTTTTATAGGATAGTGTCGCATCAACGACATTTTCACCTCTTCAATTTTGACCTGCGTCAAAATTTATAGACATGAAATCCACCTTCACCTGGGCAACAAAAATATCGTTCGTTCAAAATGAAACTAACCCCCCCCCCTCCTCTTCCGATGGCCACATATTGTGAGAATAATTTCCCTTTTTTCACCTAATTTAATTCACCTTCTTGCGCTGGTCAGGCGGATGACCATCTGCCTCTATTCCTTAGTTAAATAAATGCTCATCTGCTGTCAGAGGAAGAGTTTCCTAAAGACTTTTGTCAACTCTGGGACTGAACGTTAGAACCCACGTGGCTCACTAGGCGGGTCCGGTCACTGGCTTCTCCTGTTGTTACCCTCCCCCCATTTTCGCCCTATCAACCGGACAGTGAGAGTAAAGGTCTCAAATGGCATGCACAGCATCTGCTTACTGTCTAATATTACTCAAACTCATTAAAGAACCTAGGTGGGTATTTCGCTGTTTGGGCCGCTTGGGCGTCACTTTTCTAAGGCCTCATCTACTTCTGAAAGGAATGTTTACTCAGTTTTGTGACTTTTGCCCCAAGTGACGTGCACCTGTTAGTCTAATTCCGGAAAGGGTCCATTATATCTAGCTTAGAGGGACTTCTGGAGAAGAAAAAGATGCAACAACCAGTAATCAACGGTGTTTAATGGGACACACACAAAAAAAACGAAACAAAAATCCCTTTAACCCCTTTCAACAAACCTTTTTTTTTGTTTACGGGGCCTGACTATACCCTTATAGAGAGGAGAATAAATGCTAGGTGAGGCCTTAAACAGAAAAAGATCATCTGGGAGCTTCCTCCTCTGATTTCCTTTTTATCCTCAAGTCAATTCAGGATTGGGACACAGGTGCACATAGTCCAAGTGTGTGCCTGTAGGAGGGCTTACATTCCCTGCAGCTTTTGTGTCCAGAGCAAAAAAAATTCAGAGGATGGATCCCCCCCCTTTTGTCTTTTTATTTCTGTTTTAGATTGTCATGTGGTAGGTCGAGTGCAAGCTTTTCTATTCGTATAAGAAGAAGGACCTATTGTTGCCACAGAGCGCATGATATTTTAATTCAGCAGCTTGTGTCGAAAGGGCCACTTTTCCTTTAAGAGAAGATTGCTGGAATAAAGGTCCCAGTTGGTGTCTTTGAAGGAATAAAAAAGACCTTTTGGAATCATTTCCCTTCACAGTCTCATAATGTCAGTCATTTTGATAAAACCATTCTTTTTGTGGTCCTAAATGGCTGTGTAATGATAATCGACGCCCTACCACATTTTTCCCGTAAGTTCAGTGGACCTAAACTAGAAACTTCTACCCTCTTTAGTTGGGTCCTATTGAAAGTGGTTGACGTATCTCCTCCCCTTAAATAACGTTTAAGAAGGACGTTTCTTCACTAAATTGAATTTATATCCTAAATGTCTTCTGGGTGTGCTGCTTCGAAAAGCAGTAAACGGCCCATTTGCGAATATTGCAGGTCCTACGAATCCCTTGGACATTAAAATTTTTTAAACCCCTTTGATCCCTGGATCTTTATTTGTATTTTATAGGTTAGTGTTTCAAATCTTGGGGAGAGGCTGTATTGCTTTGGACACACCGGTTCTCGTCTGATCACAGAAGTAAAGCAACGCAGCCCCAGCTAGTACTGGCATGGGTGACCTCTTGGGAACACTGAGTACTACTAAGTCGTCCCAAAAGTTGTCGTAACAGCGTAGTCTCTCTGCAGACTCAGCATTAGAACTATGCAGTGGACGGGGCTCTAATGACCGTTGTAGTTGAAGGGCCCTAAAGCACCTACAAATCAATCAATCAAATTAAAATCTTGGAGCCTGCGGGCACCGACCTGGAACCCAAAATTCGAGAACGTCATGGTTTAATCAGGTCTTATGTGACTTATAGCAGGACCCTATCCAGCTTGATAGTCACCTGTCTCCTTTCTCTTTGGATCTAAATTTAAGATGACACGTGTTCATTTAACTTAAACCCCCTTTCCAAATGTGTGCCCTTATTTAATTGTAAAGGTCCTTCTCCTGCTTAATTTAACTTCCTTTTCTTTGGGACCCTCCAGGAGTCATCTAAATCCCTACCAAAATGTTCAGGTGTTTTCTTTAGATGAAAGATGTATAGGGTAAGTCAGTCCCGTCAACTTTCATATTCAGATAAACAGAAGAAGGTGGAGATGAGGGGATACTGGACACGGGACCTACAGGGTTGTAGTAGGGGCTTAAGTAGTGACCATAACAATCTTAACTGATTCTTGTCATTTAACAATTTCGAGTAAGAACTTCATATAGGGTAGAGAGTGAGAGCAGGAAGGTAGCACTAGAGTTTCAATAATGAACTCTTCCCCTCCATCTATTCCCCTCATAGAATCATTGTTTGGGTGACAAACCGAAATTTCAAGGTGTGATGACCACAACAACCACCTTCTTCCACCTTGTCATCCGCTGATCTGTTATATGGTCATTTTTTCCTCGGTCATTTCTTCTGTAATGGGGGAAGGATATGAATGTGTCACTAAGTGGGATGGAGGCAAGATAATACTTGCAGTCGTCCTCATTTATCAACCTTTTAAGGTAGTTTGAGAAAGAGGGGGGGGGGGGTTCCTTTTCGTTGATCAAAAGATTGAAAGGTCCCCAACTGACCAATGCTTAGGACAACAACAACTGCTTTGTCCATAAAGTCAAACAAGGTTAGACAGGATTTGAATGAAGACTTTTATGAAAGGTGTGTTTAGTATTTGTGGGGGCTTTGTTGGAATCCTTTGTTAATTCATAATGGACCTTATTTCAGAATTTCGCCCTCCATATTCCCCCACTACCCTCTTCATGGTCCCATGTCATTATTCAAGAGACCCTTTCCTTTACCTGGATCATCATCAGTTTTATCACGATGAATGTATTTTATCCATTAAGTGTGGGACATTACGAGTGAGTGTTCTTTTAGATAAGCACTTGCTTATCTCCGTTTATCTCTTCTGCCCCATCAAATTGGGTCCTAACTTTTAAGACCCATCTCGAGTATATTTTTAAACCCGTTCCAGCTACCCTTCTCACCTGTCTGCTAGCTCATTTTTATGCTCTAAACAACTTTTAACAGGTGTGCCATTATTAAATACTGTGCTAAGAAGTTACTTGAGACCTAACTTCTCAAAGGGCCATTGGAATAATGTTAACTAGTGGTCACAAAAGAAGAATAGACCGAGGTCAGTGTGATGGAATGACTTCTTTTGAGGGAGAGAGTGAAGGGGATGTATCTATTTTTAAAGAATTGACCCCTCAACTTATCATATCTGGAATTTCGTTATGGTTCTTGAAACGTTAATTTCTTGCCGAAACTCGTATTGGTTATAGGGCGAAGAGGTCCTACCTCCCTCCTCCTGATTCCTTTCACTTTCATTGACAGATGACTCGAGCACTACCTGGTAACATTCTTGACCCATCTCTGAAGCCTGGCTATTTGGTCAACATATCCTAGTGGGGGCAAATAGATTCTGCATCCAATGGTGGGTTTCTTTGTTTTGTTGGTGTTTTAGGGCTTTTCTGTGTTAGGGTCCTTGTCCCTCACTCTCTTGCTCCTAAACGACACAAATTTTTAAGGTTAACAGAGGGTCCATCGACCATCCACAGCCGCTAAACTTCAACTAGAGTGGTCATTAGAGCCCCGTCCACTGCGTAGTTCTAATGCAGAGACTAATGTTGTAGTGGTACAACGATTTGAGCATCCATGTTAGTACTATCTGGGATTGCGTTGCTTAACTTCCGTGCTGAGACGAGAACTGGTGTGCCCAACGCAATGCAACCGCTCCCCAATGGTAGAGTTAGGACCGTTATTGTTGGATCTTTAAAAACACCACTTGGGGGTGCTGTACTCAGACGTTGGCGCCTATTAATCATTAACAACTCCAAACCCTTTTCACGCCTATGGCAGGGTCGGGCACCCATCTTGTCCCTCTGAATGGACACAACGGCGATATATTGGACGGTGTTTTCCACAGCCGGTTGCCAACCAAAGCTGCAACGGCATACTGTTCGTTGGGGCGCTCCACCGAGCTTCTACACCTGGGAAATTTGCGTCATCTACCCGTTGCATAGTAGAGAGGGTTCTTTGACGTGCAAATGCCATCGTACACCACCCGGCACCTCGGGGCCACACCACACGGCGCTGTCGGGGCCTCTCTCTCTCGCCCGAAAGAAGCCAACCCACCTCGGGCCACTATCGAACCTAGAACCACTGACGCAGATACCGAGAGGGAGCGGGGAATTGCGTTGGACACACCAGTTCTCGTTTGATCACTGAAGTTAAGCAGCGCAACCCCAGCTAGCACTGACATGGGTGGCCGCTTGGGAAAACTGGGTACCGCTAATACCCAAAAATCGTCACATTAGTGTAGGGTCTATGCAGTTTCTGCATCAGAACTACGCTGTGGATGGGGCTCTAATGACCTTTGTAGTTGAAGGGTCCTAAAACACCAACAAACAACAACAGCAGATACCGAGCGTGCTACCCAGGGCCGTAACGAGGGCGTGGCGAAGAAGGCGGCTGCTACGGGCGCAACTGGGTTTGAGGCGCAAATTGTTTAAGTTTTTTGTCATTATTGGGTTACGGGCAAGCGAAAGTTAGACACTTGCCACAGGCGCTTCATACCACCGTTACGGCACTGGTCTAACCCATTGCGCCACCGAGTCGCGGAGCGGGCCTGTTAATCACTGAATCCCTTTATTTATTTATTGCAGTGCAGTCCGTTCTTGGATGTCCCATTCGGTCATTGCGTCAGGTTATATGCATGTTTGCTTAGGGTGAATGGTGGTGCGGGGTTAAGCGGCAGTGACATGGAGGGTGGAAGAGAGAGAGAGGAAGGAGACATCAGTGGCTTCCGGCCACTGAGCATATATGAGGGACTTCCGAGCGTGCTACGGCGCTTAGCTTTGATGGCGGCTGTGTGAAGGTGTAGATTTAAGGGGCGTGTTGCTTATAATTCGATTGTAGGTCTGCCATTATCCTTTTTTATTGTGAATGGGATAATTCCGGTGATAAACTACTAAAGTGTGGGGGCGAAGGTGATACACTGAAAGTAGTTGCCCAGGGCGATGCTTGGGGAGTGGCCGTTGTTGGGTTGAGTAGGGGGCGTTGCCATCTCTTAAAGCGGTTCTGTTTTTCTTTTTACTAAATTGCGCAAAATTGTAAATTGTCACTCTCCCCAAAAATTTGGATGGAAAAAATTTGCCGAAATGATAACGAGAGTAATGATGTGTCCCCCCTTTGCGACGCTTTATAGCCTTCGCTGATTCAGGCTGTTACTTAGCACCCATCCGTAATTGACGATTGCTACTTTGTCACCTTTCAGCAGGAGACTCATTGCCACGGATAGAAAACAGAATTTTGAGACCCACCCCATCCTCATTTTTAACCTGAGGTAGGTGCTACGATTGAACTATGACAAAATTTAACTTCGCCTGGTGGTAATTAAGTTCCGTTATGTACCAATGATAACTTGCGCCCTAGTCAGTTGCTTATGACTGCAGTTCGTGATGACACAGGCAGTATCGGATTAAAGGGTGGGTATCATGTTATGAGGACCATGTTGTGTTGGACACGCCAGTTCTCGTCTGATCACTGAAGTTAAGCAACGCAACGCCAGCTAGTACTTACATGGGCGGCCGCTTGGGAAAACTGGGTACCGCTAATACCCAACAATCGTCGCATTAGTGTAGTGTCGGTGCAGTCTCTGCATTATAACTACGCAGTGGACGGGGCTCTAAGGCCTCTAAAACACCACATTGCGCCTATTGCGTTTTGGGCCACTTTACCGGGTAACCTTCCAAGTCGCTAACAACGAAGGTTGGTGGTTTATAAAGCCAAGAAACAATCAACTCCTAACCCTTTTCCCCGCCTATGGCAGGGTGAGGTACCCATCTTGTCCCTCTGAATGGACACAAGGGTGATATATTGGACGGTGCTTTCCCACAGCCGGATGCCGACCAAAGCTGCAACCCCTATGCTTATTGATCGTTGATCTGCTGTTCGTTGGGGCACTCCACAGACGTCAGGGGGCGAGCTCCTACACCTGGGAGTTTTGCCTCATCTATCCGTTGCATAGTAGAGAGGGTTCTTTGACTTTCAAATGGCATCGTACATCACTTCTCATCCGAAGGAAGGTACACTGGGGGCTTTTCCCTCGCCGGAAAGAAGTTGAGCACACTACGTCCTGCACCACCGAGGCGGGTCTTGTGATTGGTGGTTTATAGTAATATTAAAATCTAAAATCGCCCCTGGTGGGGGGAACGACTGATTGCGTTAGCCACACCAGTTCTCGTCCGTTCACTGAAATTAAGCAACGCAACCCCAGCTAGTACTGACATGGGTGTCCGCTTGGGAAAACTGGGTACTGCTACAATAATACCCAAAAATCGTCCCATTAGTGTAGTGCCCGTGCAGTCTTTGCATTACAACTATGCAGTGGTTGGTGCTCTAATGACCTTACAGTTGAAGGGCCCTAAAACACCAACGAACGAACAAAAATGCCCTCTGGTGCTAGTATTACTTAGCCGGGCCCTGGCGATGAACAACTAGGGCCTTATCCCAGTGATTACTGTGTTGCTTTAGCTGGGCAACAGCAAAACCTGGATGTTACGGAATGCGGCTACTAGGTGGTGATGTGGACGGGTCTGTGACTGACGTCCGAACTGACTGCTGCTGCAGAAGTTTAATTGGGGGTGGGCTATCAAGTTGATGAAAGGTAAAATTAAATTGGTGCTAATTACAAGAGAGTAAAATATGGAAGTAACGCCCTCTGTCGGTTGCACGCATTTGCATCTTTTGTTTTGATTGGATGCCATATTTTTTTAGACCCTTTTCTTCAGGTGTTTTTCCTCCCAAAATAGTTTGTTGAAATTCAATTAAATATAATGAATTTTAATTGGGTATTCTTTGCAAATAATGTGACATTATAATAATTAATGAATTACTTAAATGAGGTCATTAATTCTTCAAAATCATTGAAACAAAAACGATGCGGTTGAAAAACCCGGAAGTTGATTTTTTTTTCTACTGCAGGAAAAAAAATGGTGGGCGATGTCCCGCACTTTTTTAATTGTCCCAAACAGGAATATTTTGATTGGAACGCGTACTGTTTTGGTTTGTACGTCCCACGAGTAATTGAAACGTTATACAAATGCTAGATTGCACATATGGTGGTCCATCTCCATCACTCGACCTCGGGTGGGACGTCACCTCCTTTGAACAGGGAACACGCCATGAGATTGGGATTGGAAGGCGGCGGAGGGCGAAGTGCCAACTACCGAGTTGCTAAAACAATCGATTTTGCGTGCATGACTGTATTTTGCCTTGAATACGATTTAAAAGGGAGGCTAGAAGTCCGAAAATAGGGGCGCTACTAGTTGTAGGCGAGGCGCCCCAGTACAGTTTTGCCGTCATTCCATTAATCTTTTATGTGTTGAAAGTTACTCTGTCATCGTGACCCACTGGTGGCGCAAATCGATCGTTTGTCTGTCTGAAATGTTCCTGGGTTTGTCCCGTTCTCTGCCAGCCCTCATTCACGCGGTTACCTGAGGTCCAGTATTTAACTTTCTGTACAGATTGAGTGAACCGCGGTATGGGCGTCTATAACTTAAATAATTGATTATTGAAATGATCAAATGTGACGTCAATTCCAAGAGGTGGAGGCCACGCCTGTGGGCCAGCTCTAGTTTGACAGGGAGGCGTGGTGGCCCATTGAAATAAATGATTTACGGAACAATTTATGGCAGAAAAAAATCCTTTTTTAGTTATCTTAGTCTGAAAGATATCGGACCATAAGACCACCACCCGTTTTGGGTTATACAGGAAAGGACAGGGTAGAATCAAGCACCCTGTTGTTTATTAATTTTCGTCAATTCTTATTTTACTCAACTGTTGAGGATTATACGCCGTACGGGACACCCAGCTTTTCACTTACCCATCAGAAGGTGTTGTCTGAAATCGAAACAGGTTACTGAAGTTGGCTACGGATGGGCCTAAAGAATAACACACAGTTTAGTCACTGGGGCAGAAATAAACCTATTGTCCAGACGAAGTCTTTTTTTTGTTTGTTTTTTTGGGAATGACCCTTTGGGAATTTTAGACTTATGACCTATGCGTGCTGCCTTGACAAGCTGCAGACGGCGTAACTGGAACTCGAAACAACAATTATCAGGAATGTTCACTTTTTCTCACTGTTCCGGGTTTCTGAGCCTGACCCAAATGTCTGTTCTCATTCAAGGTCGCTTGTAAGGTATACCACTTGCGCCTCGTCGGTTTAAAGTAAACTACAAGACAAAACTTTTGCTGGGACGTCGACCTCAATTTCGCGATAGTTCTCTTCCAACTTTACTCCCCCTTTTCTCACTTCTGGAAATTAAGAAACTGCTACATTTCCAAGGAAGGGGGCGGATTCGAGCCTCATGAATGTCAACGGGTTTGCATGGGTAGAAAAATGTGGATAATAAACTTCTGGAGTCAAAAATTTACATCGTTGGCCCATTGCAGAATTATTGTGTAAGTTGGCACTCGGATTATTTAGGATTACCTGATGCTCATCCTGTTTGCAATATAGAACTGTGGGTCAAGGTTCTATGGTGATTGATACCTCACTGGAGCCACTAGTGATAACTAACGAACGAATGGTACCTTGAGGTGCACCCTGAGTTGGCTAAAACTAGTGTATCAGTCTACCGTGTGCGAATGTCCCCATCCAGTCAAGGTTAGACTGGACAAAAAATTAGGGTGCGACAAATTGCGTTGGACACACCATTTCTCGTCTGATCACTGAGGTTAAGCAACCCAACCCCAGTCAGTACTAAAATGGGTGACAGCTTGGGAACACTGGGTACCGTTAGTACCCAAAAATCGTCGTAACAGCATAGCGTCTGTGCAGACCCTGGATTACAAGTATGCAGTGAACGGGGCTCTAATGACCGTTGTAGGTGAAGAGCCCTAAAAAAATTAGGTGTGGGGGAGGAAATGCTCCCAACGAAGCACACAGCCGTTAAAAAGCTATAACTGTTAAATTAAGCCCTCGAATGGTCATAGCCTACAAAGGAAAGCCCGGTGCCCCGATGGAGTAGTCCGTATTGAGAGGTTGTTGTAGAGCAGGACCGATGTTAAGGTCTTCAGAACGTGCCTCTGCCCCTTCCAGTATTTTGAATAACGTTGAATAATTTCTGAAGCATCGAATCGGCGCATCTCCTTTAGTGGCGCACATCTGCAGGCCCGCTTCCGCCAGTCCTGTTTCAAAGCATTCTCTCGTCCATTGATTTAAGTTATTCCTCAAAAGGATGGACTGGGTGAGTGGACCATGGCCCAATTTGGTTGTGGATGGTCAGCAGAAAATCCCGACTTCATGCATACGCACGTCACCCGCTAGGACCATGCTTGAGTGAAGGTAAGAGTGATCCAAAAAAAAGATAAGTTAAATTATTTGACTGGTCAAGGCGGCGGTCAGTTAAGCTAGAAGACCGGCTACTCTCTGTGTACGGGTAATTTACACTGTTGCTTCCATCATCACTTGCCTAGTAAACATACCAGTGACCAGTTTGTTACCAAAGTTTCTACTCTGTTAAAAGGGTCTATTAGAGAAGGCCGTCCGGTCTAAAGATGACCAGTTGATTTGCTCAGTGGACAGTGTTGGTGATAATGCCTCGAGGTGGCCATCGAAACATTGCGGGTCGCTTTAAATGGTGCGATGACACTTAGGAGTAAGTACGTTACCCAATATGGTGGAAGAGCCTCAGTGTCTTTACTCCGACCAGCCCGGAGCAGTCGGTGGGACACATTCACGACCGCTAGTCATTACTGGAGACTGTCCTAACCGTCCATTTAGTATGTCCGCGGCGATTTATTTGTATTGTTCGGTGCACAAATGGGTCCTTTTTCGGTCCTCCCCTCCTGTTCTACCCTGTCATAAACTTGTAGTTTTGTTTGGTGATCCTTATCAGACCCGGTGAATGACGGCCTGAGGGGGAGTAAGAGCAGTTGTCCCATGCTTCTCTGGTGGGACAGTTTGTCCACTCTTGTTTGCTTTTCTTTATTTTCCGGACCCTTTTAAGTGCGTCTCTCTCTTTTTCTATTTCTCTTAACTATTTCACATTTCAAGTGACATTATTGGGATTCTTGGCGACCATATTTCACCAGCCTCGTCCTGGTCCTATTCGTCTCCTTTACACCTACTTTGAATCTTCCACCTCCGGGACGTATATATAAGAAGTCGATTTATTTATTTATTTACGAGCAGACGGATGCTGTTGCCTTTTTTTTAACATAAAGAAATATTTGAATTATACTCATCTTCTACCTCTTCCCCTTTCACCCTACCCTTCTAGTCCTCTTGTCCTGTCTGCTACTGCATTATAGCCACCCAGAGTTATAACTTGGATTGAGTCGAGTAAAGAAGAAAATGTCCCGGGACGATAGAAAGTAATTCCTGGAAAAAGAATTGTTCCAACCCTGTGATGCCCGACCCTAGATGAAGAAGGTGCAATGAGGAACCGTTTTGGGGATATTAGACAGATGATGTCTTTATTTCAGGGTCTTACTCAGCCCAACTTTTTATCCCATTCTTCGCTACGTTTTTGCTCTATATTGTTGTCCGAAATGGTGATGGGACTTCTTTCATACATTCGAAAATGCCCCTCACTGTTGTATCCCTGGAGCTCTTTCTATTGGACGTCTCTAACCACTCCACCCTCCCCTCATGGATGGCGATGGAGGTGGAGAGAGAGAGAGTTCTGGCTCCTTGTTGTCCCAAGTCATGGATCGTATTCCGCATACCTCAGTTGGCTTACACCATCTTTTTCGTCAAAATGGCTTTTTGACAATTGTTGTCCTAAATTCTTGTGTCCCTCATAAATACCATGACATGGACTGTTATTTTTATTTCTGTTTTTTTCCTCCTTCGTTGATTTTTCACTCGAATTCAGCTCATTTCTCACTTCTTTTGTGGAGAAGTAAGTAGATGAGAGAGGAAGAAGGGTGGCCAGCTAAGAAGAAGGGGGCCCAGCTGACAACCACCGATGGAGAACTTATCTCGGTCGGCGGGACTGGTCGTAGTAGTGGCAGAGAAAGACGAAATGGTGGCTGGGACTAGAGATTCGTTGGCCACGTCAGTCATCGTTGTATTGGTAGGACCTAATATCCGCTCCCCATTACACTCCACGTCATCTCCATGCTTTCTTCTCCCAAATCTTCCCCCCCTCTCCCTTTCCTTTCTGAAGGGCCAAATGCAAACGTCTTTGAAGGAGGTAAAAGTTACGATGGTCCTCAAGAATGTTGTTGTTGTCTTCGTTGTCTCGAACGAATGGTTTTCTTTCTATTTCAATAAAGTGGCCCTTTGTCAACTTACGACGCCCATTACCATAAAACGGGTGACGTATTGTCCCCCTGATTGTCCTGTGATAAATTGGGGAGGTGTTTTGGTACTGTTCTGCGCGTGTGGCTTGTTGCTCGCCCGAGCAAATTTACTGAGGATAAATGACTGCAGTAAGAAAGAAGGCAACAAAAAGGGACGTGAGCACATGAGCACTAGAGCTGTCCTTTCCAGTGGCGTCGCTAGGGTTGGTGTCACCCCCTCTCCCGAAAAAAGGCGCTTCTTCTGCTTTGGTGTCACCCCCTTTTCTCATGGTGCGAGTGGTGTCACCCGGTGCAGCCCGCACCCCCCTAGTGACGCCACTGGTCCTTTCACTGGTTTTAGGGGGGCCATTTTGGAAAAAAAATATTTCGGACATATAGTAGTGTACTGTATACCTGAACTCAACCTTTCACCCCTACCCAAGTTTATCAGGCTTGCTTAGCATTCTCAGGTTCCTTTTTGGGTATGACGAGAAGATTTCGAAAACGTCTCAGAGAAAAGGAACCCGGGAACGGTGTATGATGTGACTTTTCAGGGACCTTTGTCTTGGGTACAGGATTGCGATGATCCTCTTTCATTCCCATAGGCAGTGGGCCACTACCTTGTCTGCTTCCTGGGCAAAAGGGTTATGCCAGGCTGATCCTGTTCCGCTCAGGGACTAGCCTTTTCATGACAAGCACCCAGAATAATTTTGATTGATGACATAAGCAACTTGTTCCTAAGTAGTCCCGTATTCCTATTCGGGACACTATATGGTTCCCAGAATTGGGAGGGTGTAAATGAATGAGGGTGGAAGAGGGCAGACCAAGTATTTTCAAGTGTTGAGTGGGTGTCGTGACGTCACTGGCGTCTAGGAGTCCAGGGCCTAACCCGCACGCGCTCTCTCGACGATATCTCCAATGCTGTTGGTGTGACTTGTTATTGTAAGTAGTGCAGTTGGTGGCTGCCTGTTGGACCCTCTTGGGTGGCAGATGTCACTCTTGGTAACCTTTTAAAAGGGTACTCCTTAATCATTATCGAATGGTTGATGATGTTTATTCAGTTAAATGTTGTCATGAAAACCAATATGGTGGTTGGAATTATTTGACGAATGGTGCATCGGGACCATAAATTGTGCTGTTGCCGCCGCCGCTCCTGTATTCTCAGGCGCAAATGTCGAGTAGGAGGAGTAACACAACACTCGCTGGCTGCCAGTCTCGTGCGTCCCATTCACTGAACTTTGACCTCTCTCTCCCTCTCAACAGCCAGACAACCTCGAGGCCACAGGACTTTGAATCGCAACTTCAGTTTTAAGTTCGCTCGATGCATAGGGGTGTCTGTAGGCGGCAATGTTAAGAGGGAGGGAAAGGAGAAAGGTTATGAACTTTTGCTCTTCCGGCTCGCCTTGGGCGGTATGTGGGGGTGTCCCAGCAGCATTCCAAGAGAGCGAGCAGCAGTAGCGTATTGAAAATGAGGAGGCCGGGAAGGAATATGTGCTGTTTAGTGTGAAATGAACATCAATCGTAATTGGAAGAGCGAGAAATGAGTGACCTCTGACCTCTTGATATTGCTAAGAATTTTAGGGCTAAAACGTCTGGAGAAGGAGGGAATTCATAACTGGTGGCGGGCCAAAGGATTGTTTTCTGATGCGATTTGTGACTCAAAGGGGACAATCAAAAATTGTGAACACAGCTACAGTAAATGGTGATGTCAGTTCCCCCCCTCTTTCATATGAACTGCTGCTACTGCTTGAAACAATTTAACGGGATAATTCCGGTGGGACTTTTCTTTTTGGACATACAGTATTGTTTAGGCTTTTGGCAGCGTGCATGGGGGGGGGCGAGGGAAGGGAAGAAAACTAGTGCTTTTGATTTCAGGAATTGTGACTTTCGTCACTTTTTTGCTAGAAAAATGAAAATACCGTTGAAAAGAGTGGATGTTTGTGGGAAGTGAGTTTTAGATGGGACAGCTGAATTGTTTCGGTCTCCATAACCTGTGACCCCCGGCCCTCTTTTCTGACGTTTTGTTGTCCTTCTACAGGCTGTTACCTGTCTCCGAGAGTGTTGTGTTTATTTTGTTAGGTTGTGCCAACAACCGTTTGTTGATTCATGAAAAACAAAAGGTTGAGTAGACATTCCAGGACCCTGGAGTGTTGCGGAAAGGGGAGCCCTCCTACCCATTCCAAATAGGACTAAGGATGACGAATATTCATCCCCCCCTCGGCAACGGTGCAACCAGGCGAAAGGCGTGAACGGTGAGGAAGGATTATTCCTAAACTCAATTTACTCCAACTTGATTAAATGCATCTGGTGTTGGTGCTGCTGCTGAAACCGGAAGCCCAACGTTACCTACTCCTTAAATATCTTTTCTAGCTTCGGGACAAATGACAAAACTGGGCGCCGAGCTCTTTCCACTCGTAGGGGACGGCAAATAACGGAAAGTTTGGAAGGTACCCCTAATCTAGATACCCCCATCTTGGTGGCTTGGAGGTAGACTGCTTAAATCGTGAACCCGTCGGTGGTTTGGTCGTGGCTTAGGTGGGTGGCTTTTTTCGGGCGACAGAAGCCCAAGTGCGTCTTTACTGGGATGGGCTTATAAGATGTCACCAGTGAGCAAAGAACCGTTTCTACATCATCATTTTCCCGCGTGTAGTGAGGGTTGGGTCTGCGGGGTCTGACCCACCACTCCCGCCTATCACCTACCAGGTTCCCATCCACCCAACACACTATCATATCCCTTCGTACAACCTATTCCCATGTCTTCTTAGGACTTTCCTCTGTCCCGAGTGCTTCCAGCAACTTGCATCTTCGTAATGGACCTAACCAACTCCTCCCCTCACTCATGTACCGCTCATGGCTTTTTTCGCGCTGCCCAACACTTTGATCATCCACCGCTTATGGATAAAGAACTCTTTTACAAAAAAAGCAACTCTTCCCGCCTATGGCAGGGTCGGGTACCCATTTTGTCCCTCTGAATGGACATAGGGCGATATATTAGTCATAGTTTCTTCTGCAGCCGGTTGCCGGCCAAAGCTGCACCCCTACGCTTATTTATCGTCGGTCTAGTGTTCGTTGGGGAATGCTACCGGCACCAGGGGGTCGAGCTCCTACACCTGGAAATTTTGCCTCGTCTACCCGTTGCCTAGTAGAGAGGGTTCTTTTACATGCAAGTGCCATCGTTCACCCACACGGGACCTCGGTTTTACTTCTCATCCGAAAGAAGGCACACTCGCGGCCTCTCTCTCGCCCGAAAGAAGCCGACCCACCTCGGTCCAGTATCGAACCTAGAACAACTGACGCAGTTGCCGAACGTGCTAACCACTACGCCACCGCGGCGGGAGCTCGACGTGGAGCTCGACAAAATTCCAGGAATTGGGGGCTCACTACCTCCTCCCCGGTGTCGGTGAATTACGTTCTTAAGAGGCCAACGTTAAATATCCAGTCACATCAAATCCTTCAGATGACAAAATGAAAATTTGCACCTTTCGTTGAGGGGGACTCAGAGCTGGCGCCCTGCATCGGTAAAAATGGTTTTCACAACAGACAGGACGACATTAAATACCCAATAAACCAATTCATTGCTGATTCCACCCTTCCGGTTCTGTAAATATCCTAAGCTGCCGCCAGTCTTAATATTTCTATAGGTTACCAGATGGCGTTCCGCGTAGCCCCCTCCGTTAATTGGACTGCACGTCTTAAGTGTTTTTGTTGAGTGAAGAAACATGAAGCTTGGTTTTCATTATAAGCCCGGGTGCATTGCCTGCCAGTCCCTCAAGGGTGGTAGACCGGGAGGTTGGTATCTGTCTAGCACAGACCGTAAAACGGGACCCGCCTAAACTCATTAAAAATGAAAGATAGGGAGGTCAAAGGTTGACGTCAGATTCATTGGATCGTCAGAGAATCTGGTAGCACGTGCAGCTCGTTGCTCACAATGGTAGTCTTTGTTCCGGCAAATAAGAGGGAACGGGGTGGATCATATGAGGGAAATTGAGGGTCACCCACAAGGCAAAGGTTTTTCGAGTGCAGTGTGGAATTCAGGGAGGACAGACGAGGCTTCCTTTATTAGCGGGTGTAAGCATACGACATTGTATCTCGTACTGCCAGCCTGAAAAAAAACAGGGTTACTTATGAGGGGAGTGCAGTGGATTTCTTGAGCACCTACATCATTCCTTTACAGCTGTGCCTCATGAAACTTGGGACGTAGATTGAGCCGCCTGAATTCGGTCGGGGTACTCCATAAAAAGATTAGGAGAAACCACTTAGTAGTGATTTGAAAGAAAGGTCACTCTCTTTCGACCTTAGAGAGCACATACGTTCTGCTAGTCAGTAGCTTGTTTGTTCCTGCATCCCCTGAGATCTAAAATGAGTGCTCGTGTTTGTACCCAGGGATGGACTGGACAAAAATAGGCCCGTGGAAAAAAGCTACCAAAAAGGGCCCTGCAGAGACTGCACAGACACTACGCTCATGCGACGATTTTTGGGTATTATCAGTACCTGGTTTTCCCAAGCGGTCACCCATGCTAGCACTAGCTGGGGCTGCCGTTGCTTAGCTTCAGTGATCAGACGAGAACTGGTGTGTACAACTCAATACAACCGCTTCTGGCCTATATGCGAATGCTCCGTATCCCAGTGGGCCACTGTCAACCCTGCTTGCACCTACATTTAACCCCACACGTCACCCTTCAGGAAAAAGTCCAGCCGTATGAAAATTTCTACCCATGTCAAAATTTTTTCGTTTTGTGTTACTGATGGGGCAAGGGGATACCATGATTAGGTGCACGTATTGCCTTCCGGGGAAGGGGCGGCGACCTGAGTGTGTATGTCAAATTTGGAGCTGGAACCCGTCAACTGCGTGTCCACCTACGCACAGCAGGAGAGAGAGGGCTGTTTCTAGTGAACTTTAAAGAGTACCAGACACACATGCGTTTAAATTGGTATTGACACGACAGAGGGCGCCGCTGGCAAATTTGCTGAGGTCAAGATAACTAAGTGACCCATGTACTCGTCGATCACGAGCCATTATACGTCTCATGGTCTCCTCGGAGGTCCCATGTCTCACTTCTTTGTTGTTAGTTGGCGATAGGCTACTGGGTCTGGAAAGAATTTTAAGCCCCATCTAGTGGGCGGTAGGTGATTTGATAATAAAAATTTCGTATTTCTCTTGGGACTAGATCTACTTGGGACAGACCCCTTATAGCTGCGGCCGAGAATTATTTTGACTCAGGATTCTGCGAATTCCGGTATTCAAGAGGTCACCTTGCCGTTGCTACTAAATATAAACAATTAACCATAATGTCCAATGACGTCGAAGGGGCCAACTGCCCAGGGCTGCTTTGACTCGTACAGGACAGACCTTATGTGGTAGTATTTGACATTCCAGGGGGTTCGTCACTCTCGATCACTACTACGCACTGCTTCTTGGAGATCAGACCTTACCCCCTTTTAAATGCCTTAATTTTCTAACGAGTGCATTTGTTTTTCTTCCAGACGATAGGCGGCGTGATTTGCAGTCAGTTCCGGTTCCTTTGGTGCGTTCTCTGGCAGCAGCGGCAGCAGCAGCAGCTGTTGCGTCTGCTTCAGCGACGACGAGTGCCACCACAGCGGCAGCTGCCGCCGCCCTTATCAGCAGCGCTCAAGCAGTTCCAAGGGGTAGTGTTCAGGATTTGTCAGTGTTGGGACATTCGCACGATGCCCAACTACTTCCATTTGTAGCCCATCGTCACTTAAGTCATTTGACCCACGTTCAGCATGCCCACCACCCTTGTCCACCGCTTCTGTTACCTCATGTCATCCATGCACCATCTTCTGCTCAGTCCCAAGTTCATCCTAGTGCAACGTCATTATCTGGTGTGTGTAGTTCGTTTCCGTTTGCCTCCGTCCCGTTCCTTCACATCCCCCTGCACGCATCTTTTCCTCGCCTTGGACTACCGTTTGTTGCTCGATGTTGGAACTCAACCGTAGCTGCACCTAAAGTTGGTGCTGCTAACGCCTCTTCTTCAACTCTGGATACGGCCGACAGCTTAGAAGTCAACAAAGGGCCCATGGACCTTGTCAAACACTCTGACAGGACTGTTCGGTCATCAGGTTCCAAGAACACGGGCACTGACGCAAAGAAAGAGAAGTTCGACTTCTCCCGACTTGCGGAATCGGCCACCAAGACAGAGTCCGAGGTCGCTACTGCTGGCGCTGCGCCCTTAAGTTTGACATCGACGTCACTGTCATCTAATCGGGCCGGTGGTGGTGGAGGACAAACTGACATGGTTGCCATGGTAACGAGTCACGCGTACCCGTTAATGGCACCTTTATACGTCTTGAATCGGGGCGCTAGCAGTGGGCTTCATGGGGCTTTGGTGCGAGGTCGAACGTCTACGCGACCCAAGAAAGAATTTATCTGTAAATTTTGTCAACGACGCTTCACCAAGTCGTACAATCTGTTGATCCACGAAAGAACGCACACGGACGAGCGACCTTACACATGCGACATCTGTGGCAAAGCATTTCGGAGACAGGACCATCTCAGGGACCACAGGTACGTCCCAGAATGTGGTCGGTCAGTTGCATTTCCTCGCTTTCTGACGCGTTTGTATATATTTTTAGGTACATTCATTCCAAAGAGAAGCCCTTCAAGTGCCAGGAGTGTGGCAAGGGCTTTTGTCAATCTCGGACACTGGCCGTGCATAAAATATTGCACATGGAGGATTCCCCACACAAGTGTCCCACTTGCGGACGAGGCTTCAATCAGAGGAGCAACTTGAAAACACACTTGCGAACGCACTCTGACCTCAAGCCTTATAGCTGCGGAGATTGTGGTAAAGTATTTCGTCGCAACTGCGACCTCAGGCGGCACATTTTGACGCACACATTTCAGGGAGAGTCAGGGCTAAATGATTTGCCCCGTGGGTCACCACCACCCCCACCAAATTCCCCACAACCAAACTTATAAGAGTCATACTGACTTTTATATTTATCATATATGCTTATACTTCTTGGGTCGGGGGAAGTAGAACTTTTTGGTTTACAGAAAGTGACTTCGCGATAATGGGGAGGGAAGGGTTGGAGGGGGTCACACAGAATAGACCTGCCTAACTTCTTTTTTTTTTTACCCCTTCCCGCTTTTTAAATGTGACCTTTTACCTATCTACATTCAATTCTTCCCTCTAATACTTTGGCTCTTGTTGCCTTATTATGTCTGCAGGCAGAAGTTGAGGTCAGTCATCCTTGGGACATGTACCAAGCACGTGGAACCACCATTCGCCTTGTCTCCTCGCCCACCGCGTTGTCCCAAACTGACCTCTGACACCGTTCTCCTGGGCCCCACCTTCTACCTCTCTCGGTATTATTCTGTATCTGTGGACATTGAGGTGACCAACCGAGTCAACGGACAAACTACTACTTTTCTCCTGTGTGGTCAGTTGGAGTGCATTGATGGACAGTGGTGTTATAGATACTATTAGTGCCACCAGATGGCGCGCGTGTATACGTGTGTGGTGTGTCCTGTATATAATGTGTATATTCATAACGGTACAGTCAACGCAGTAAACATAAGGATCCTGTGACGTCAGAACAAGGATCTCGTTTTTCGTGTGTAAATTGTGTGCACCCACATTTAAAAAACGGTCCTCTGTTTGTACCTCTGATAATAATTAACGTAAGAGTATTGTATGTATGCAGGACCGTCTCTTCTTGGTGATCTTTTCTCGCTTACGAGTCTCCTGACATTTCAGTGGACGTTGCTTTCTCCTTCATGTGATTGGTTATATTTATGTATGAAATAATGGCCCCCAAAGCCCCCTACTTTTGCCCTTTTCCCTTCAACACCGACTGTCCTGCATGTCCGAAACATTCGTTCGTGCATTCACTCCTGTCATTCAAGGTGTAAGTATTGTTGTATTATGATAATGCCCAATCTTGATGTTGTTGCTTCAGGGGAACTCTGTGTGGGTCACATCCCTGTTATTTAATTGCCCCTTGTTTATCTCTTTACCTCTGACCTTTTATATTCTGTCTCTTTTTTTTTTTGGACGAAAATTGATGACTGACACTCGTCTCAGGGGCACTTGTCACATTATTCAATGTACAGCTTCTGCATTGGTTAAATTTATGGAAATGAAAAGGTTGAAGTAGGGTGGTCCAGTAGTCTGTTGTTATTGATTGACATTTTGTGAATAGCCTTTGATCATCGCTATCAAGAACCAAATAAAAATTGCAGCCGATTCAAAAATGCACTTTGGTTGTGTCCAATTTCGGGATCCTATTACAGGACCATTCTATGAGCCACCCCGAGGTACAATACTTTTATTTTTCTAGAAAATGAACAGCTTTTTAAATCTTTCATCTATAATTTTGTTGCTATTTGGATGACCCAACTACTCGCCACCTATCGACTGTGAAATTTTGGACATTGGACTCTGGAATGCTACCAAACTAGGAATAACATCCGGTCACCTAACAGGTAAGTAGCCTAATTGAAATTAGAGGAATAGAGTGATTTCACCGAGTCCGTCGCATCTACTCACCACCATGTTTGTCTAAGGTCTTGGTCTGACGACGTAATTGGTCATTTAATTAAATATGATCTAGTTGGTCCTAACTGAAGAGCCAGGGTCAACTCTGGATGGACTCGATGGAATCACCGCGTTGTAGTCCATGCGGAAAAAAGTCATAGTGGGCGAGTGGTTCTGTTTCATATAGGACATGGACGTCGATGGACCACTGATTTCGTCGTGTCCAAACCGTCCTCGTTGACTCGCTGCCAACCATTGGACCTGTGAAACTTTCTACCATGCTTTTGGGGGGGAAACTGGTAAGTAAACACAATTCAGATTTAACATTGCGAGAGAAAGAGGAGTGACCTTTGAACTCCTGAGTATAAGAGTCTGGCATTTCTCACTGCGTGATGGAAGGTTAGACAACAGTCTAGTTATGGATATGTGCACCCATTGCTCATGATCCACTGTCACTACCCAGATTTAATGAACAGCATCATGCACCGCCTATGGCAGGGTCGGGCCTGCAGATTCTAGTCCTTCACTCCCTCCTATCTCCCACCAGATCCCCGTCCACCCCACACACTACCATATCCTTACGGACAACTCGCTCCCAGGTCTGTTTCGGCCTCCCCCTGCCTCGGGTGCTTCCAACCACCTGTATTTTTGAAATGGACCTAACGAGCTTCTCCTCCCCTCTTCTCATTACGTGTCCATATCACCTCAACCCAAATTTAGTGAACAACGTGAAATTCGGCGCTAAATTTGGGTCTTGACCTTTAATTCTAACCAGCGTGGAGCTGTATGAAAAATTAGGATATGGAAGGTCATTCAGTAAATCAGTATGCAAACGGCCACTGGAATGTAGTGTACGGTGGTTGACCGGATAAACATTGATCTTCATCCTAAGCAACCGATGTCAAAATTTCTGAGAGGCTCCTAGTGGGTCTAAATTTAGTACCACCATGTCTGACTCTGTTATTATGCTTTACATTGGCTGATTTGACAAATGTCCACACTCTCCCTTTGCCCCGTCTTCCTACAGATTAATGAACACACGCCACTCCACTTTCTCCTTCTCTCCCACCGGAAACCACTGCTTCCTATTCACTTCTTGCCAGCACCATTTTTAACCACTGTTCCGGGCCCGTGGATTTTTGGAAACAGCTGCGCGTTGATTAAAAACGGATAAATGAGGAGAGGTTACAGGCCGGGTCAGGAGGGTGGACGGAGACCGTAATAAAGACGATTGAGGGACAGAGCTTAAGGGTACTAAGGAGGAACCGCGAGTCGCTGTTGTATAAATACATCAGTTGACAGATTTGGGGAGGGGGTGTTCTGAAATACCGAATGAGGCTTATGTATTTTTTAAACTTCTCAGAAATAATGGCAAATGGCTTCCTCCTGCGAGCCACCCCTTAGTGACCTTTTCATTGACCTGCCACGTGCAGGTTCACTCCTCCTCCCTTCATCTCTGCCATCAAACTGAGTCATGCACTCGTATCTCTTTACTTATTTTACAACATTTTAATGGCTAAAAATTGTGAGAGCAAACGTCCCGGGACCCCTTCATTCATTAGTTAGACACAAAAATTCTTTTGTGACTCAAAACTTAGGATCATCTTGTATATTTTTTGAATCCCCGCGGTACATTACTCTTACCCCACCCTTCCCTCTACTCGATCGTCATTTGTTGTCACCCACCTCCTCACTTTTTCATCATTCGAGAGCTCGTTAATGTCCCGTCTGAGAATATTTGATATAGTTTTCTATAAGATAAACACCTGCTAAGTTTAAGACATTTTCGTTGAAATTGTTCCGTTTTTATGAGGATCGTAGAACCATTTTAAGCATGACCACTATGCTCAACTGGTCATGAAGGGGGTTGGACAAGAGTACGTGAAGGAGAGGGCAGCGTGAAAGAGGACAGTTAGACAAGTTGAACTGTATTGGAATGACAACCATTTAAAGTGTCTGATGCTGTCCACCTTATTCTTATGTTTGGTAACTCACTTCTTCCCCCGGTCCCATCTTCTTCCTCTCCATCCAATTGCTCAGTAATGTCTCCAAGTGACCTAAGGGTACTCTCCTTTTTTTTTCTCGTTGACCTTCTCAAATCTTCATTCTGTTTGGGGACCATCGGAAGACTGACGTGACAAAAACAGGGAGATACAATCACCGGTGAAAATCTTAATTGTTTTCACCCGCTAAATGTCCCTTCGGAGTCCATTTGTAATGAGGTACGTTAGGGTCCCATCCTCAACGAAATCAGTCATTTTTGAATAAAAACAACCCCGAAAAAAAATGTTCAGGGAGTGAAATTCTAGTGGGTCATTCATTGAATTAAGAAAAAAAAATATATTTGTAGAGTGAAGAAGTTAAGGGGTAGGAAGATATTTAAATGACCAAATTTCTGATTGTCTTTTGAGAATAAAAGACTGGCCTGGAGTCGTCGCGACGCCATCGTTTCGAGGTGCACGCGTTTAGATAATGCAGACAAAGGTCCCATGCCGAACTGCTTTGTCCCATACACTGATAAGTAACAAAGAAGGAGGTATAGTCAGTGTTGTGGCATTTTACGAGCGCGAGGGTGCCTTTCAATTTGTTTATTTTTGTTAGGGGAAGTAGGAGAGGTTTAGTCAATGTGTTTTATAATTGCAGCCACAGGCGCCGCCGCCGCCGCCGCTGTTGTTGCTGCAGCAGCCGCTGAACTTTCGTTGTTTATTTCTGCATGACGCACTGGTTGGCAGCCTTGCTAAATCGCCATTTTGACGCCGTCCCACTTAGCGTCGATAGTTCAGAAGAGAATAGCTTGACCATTGGTCACAAAACGGAAAGATTGACATTAGAATATCATTTGGCCTTTATCTAAAGGACAAATCCCGCCTCGATGGCGCAGTGGGTAGCGTGTTCGGTACCTACGTCAGTGGTTCTAGGTTCCATACTGGACCGATGTGGGTTGATTGTTTGTTTGTTTGTTGGTGTTTTAGGGCCCTTCAACTACAAGGTCATTAGAGCCCCGTCCACTGTGTAGTTCTGATGCAGGGACTGCACAGACACTACACTATTGCGACGATTTTTGGATACTAGCGGTACCCAGTTTTCCCAAGCGGCCACCCATGTCAGTACTAACTGGGGTTGCGTTGCTTAACTTCAGTGATCAGATGAGAACTGGTGTGTCCAACGCAACTCGCCGCTCCCGATGTGGGTTGACTTCTGTTGGACGAGAGCAGCGCCGGTCCTATAGGTTCGGCCCCCGCGTGCAATTATGTCAAGGACGCCCCCCCCCTCAAAATATTTTCAGTTATTTTTTTTAACGTCTACAAGTTAACATTGATTTGTTTTCATTTTCTTGTTTGCCAGCACACGAAAAAAATTTTCTGAGACCCTTTTCTCGCCTATGGCAGTATGGGGTATCCATCTTGTCCCTCTGAATGGACACAACGGTGATAAATTGGACAGTGGTTTTCCACAGCCGGTTGCCGACCAAAGCTGCAGCTCCTATGCTTATTTATCATCGGTCTACTGTTCGTTGGGGCATTCTACCGACGTCAGGTGGCAAGCTCCTACACCTGGACATTTTGCCTCAACTACCCTTTGCATAGTACAGAGGGTTCTTTTGCGGGGCAATGCCATCGTACACCACACGGGACCTCGGTTTTTTATCTCATCCGAAGTAAGGCACATTCGGGAATCTCTCTCGCCCAAAAGAAGCAAAACCACTTCGGTCCAGTATCGAACCAATGACCACTGACATAGCCGCTATCCACTGACTCCACCGAGGCGGGATTCTTTCCTGAAGCATCAAAGCATTTAAAGTTTCATGTAACTTTTAAGTTTGTGAGGGCGGCCGCCCGCGTTCTTTCCACACCTTGAGCCTATGGACGGACCGGCCCTGGACGACAGAGATGCCCCGAGTGCGCCTTCCTTCGAATGAGAAGTAAGCCGGAGGTCCCACGTGGTATAAAATTGCATTTGCACGTGAAAGAACCCTCTCTACTGGGGAGCGGCTTATTGCTTTGGACACACCAGTTCTCGTCTGATCGCTGCAACGCAACCCCAACTAGTACTACATGGGTGGTCATTTAGGAAAACTGGGGCACCTCTAATACCAAAAATCATCGCGTTAGTGCAGTGACTCTGCATTAGAACTACGCAGTGGACGGCGTAATTCTAATGACCTAGAAGTTGAAGGCCCCAAAACACCAACAAAACAAAAACCCTCTCTAATAGGCAACGGGTAGATGAGGCAAAACTTCCAGGTGTAGGAGCTCTCCCCCTGGCGTCGGTGAAATGCCTCTACGAACAGTAGACCGACAATTAATAAGCATAGGGGTTGCAGCCTTGGTCGGGAACCGGCTGCAGAAAAACACTGTCTACTAAATCGCCCTTGTGTCCATTTAGAGGGACCACATGGGTACCTGACCCTGCCATAGCAGGAAAAGGGTTATAAGTTGGTCTCCACCAGGGTAAGATTGGGAATTGGAGGTCAGCTGACACCGTTCACTCATCATTCCTAACCTCGGGTATCCATTTGGTTCGCCTGAGAATTTCCCTAGCCTCTGCAATGGCTGAGGCCGCTGAGCAACCCCGATGCTATCTGTTGTCTGCTGATGGCTGTCTTAATATTCAGTACGGTACTTGTTCAGGTGCAGGAGTTTGCCAGCGGTCCATCAGGATGCTGTCCAGCAATCAAGTTGTTTACATTCTCAAGGTCGAACGATGGCGTACGAGGAATCCGTGAGGTGAGGAGTTTCTCCTGGGACCAGGGAAGAGGTGGGTGAAGGAGAGAACCTGCAGAGGACTGTGCAAAAATTCGCTGTTGAGTGATAATAGAGTTGGTAGACAGCTGCTCGTAGTGGCGTGACTGAACGCGGAGTACCCGGGGTGGAGGTGCACGACTTGTGCCTGCTGCTGCGGTGGTGAGGGTGGACAGCAAGGACCGAGGGCGGGGCAGTTTAACAGCATATCATCCTCCCATTTTTGGTAGGAAATTATAGGCCTCGTACGAATGGAATCTGGGATCATGGAATGGTAATCTGCTACCCCCAGCAGCAATCTAAACCCAGGGCCAAGGGTGACATTCCTCTTCCTCTGTTGCTCTCAATTCAGGGGTAGATTTTATGGCGGGGTGAGGACCAGTAGGGGTGTAGTGGGGCAGGCTCTCTCAACAACTATACCCTCCACCCGGTCTTTCGTTCGTTCCTCCATCCATCTTAAAAACACCCTCTTTCTTTGGCCTGAATATAAACATTTATGAAATATTTAATGACAATGCACTTGGAGTAACATTTAGTAGCGCACATTCCAACCAAATTTCAAGAATTCCTTCCTAGATTCATGGACTTTTTTTTCATAAAAGAAATACCCTCGCACAAATTGGGGGGTGGAGTAAGCAGAGAGCTCGAGAGAGAAAGAGAGTTTGCGTGTTCCCCTCCCTACCTCTTCTCTCTCTCCCCCTTCTCGCTGCGTTTTCTCTGTCACGCTTATGGATTTTGGACAACTATCAGTTTCAATGATAAATGTGCCTTGCGGTTGGCTTTGCAATGTTCTAACTGATGCATCCCGTTTGAGGATTCCTTTGTTCCTCTTGACAAGTTTTGCGTAGTTGAAAAACGTTTGTCCCGTTTTACACACTTACCCTGTTTGAAGATTTTGATCCTATTCAAGAATTTTGTTGTTTCTTTCACTATTTTGATTAAAGATGCTTGTTGATATGTTTTGTCCCATTTGAGAATTTGTCGGCCTATGTCAGTTGTTCCTTCCCTCTCGATGGTTTTCGATGCCATGTTTGAAGATTCGTGGTCTGTTTACTCTTGTTCGAGGTTTGAAGATCCGTTTTCGGAGAGGGGGAGGGGGTATCACCGGTTTAAGAGACTTTTCTTTTCTGGAAATTTGTTCCTTTGTTTTTCTTGTGACCCAACAGGAATTGTTTACTGATTGCATCATAATACCCTACATCTTTCAGATCTGAATACTGTTTCCCGACACCCGGGGGTGGGGGATGCGAAGATGCTCTAATATCCCCGTACAGAACAAATTCCATCCACTTCGGCGCGGATCGAACCTGCACACCAAGTCACGATTTGTCACCATTGGAGGGTGGAAGGATATTGTTTATAGAACTGCTTCCTGTAGAGCGACTTGATTTCACCATCCCATGGCATCTAAGTCAAGCAACGATATCGTGTGCATTTGTTTTATTCCTCCCCCTCCCCATTATTGCTCAGTTCGTAGAAATATCCCGACCACATTTCATTCTTTGGGGTGTCTCTGTGGCCCATCCAAAAAAGTCTACTTTAGAAATATCTTAGCACATTTCATGCTTTTACGCCAAATATTTTTTATGTATCCCATTCTTCCTCTTTCCCTCATCCCCTTTTGTGCCCCCTCTGCTGATATTAAGCAGAATGCCTTCAAGATGTGAATGGGAGAGGTGTATAGAGTAGTTGATCTCGTCAAAAAAGTTTTTTTTTTTTTGGTCGAACACTGAACACGCTGACTGCTCTCATCCTCCTCCTCCTTCCCTCTTTTGATGGACCTGTTTGCCCCCCTCACCCCTCCTGTCGATTTTGGTCACCAAACTGTTGGTCATAAACTGGCTTGAAACATTCCTAAGCACGCGCCAACCGTCTCGTTGTGTCCCTCCACATGGACCTCTTATAGTCCACCCTTCCCCTCTCAAATGGACATAAAAAAAGGCGCTGACGTTCGTGCACGAGCGAGATTGTAACAAACAAATGGGCCACTTGCTACGACATTAGCCCCAAGCGCCACTTTGCTCTCTATATTCCAAGTGAGTAAGCTGGCCCACACTGTACCTCCTCTGTCCTGTTTTACCACCTCTTCCTCATCCTCCTGCTCCTCCTCCTTCACCATTTCCAGACTTCATTTGCCATTCCGCACATTTTTACTTGGGCCAGCGTTGTTTATGTCCCATTCTTCTCCTTTTACTGCAGTAGGTGCTCAGAGTGTTGTTTATGAGCCCCAGAATTTTATTATAGTCCACTCTGTTTCCCTCCTCTTCTTTTCTGTTCATGTTTGGTCCTTGTACATCGCCTCCCCCCTATCACGCGAGGTACACCTGCTTTACCACATTCACTCGCCCTCACTATGTACTGTCCCAAATGACACACCATCCAAGTAGTGCTTTTGCGGCGGAATTGGTTTCGCCTTTGGGACCAGAGGATCTTTATTGACTTCAAAATGACCCATTGACTGTATTGCGGTTTGAACCCTATAATTACTTAGAAAAGATCGGATTTTAACAAGTTTCCCACGGTGATATTTCGTCCCCCTCCCCCTCCTGCTTTCCTTCCTCCTTGTCCCTCTCCTGGTCTTCATATACCTTTTCGACCTTATTATCATTGAATATGCCTTACTGCTACAGTGCCCTTGCATCCAGAACATAATGACCGCAGGCCGAAACATTACCAAATTTTAGAGATTGTTGTTGTTGGATTGATCTTGAAATGGGATGCCAATGAATGCACCTGGCACAAATGGGCCAGTGCAATCTTTCATTTCTTCATCCTCTCCTCCGCCGCGTTTAGGGGTTGAAATACTGTACGTAGGTCCAGACGAACGGTACTGGGCTGGACAAAGGAATTATGTTTTCGAATTTAGTGCACGTAAAATTTGTAGGGGACTGACGAATGTAGGCCTGTACTAATAGGACCTAGTTTGAACAGTAGAGCTAAACCAAGTAGAGTTGTTTTCGGCAGGCACTTTATGCCGAAATAGGATTTGTGGTATGCGTCCGAGACAAGACGGTGGCTCCTATTCAGTTTTTAACTTGGCCAATTGTTATCTTGTGAATAGAATGTTTGAAAGGCCCTAAACAGATTCACAGCATGGTCAGTCGTCTCCCGTCAGGCCGACGTCCACTGCCTCATGCTGAACGGCCCTACGTTTTTTAGCCAGGAAGACTATGGCACCTTTATTCGGAGTGACCTTTGGTGGAAATGTGGTTGATGGTTGACCCGCCTCCTTCTCCATTAGGCTGATATGAATACCCATACGTGGTCCTGAGATGATCGGGCCCGCCCCTACCACTTTGGTTCTCCTTTCGTGCGTTCTTGTCTGTTGATTGTTGTTTGGCATGACTAGCGCCGCCATTGTGGACCCTTTGAAGGCGGTCAGCCATGACTCCATACACTTGACATCAATTGTCCACTCTTTGTGTCCCTTTAATTCTTGCAGTCTCAAGTCGATCAACCTTCATCAATGACCTATAGAAAGAGGTGAAAGAGTCCTACTCCGCCCACCCAGACGTTAGCTTTAAATTCCAGTCTCTCTTATTCTTTGTGTCCCATACAATAGGTCTCATCTCTCCTTCTCCGTCCCCTGTTTACTTCCTCTTTCACTTTCTGTCAGAGTTGGGGCATCCTTTCGAATGACGCAACGGTAAGAATGTCCTTACGGCGCGCTCAAATTAAGGACCATTGTTTGACCCGTGCCGCCACCACTGCCTGGACCACGGGACGCAGTCCCGTCACGTCTGACAACAATCCGATTAACCTTGGGTATCTTTACAATTGTGTGGAGGGAAAGTGTCACCTGTAAGCGAGGAGAGGAGGGCCACCCGCGGATATAGGTGTTGATAATCGTCCCCGTAGAGGGACAGGACTTCCATTTTGGTGGCGGATTCCTCCCTTAATTTGCTTTAGGCCAAATATTGAGTTGATGATCCCTTGTCAAACCACCCGCCGCCGATTTCATCGTTTCTGCCCTATCTTTTTTCAAGATCTTTGTGCCCTTGTGGGGCGGGATGCATTTGGGATGAGAGTTGTGGACCCTGAAGGAAGAGAGTTTCCACACCCCCTCCCCGTCTCACCCCCAAAAAACCTGAATCCACGCCTTAATAGAGGTACAAGTTGAGGGGGAGGAAAACAAGCCATTAAAAAGATATTTCTCCTCCCAGATGCTAGATTCTTTTTCATTGGTTTTCCAAGCTTAAAAGAATTGCAGGGTCAAAGGGCACCCCAAAGAAGTTTCGCCCTGCAATTGTTTGAAATGCAACAACATTTTTGCTATTTGGCATTCTTCTTCGTGATAGGGAACGTCCACTAGGATCATACTCTGCACTAAGGTAGTGAAACGGTATCACGTGGGCCGCATCGCCCCTTTAGACGCGTTTCCTTCGCACTATTTAGAACCCTTTCTATTAAACGTAGGGCTAAAAGTTAAAAACGTGTTCCATTTTTTTAAATCTTATCAGTCTGTGTTGTTTTCGTGACCAAGGTTTGAAGCCTGGGGGTTGCGTGAACCCAGCGGGAAGCTAATAATGGGCCACAGATTCCGTACCAACCAGATATGACAGTTGTCGAATTTGACACCGTTGTCCCTGGGGTTGCACTCGGCAGGTGTCCCCCTTCTCTTCCTCGTTCTGTTGTCTTCAGAGGAACCCATCCGTGGCCCAAATGTTGGATCGGCTTATTGAACGAATCAAAAAACATGACTCACCCTTTTGACTTCGCTGTATGGGGCCTGGGGCTTACTACGGCGGGACCACGCAGAGGATGAAGGGCAGAAGTGAGACTTGTTAACAACTCAGAATAGGCCACTTTTGGAAATTGGGTATCTGGAATCCTTTACGTGATTACTACCCCTTCCCCCACCCCTTTTTATATTGGAATTAGGGCCGAATGGCCTCCTTAGCGTCGTGGTCAAGAGGACGTGGGTAAGGGCAGGTTCCAAATCGGAGGAAGAAGTTTTTTTTGTGTGTTTTGTGTAACCATTTTCTTTTTATGTTCATAAATGCAGTTGCCCCCCTCCCCCACACACCTATTCAAATCTGTGCTACCTTAGCCTGAGGTCCTCTGCTGGACTTTCTATTAGCCTTTCCCGTCGGTGGTGGTCAGTTCCTGTTTTTTTAATTCATGTTATTGTTGCAGAAGACGTGTGCGGAGTTTTGCATTAATCGGATGACCCCAGGTAAATTAAAACCAGAAGAGACCCCAAACTGTGCCATTTGTGAGCTCCTCGCAGCTTTTGATTTGCCCCCCTGTCAGGTGTCTTGAAGGGCTAAGTGGGGACCATGGGGCTTGCTGGTGTCACACTCGCGGCGGGGATTAGGCAGCGGATAAATTATTGGAAACAAGGGCCAGGAACCTACTGCTGCTGAGTTTTTGATTGAATTAACTACTGTCTGCATCAAAAATCAGCGCAACAAATAAAATAAAAAATAGCGCTAATTAATTTTGGAAAAGATAAATGAGTGGTCTGTTTGCGTTGGTCAAGGAAAGGGCCTCGGACTTCTTGACTTTTTTTTTTTTGGACTTCTTTCCATGAGGTCAGCAACGTCTCAATCAAGACTAATTAATGCTAATTGCCTTTCACAAGTGGTTAAGGTGATAACGTAGATACATTCAGCTAGTGGCCTCTGTCCCGTTTAACAACGCATACAGATGGTGTTAGTTGGGTCCATTTGCCAGGTTGCTACTTGTGCCGGACGGCAAAGCTTGTGGCCACCGTAGGACCCTTTTTAGAGTACCACCTGTTGCACAAGATATCGACGAGATGGTGTGGGCCGATTTGCCCTTGTAAGAGACTTTGCAAAACATTGATTCCAAACCAGCACTTGTCTCATTGCCGTCCTCCCCCAAATTCAAACTGACAAGTGATTCGTGAATCTTATATAAATGATGGGCCGTGGGCTAACTTTTTTTCCTCTCAGGAAAATGGGTGTAGACCCATGCCTGACCATGGTTTGATTTTCATGCCCTGGTTCAGTTCCCAGGATCATCATTTTAAATGTAGCGTTTTTTAATAGCCGGCCACAATTATTACAGCATATAAAAAAAAACTATAATTAACCCTTTAGAAGAACAAAAAAATACTTCCACGTTTGGAAGCAATTAATTCAGAGGTGTCTGGATATGGCCCACCCTCACCTCCTTCATTCTTTGCCCTCTATTGAGTTCTGGGTCCAGGAAAAAATATTTTAACATTATTTTGGGAGGACGATAATTTGCTCTGGAAATTATCTAGTTACATTGTCCATCCATTGTGCGTTGGACCCGAGAAGAGCCGAGAGCTGACCGGACGCTGAATGTCCCAGCAGGAGGTGGTGCCATCAAACCCGTTGTGCACCCCCATACCCATTTATTATGTTCAAATGCCTACAAAAACTTTCAGATCTCGGGCTGAAGGGCTAAGTGAAGGGCAGATAGCCTCGATCTATGTACTGTATATATATCAAAAAAGTATCCCCCCCCCCCCGTATACCCAGAATTGGCAACTTTTTTTTGGACAGGCGCGGTAAGCAGTCCTTTGAGGAGAACAATTGAAGAAGGTGGTGTATCTACGGCCCCAAAAAAAATTCGATGGAAGGGGAGAGTGATGAACCACACACAGTAGGAGGAGTTCAGAAGTGAGAGGAGGGGAATTTGGACAATGGACCTCTCGACTTTTTGTTGAGGAATTTCATTTTTACGTGATGGGCCACACTTGTTTTTTTAGGGTATACCTTTCACCTGTCGCCTTCCTCACATGGTCCCACAATTGTGCCCTAAGCCAGCATCCTTCTGCCACAGATCGTAATAATGCCATGGAAAACTGACATCTAGATTGTTCCGGGAAATCTTGAAATATGAGGTTGTTTTCGTAGATCGGTACGCGTGTAGTTCACTTGCACATGGGCCTATTTATAACATCCCTGGTCCACGTCCCCCCCCCCCCCCTTCTTCAATCGCCACATTAAGTAGTCCACCTTTTCCTTGTCCTTCTTCTCTCTTCACCTCCCCCTTTCCTTCCCTCTTAAATACTATTTGTAGCTAATGTGTATCGCAGTGGGGGTCTAAATGAACATCGGACCTTTTATCACCAGTCCCTAAAACAAGGTAGTGCAGGACGTGGTCCTTTTTTAGCTTTTTTTTTCACCAATTCAACAACTAAGCATAACTAGGGAGGGATTCAGCACTCGTAATTACAGGAGAATCAAATGTATATTAGGAGTGCCCGGTTAAATGACAGGTCAACAGCTAGTGTCCCATCAGCCCCACCACTCCTCTAGGGCATGGGCTCTTTTTCTCTCTTTCGAGAGAGAATGCCATTGAGTTAAGGCACTATTAAATACAATATGTGTGTGCACCCTCTTGTGGCAAAATGCATAATCACGACTTCTTGAACTCACCCAGGCCCACCGAGATGGGGATCACAGGGTCATGTCATTACTAATTAAACTGGCCTTATTAGGTAAACTTGTGGAAATTCAAATTATCTCTAACTATTTTGAGTTCCTATGTAACCCGTGTCAACTCGTTTAGGGTCAACGAGTAAAGCATTATAAATGTGACTGTCCAAGGGGAGAGGTGATCCACACACGGGATTCACTGTTTCCTCTCCACGCTCCAGCCTCCGAATTTGACTCTCGTGAATTAGTGTGTGGCCACATACTGTCCTACCAATAGATTGGTAGGAGGGAAGAGAGATTAAAAAAAAAGACTTTTTTTCATATGGATGTCAAAGGTCAAGCTAAATAATGCAACGACTGAAGGAGGACGGAGCGAGAGGGGGTCATTCGCAAAAAAAACACACAGCAGCATTACTGATATCAGCCACTGATATCTGGAAAGCCATCACGGCGCGAGTCTCTGAAACCGTCTGCGTCTTTTGATCAGCGTCAGGGGCGTGGTGTAGTCGTGCTGCATGCTTGAGCCCACGAAGGCAGTAGTGATCCTAAGGCCCACCTGGACTATTTAGCCCTCAGGCTAAAGCAAGAAGCAGTGATTCACTGCGGGACAACGTGCTGATTGGGAATCGCTGCGTCATGACTGCAGTGGCCGAGCAATGTTAAATGAGGAGGGGGAGAAAATGGCTCACTCTGACCCATTCCACTGTCCCGCCCATTTACGCTCCTTTTTTAAAAAAAAAAGAGGAACAGAAATGTATTTAAGCAGAAGCGCCAACTTAATTATTGTGGAGGCGTTTTCCGTTCGGTTTTCAATTAAGTTATTAATTGATTGTCGGCTTAATTTTAGTGACCGAGGTGCTGCTGTTGTTTTGCACCCATCTAGAGGGAGATTGGGGTTATGATGGAGTGCCAATGGGACTGACCAAGTCGGACCTATGAGGCGGGAAAACATGTAGAAGATAGAGCAGGAATGTGGTGCCGTGCGTCCTGGGACAGTGATAGATGCAGTCAACCTAATAGAAAAGTAGGACTCGGGGCAGGTGTGTGCGAGCTAGTCAGAGAGTAGGAGGTAAAGACGAAAAGAAGGGTAGGGGGCAGAAGAGCTGCCAAACTGTAGTCAGTAGTGGTGGTTGTTTAGGGACTCCTGCACAGGTAAGATGACAGAAATGAAAAATATACCTGGAAATCATTGTTGCCAATCAACAAATCAATCATGGTCTTCTTCCATAACGAGGAAAAGTGTGCAAAATTGTCACTTGTCAGCAACTTTTTCTTGGCAAGATTTTCATTAAAATTGAGGGGTGCACGTCTCCCATGTTCGTAGCAGGGGTCCGCGTTTTGCATCGTCATCTTTTGCCTTTTATTTAGCAGGGGGTGAAGGGGAGCAGCCTCAATGTGCAAAAGAAAGGGAGAACAAGGTGCAGGAGGAGGAGGAAGAAGAAAGGCATCATAGACGTACTCAACACCATGTACAGTGAATATGGAAACCCCCTTCACACACCCTACCCCCACCCCCATTTTTTTTGGAAATCCGAACATAACAACTAAATTGGGGTTGGTCCACAAGCCGATATCCGGTAGCTTATTACTAGTAGTCGTGGTCGATCCACTTTTTTTCTTAAACTGGTCATTAACAAGTAAGTCAAGGAGGGTTGACGGCCCATCCAAATACATTGGGAATATTATCTATCCTAAAACTAGCAATTTCAATACTTGTGGCCCACTTGTCATCATCAATCTGTTACCCCGGTCAAAACGATTTATTAGTGAGGGTGTCTGCGTAGTATTATTATTATTTTGGAGTCGACCCGATAAGACCTTGTCCGCTAAGCTGCTACTAGCGGTATAGACTGCAGACGTGTTGATGTCCCGTTTGGGAAATTTTCTTTTCCTTAATGGGGCTATAATTTGGGTCTCTACTTCCTCAGTGCAAT
Organism: Trigoniulus corallinus; assembly: GCA_013389805.1. NCBI lineage: Eukaryota > Metazoa > Arthropoda > Diplopoda > Spirobolida > Trigoniulidae > Trigoniulus > Trigoniulus corallinus. The sequence continues at coordinate 38,662,781 of JAAFCE010008833.1, read as the reverse complement.
GTGAGGACCCCAGACCTTCTTGCAGTCAGTTTGACGCTTGTGAGTTCGGTTACTTTTGACAAAAACAACTCCTTACCCTTTTTCCGCTTATGGAAGGGTCAGGTACCCATCTTGCCCCTCTGAATGGACACACTGGTGAAGGATTGGACGGTATTTTTCAGCAGCCGGCCGCAAACCAAAGCTGCAAACCATTTGCTTATTTATCGTCGGGATCCTGTTTGTTGGGACACTCCAACGACGCCAGGGGCCCCGTTGAATAATAGAGAGGGTTCTTTTACGTGCCAATGACATCATACACCACACGGGACCTCGGTTTCACTTCTCATCGGAAGGTGCACTCGGCCCCTCTCTTTCACCCGAAAGAAGCCAACCCACCTCAGTCCGGTATCGAACTTAGAACTACTGTCGCAGTTGCCGAGCACACTACCTACTGCGCTATCGAAACGGGTCAGTTGGGTTACTTATGGGTAAGCAAAAAAAAACGTCCCGTATTGGAATTTTCCAAAACATAATCAGTTTCTTATTCTGTCCAAGTCCTGAGAAATGTTTTATTATTTCTGGAGATTTCGTGATTTCTTCCCATTAAGTGTGCATGTGTGGTGCTTTGGGGAATGTAGAAGAAAGGAGCCAAATAACTTGAGAGGGTAGTTTTCAACGTGGAGGGGGGTTTTCCCCTCTAATCAACATTTAGGACGTTTTTCACATGTGGTCTATCTAGTAACGGTGACTCAACGCTTATGCCCTAAAGGATGATTGATTTAAACCCGTGGATATACCTGTGCCACGTGCATAGTTTCATTTCTCATATCATCTCCTTTTTTTGTCCTCTACTCGCCCACCACCCTCTGAGGATAGGGACAGGGCTGCAATGGCCCCACCACACACATACACACACCTGACGTCCACCACCAGAGGTCACGAGTATTTTATCTGTTATTTTGTTGGCTCGAGGCGAATCAAGTATGAATACGTCGTTAATTGGCCTTTGAAATCGCAGTGTGTCGCTTTTCTTTCTTTCGGGCCCTCGCCCGGGTGTCCTCTGGTGTACCCCTGGTGAGCACTGCTAATCCCCACCCCGTTTTATAACCAGATATCACTGCCAATTATTACACTAAAACGCGTAGCCTTCTCCTATTATTATTATGATTATTATTTTATTTGAATGCCGGATATGGGACACAAGAGGAGGACTGTATGGCAGTATGGTGGTGATTGTGGGACACCGTCAGAGGGGTCCTGTTAAGGAATCCTATGCTAATCCCCTTGCCCCTCCCTCCTCCATTTCTCTTTTTTTTTCTTACAAGTTTGAGGCGAGAAATCGTTTATTCCCTTTCATAGAGGCCCCTCAAATAATCTTTTATATAAAAGTGGCCATTTCTAGGCTCCTGTTGGAGTGCTGGGCTGTTTTTTTTATCTCCTTTAAGTTGAACCGTATCTAAATAACAAAAGTTTTTTTTTTCTTTTAAGAAAAAAAAAAATAGTTGGTGTGCAGGGGATCAGGGGGTTGAAGGGTGGACCAGAGAGTGAGAGGTAAAAGGCCAATTTTGCTGCAATTCATCTAGCTTTTCAAATTCGTGGACCGCATTTCAAGAGTTTCCTATCAATCAATCCACATGGCGCGCGCACTCCAGTGTAGACATTCCACCATGTTGAATGGGCTAGGAACGTGGTGGAGCCCTGGGGCTACCGCCTGCCAAAATTGTTTCGAAATCACATATTTGTGATCCAGGACATTATAGATGTAAACGACAGAAGAATGCAGAGAGTTGTAGATAAAAGTGCAATTTCAGTTCTGCTGCTGCTGTTACTTTTTCATTTGAGATGTAGGTCGGGGCGGGCCTTGTGTGGCACTGGATCACTTGTTTACCAAGATGTCCCAGTAGGTAGCGATCATTCATGTTGTTGCCACTAGGTGGCATGCCACAAGACACTAGTTCTTGCACAAACACTATCTTAAAATTTGAAATGAATAAATCTGGGGTCTCAACTACAGACAGAAGGTCTTTCTCTCTTTCCAAGACAGATGGAGCGCCGTTCCTACTTTTGACCACCCACAGTTCTTTTCTTATGTCCTTATACATTCCTTTAAGATCAGGGCTGATCATAATTCTGCCTTAGGATCTTCGTCTCTTTTCGTTCAAAATCGCATAGTCTACGCTACACCCCACTTCATTATATAGACGCATGAATTATTGAAATGCATTTGATCGAGTAGTCAGATAAATGCTCCAAACTGCAAGCCTTGGACGCTAGCGTTGCTGCTGCTGCTCCAGAGTGAATTATATCTAAGTAGCCCTGTCACACAACCTTTTTGTAATTGATTTGAAGAATTCTCTTCAGGGTACCGAGGCCCTCGCCTTCTTCTTCCTCCTCTGCCTCCTCCATACTTCAGCCTTAGGCACATCTCTCTTTCTCAGTCTCTTTATTTAAAGTCGTAGTGTCATCATTGCGTTCAATATTCACCTGTTATTAATAAAGGGAAATTACTCCTACTACCGTGACCCTCTAGACCAGTGACTAGGACGACAGGCTGCCGACAGCACCACCTTTCAGAGAGCAGACGCGTCAACAGCGTTGTCATTGTCCTGTCCACCCCATTTCATTAGCTCTTTGTACCATTTAGGTGTCCTAACTTTCTACCGTACATCATAATATCGTATTATATACTTAAATTGTAAATTAACCTCTGAAGATGATAGGCATCTCTGTAGGAACGCAATTGCTGCCAGCAGGTGGCGTATGCCAAGCAACAGGCTCCTCTTGGGTCTCCCCTACCCATTTATTCGAGAAAGAGTGGCAACTGACTCCCCCACCCCATTCTTATTGCAAGTGCATGCAACTAGTACATTTGGCATCCCACGAGGCCCTCATTTATGATTTACTGTTCAATTTGTAGTTAATTGTCTTAATGAAATGTAGCCCTAGATGGGGATGGAGACATTCCAACGTACAAGCAGCCCGGCCCTCTTCACCCTCTCTTCTTCTTTCCTCCAATGGACCCGTTTTGCCAAGATTTGGTTAGTTAGTTTACGTGGGTCATTTCAAGCTGGTGGAAGAAATCAAGGGGGTTTGGGGCAATGTTGCTGCTGCTGTTCCATTTTGTATAGGATGCTGGGGCAAGAGAAGGGAGTGCCTCCTACAGTGCTGGGATCCGGGTGTCATTCTTTAAACGTCCGGATAATTTGTAGATGCGGCTGCCGCTTCTAACCCTGATCCCACTGTTGGCAATCGGCGAGTAACCCGCTGGCTGGCGGCGGGATCCTAAAATGCTATTTTAGTTCGCAGTATGAGGTAAAACGAAACTGGTGAAACCCCCCCGAAATAAAAAATAGAGAGGCGCATCTACACCCAGTTATAATAAATCTGGTTCTTCTTTCTTTCTCTTCACTCTTGGCCTCCCCCCATCCTTACTTACCTCCCCTACCTTTCATGTTGATTAACTAGATAGCCTAATTTATGCATAACCAAAGCACTGTTGTGGCCCGTGGCTCTATTTCGCGTGTGCTTCTTCGACGGCCAAATCTCATTCATCCTTCACTCACCTTCCCGTCCCAGGACAGCTCGCTTTTCATTAACTTTCATATCAAAAAAATGAATTTAATCGGCATTGCTCCAGAGTCACGTGACAGTTGTAATGATCCAGGCGAGCCTTGGGTACGAATTTATTTTTCACTAAAGGACGGCATCCTTTGAAAGCGGGTTGTCAGAATTGTCATCTTTTCACCTCACCCAAAATTTCGACGTCACATTCCTATCTCTTCAATTGGCTCAACGATCTTAAATTGAAGATTCTCGTGGTGTCCACCCTGGCATCCTAAAGACGGATTCCTGAATGCGACACATAGGGAAGTTGACTTATCCCTCAGGTTGCAGTGTTGGCCAGGGGTCTGAAGGGGTCTAGTCTTCCTCCCAAATATGACCTGCATGACGTCATCTGCAATGCGACCTTCTTACCTATAACAGTCTCTGGAGAGCGATGCTGCTGAGTTTCTGTGTCCTGCTGTTTGCGTTTGGCGTCTGAAACGGTAGCCACTGTCCCGTTAACAAGTTGCTGGTCATCACTCCGTCTGTGGTTCCTCTTTTTTGGTAATACTTGGCAGGAAATACTGAAAAAAAGTTTCCTAGATGGTGCACTCATAGTTTCTTGATTGTTCTTTAATGTCTGCGCCTTGGTGTAACACTAATTGTTCGTAGGATAATAAGAACCCCAGGGAAAACAAATTAATTTCCAGGTGGAGTGGCCGGTGCTCAGTTGGGGGTCCCCTCATTCAGTGTTTTTTTTTTAAATTGGGACGGCTTTTAATTCCATCTGTCAAATTTCTTGATTTGGTCACGAGCCCTCAAGGAGTCGCCGCTCATTGCAACTTCTGAGTTACAAATTGCATCGTTGACCACTCTGCCCCGACTCACCAGGGAGAGAGAGAGAGGATGGTATGTTGACGATGGGTAGCACGTGGTTGGACTGCCCACAGCCTACCGTATTAAAGTGGTGGCGGGCCTCGTTTTTTTTTTTACGGCAAATACAAAGATGAAAAAGAAATGATGATGAGCACTGCATCTTTTAGAAAAATGGCCCACGTCTGTTAAAATTATGTCTACTCTAAGGTCAGACTTGGGTCATAGACCTGTAGTCGAAAGAGTCCTAGGGGGCCTACGACATTCTTCTCTCACATGTTGCTGAGTCCAAGAACAACCCTCCCTGCCCGTCGTTTCTATAAGAGGGGATGGATGATATTGAGGAGCGATGCAAGCCTGTAGCAGACAGGATTGTCCTAGACAGGATTTACTCAAACTCTACACCAGGCCCTAAGGCTTTTTAAGCTCTGACAAGTTTTCTTCCAAGGATTCGTGGCGATTGTCGTCTCCAACAAAATTCTTTAGCCTCCTGCTAGTAACGGTCTGGGATTCTGACTCGTCTCGATGGCCTCCTCAAAATTTTTCCTAAGTAGTTTGTAACACCTTCTCCGAAATCGCACCTCTTCAATCACTGTTAGCGTAATGTTCGAAACGCCCTCTTGTCAATCATTAGAGAGGAGAGGAGAAAGGGGAAAAATGGTAGGTGCTGTCCTCTGTAGATGGCTTCTCGAATTCACTATGCAGGCCGGTGTAAGCATCTTCTAGGATTGGACATTGCTGCATCTGTCGGAGTGGGGGACAATATTGTTTTCATTTCGGCCCCCTTGAATTGACCGAGTGCGGCTCTATTTGCCGAGCAAACGGCACATTATTTGTAACTCTCTAGAGATTTCATTATTGATGAAGAGGGGCGGTGAAGGGGAACGGGTGTCGATCCCTTGGACTGCGCATGATCTTCATCAAACTTGTCTACACGCCAGGACGCTGCGCAAACTCTCGTCAATATCCACCAAATGTTGACATTGAGTGGCCGCTGCCTCCTAAATTAATTAAATCTTTAGAGATGTGGAAAGAGTCAATTCGGTGTCCTTCCTGCCTGTAATCATTTTTCAACACAGAGGACATCTACTTAGTTCACAAATGCGTCACAAGAGGGCGCTTTGTGGACCCCCTCTTCCTTCCCCCTCATTAACCTTAATAATCTGTAAACAAAAGTACGACCAGAAAAGGGTTTGGTCAGGAGGACGGGCAGGCAGGTGGGTGCGGTGATTATGGAAGCCGTCCCACAACAGAATTCCGTGCCTGAAAAACAATCTCAAAGGGAAGTAGTCAGCTAAATGAAATCGGAAGGTGTATCTGTAGCCCCTTACGATTTATCGCGTGTCAGACTGCAGTCACGATGGCATTTTAGTCTACGTTTATTTCGTTGGTGTTTTCGGGCCCTTCATCTACAAAGGTCATTAGAGCCCCGTCCACTGCGTAGTTGTAATGCAGAGTCTGCACAGACACTACGTTGTTACAACGATTTTTGGGTATTAGTAGTACCCAGTCTTCCCAAGCGGTCTCCCATGCTAGTACTAGCTGGGGTTGCGTTTCTTCACTTCAGTGATCAGATGAGAACTGGTGTGTCAAACGCAATAGGCCGCTCCCTGTGTAGCTCCGTATAGAAGAGGCTTGGGTGCCAGGTTGCGTTGGACACACCAGTTCCCGTGAGATCACTGAAATTAAGCAGTGCAAGCCCACGTCAGTACCAACATGGGTGGTTGGTAAAGAACGTTGGGTGCTGCAAATTAACCCTCTCCTTCATCCTTTCACCTACCTCCAGCCCACCTACCAGCCTGTCATGGCTGCCTGGCTTACTCCCCAACCCACGAAACTAATCCAATCCAGTATCCATGCATATGCAAATGGCATGAGACACACACCACACGGGGCCAGGCTAGTGTGTCCAACGCATACAGCTGCTCTTGCAGCCTCACAAATTGCTTCCGGTTCGACTTCCTGACAAGATGTCCGTATACTTGTTATTGGTAGGTGCCTTCAAGTATCGTGCTGGTACCACCCTGGTACTAGCCCTAAGCAACTGTAGAGAGTGCCTACTGTAACTCCAAGCCTAATCTTTAGATTACAGTGGAGAGCATGTTGACCATTTTAAGTAGTGGTCCTTTGGGATTGGTCTATCAGAACATACAGTAAGTAACATGAACTCATGCTGTGCTGATGGTAACGACCCACCTCCATACCCCGTCGTCATCCATCGGATCATTCCATTCGTTTAATAATTCACTCGTTAACTATGGATTTCGGACTGGCTAAATCCATTAGCGGTGGTGCCCCCTGCCGGTAGCAGCTGGTAATGCATTTAGCTGCACCCGCGAGAATGGATAAATGAGTAAAGAGTCTGTCTGTGAGGGACATGGAAAGCCAAAAGAGCACCCATGGTGCTGTGGGTCGCATGGAAAAGAAGTAGGAGGAGGGCGAGAATGTTGTGAAAGGGAGGAATCTTTGCTTCCGTGGACATTCTTGCTGCATATCTGCTGCACTCAACAACTCCCTTTTTGGGAGGGGGGTGTCTTTATGCCACTGTATTAAATGGTCCACCTTGTGCAACTCACTTTCTCTTTGGCGATTGAATCTGTTTTATAGATTGACGTTTCGTGTTTTGTTTGTTTACAAAATGACGACGCGAACAGAAAATTTTGTAAACTTACAGAGGATGATGATGAATGTGTCGACAGCCGAAGAAACTGTGGGTGAGTGCTCACATCTAACACCTGTTTCCACTCTACGGATTACCCTTTGGCAGGTCCTCCTCCACATTCTCTCACTCGTGTGTATTGTGACACTGAATAACTCAGTGGTTTAGTGCACCATTCTAGTAACTCCATGGATGTCGGTACGAATCCTATTTCTTGTGTGTGCCCTTCCCTCCTCTATAAAAACAACTCCTAACCCTTTTTCCGCCTATTGCGTTGGACACACCAGTTCTCCTCTGATCACTGAAGTTAAGCAACGAAACCCAAGTTAGTACCGACAGTGGTGGTTGGGTTGGAACACTAGGAATCTCGTCTGATCACTGAAGTTAAGCAACGCAACCCAAGTTAGTACCGACAGCGGTAGCGGCAAATTGCGTTGGACACGTCAGTTCTCGTCTGAACACTGAAGTTAAACAACGCAACCCCAACTAGTACTGACATGGGTCGCTGCTTTGGAAAACTGGGTACCGCTAATATCTGAAAATCGTCACTGACATGGGTGGCTGCTCGGGAAAATTCGGTACGGCTAGTATCTGAAGATCGTCACATTAGTGTAGTGTCTGTGCAGCCTCTGCATCAGAGCTACGCAGTGGACGGGGCTCTAATGACCTTGTAGTTGAAGGGCCCTACAACAACAACAACAATCGACAGTGGTGGTTGGGTTGGAACACTGAGAACTGCTAATTTCCCCACTGCTTCCTCCTTCTCTCCTACCTCTCCTCACCCGCGAGAAGACTACACAAGGTTCGGCCCGTTACGGCTTCTTGGCCGACTCCCCTACCCGTTGTAGTAACTAACGAACTAACCCATCTTGTCCCTCTGGATGGACACAGGGCTGGTATATTGGACGGTGTTTTTCCGCAGCCGGTCGCCGATCAAAGCTGCAATTGCTAAGCTTATTTATCATTGGTCTACTGTTCGTTGTGGAATCCCACCAACGCCAGGGGGGCGAGCTCCTACATCTGGGAATTTTGGGTCGGGGCACTCCGTCGAGCTCTTGTACCTGGAAATTTGGCCTCATCTACCCGTTGCGTAGTAGAGAGGGTTGTTTGACGTGCAGATAACAGCGTACAGCACACGGGACCTCGGTTTTACTTCTCATCCGAAGGAAGGAGGACCCAGGGATTCTCTCTCGCCCGAGAAAAGCCAACCTATCTCGGTCCTATATCGAACCTAGAACCACTGACGCAGTTACCGAGCACGCTACCCACTGCACCACAGAGGCGGGATCCCCCTTCCTCCTCTGTCTAGCCTAAAATGAAACCTTTAGGCTTCTGTGCAGAGAGGACGTCAATTTCTTTCTAGGGCACTTCTGCCCCACTTCTGTCTTCGTGTAATTAAGCATTAGATATAGGCCGATCACCTAAACGAACCGTTGACTTGTTAACTGCGCTCCACCTTCCCCCTCTCCCTCTCTGCCTGAGTAGTTGTGTGTGTGTGTGTGTGGGTGGTCATCATCTTGTAGCTTGACCGGGACGTCCCGCAAATTATAACAGGCCCAGAATAGATAAATGAGCAATGAGGATAGATGGAGAAGCACCCCAAACACTCTTCTACTTTCAAATGATCATTTTTTATGCAGTGACTTCCTTTTATCTTTAAATATGATTTATCCGTGCCTGGTAAAGGGTTCCTCATTCCTAAATGTTAATTAAGAACGAGAAAGGGTGGTCCCTAAAAGTTTTTTTTTCGGTAGGTCACGCCGTCGATTGTGGCTCGGTTTTTTTTCCTTCCTCTGGAAAATAAAAGCGCGTTGAAATATTGATCAAAAATGACAAGCGAGGCGATAGTGCAACCAAAATTGCACTCTTCCTGTCCTTCTCTCCTCCTTTTGCGTAGCGATGAATGTGCCACACGTTAATGGGATACGGCCATTGCTGTACCCTTACCCTCACGGTGGCCCTTAATTTGGACCATTAGCGAAGATAAGGAACGACCGAACTGAAGAAGGAGAATGTTATCTCTCACATTTATCCTCTTAGGTTTTATCCCTCCAATGCATGCAACTGGTGGTAGTGGTGGTGGTGACATGTTGGCCCACTCGCATCTCCCCAATCTTCATTCTCCATATTTAAGCAAACAAAAAAAGCCCCAAGTTTTACCCTCTTCTCCTGTCTTTCTGAAGGAAAAAAGTGTTGACGGACACAAACCGTATGCGTTGACACCACCTTTGGGACAAGACTGATAGTTGCGAGATAGCACCAATATTTGGAGTGGTCCACCACTCATAGTTCAGAATATCAGATGACCTTCTCCTCTTCACCACCTCCAAATATGACCTTTACCTCCCACCCACATTCTTTTGACTCTCTCATCCAATTGCTGAATTTTAATCCTCACGCGAAAGTCAAATGTTGCACCCGGTTACTGCGTTGGGTCTCAATGCAACATTTTGGTGGTCAAAAAATGGCACGTGTGCTCAGTTAAAATTTCCCCCACGCTTCTTCTGGCCTAGTTCGTCCTCATATTTGGAGGGAGGTGGGCAAACATACGGTTTAACCATCACGCAACGGGACAATTGCTGCCGCACCACCAGCAGATGAAAAATTAAAGAAAGATCTGGAATATTTGGCATTCCATCACAATCACCAGTTTTGTTTTGTTTAGTTTAGTTTAAAAAAGCTGAAATTCCTCATCGTCCCTCTTCAGTGCCTGATAAAGTCCTTGGCCACCTCGACGCCTGAAGTTTGGTGCGGTGAGTGCCACCTTCGACAACCAGTGGTTGAGCACATTGACGCCTCTCCACAAGTGTGGGTCTTCTTTTGTCTTTAGGGTTGACTGGAGGTCTAAATTAAAGATATGTCCCATAGCAGACAAGGGCCATATTTAAGTCACCGTCGCTTATGGATAATTCGGGACGTCACAGACATCTAATGTTTTCTTCACTAAAGTGGTCAGATGTTTCCAACCCCAATTCCGGTTGGGAATTTTTCTGTCTTCAAACATATGAGAGACAACCTGCCTCAGTGACGCGGGAGGTAGCGTACTCGACTGTCGCCTCAGTGGTTCCATGTTCGATACTGAATAAGGATGGTTGGCTTGGGCGAGAGAGGTCCAGACGGCGCCTTCCGTCAGATGGGAAGTAAAGCCATCGACCCGTGTGGTGCACGATGTCATTTGCACGTAAAAAAACCCCTCCCTACTCTGCAACAAGTAGATGAGGCAAAATTCCCAGGTGTAGGAGCTCGCGCCCCCCCCCGGCGTCGGTGGAGTGCCCGGAAGATAATAATACTGGGGTTTCTCCATTGGTCATCAGACGGCTGCGGAAAAAGTATCGTCCAACAGATCGGAAGTGTGTCCATCCAGACGAACAAATGGCCCCTGCCATAGGCTGGCAAAGGGTTTGTAGTTGCTTTGCAAACATGTGAGGGACAAGAAGAATTTCAGGGCTGACGTCATTGGGGTTAGCAAGACAGGAGGAGGTCGTCCAGATCACGGAGGAGCACGATGATGGTGCTGATGATGGGTTAAAAAAGTTGCTAGTAAATAATTATCTCTTCGTATAAAACACATTCATTTAAACGACAAGAAAAATACTTTCATGAAATGCTACTTTGTGCCACGCTAGGAATGTGGGTGACCCCGAATTGCCCCCGATGAGTCCAAAACATGAGGTGAACCAGGGAGTAACAGTAGGAGCTATTTGAATGTTATAGGCAGCTAAAGTACCAAAAAAGCTACCATATTGATCCCCCTGTACCACTGTGGACGTCTGCATTGAAGGCCAAAAACACTCAGATGAAGTTGATGAACTATGACCCGAAGAAGAGGAACGGAAGCAGAATCCACTTGTACAGTCCATAGACCTACTCCAAGCTCTATGGGTATTCATTTGAACCAAGATTGAAGCAGACGAGATAGAGAAGGGAAGAGTAGGAGTGTGTGAGGTACGGCGATTATACACCATACACACCTACGTAATATTCCTGAACGGGACTTTCACTTTGACATCCACCAAACACTCTCAAACCTCCCAGAACTTGCTGCACAACGTTGCCCTGTACATTCTGTATGGTGTGCAGGAGGGCGGACGGCAGTGAGATCCTGGCAGCCACACTCCCCTTTAGAGATGATGATGTGATTTAATGATGACAGCAAGCAATAAAGTTGCAGTGTAGTGTCTTTCGTTCATACCCCTGCCGTCTCCCCCACGTCGACCACCCCACCTTTTTCTCAACTCCAATAACCACATGCTCCATTCTCCAAGTTTGACACAGCCCGAGGAGAGGTGAGATCACTCGACTGGCATTCTGCGGAAGACGAATTGTTCTTGACAAGACGTATGTCGTATGCTTCTGTTAGTGGCGTCCCAAATGAGAATCAACATTCGGTCTTCTATGACACTTACGAACATCACTGTTTCCTTATGGTACTTAGTAGTTGACCCCTCTTCCCCCTTCCTGCACTAAAAAGTGTGGTAAGTTGCAGGCCACCTTGATGTTCAGAGGTTAAAGGTCCTTGCATTTCAAGTGTACAACTCCTTACAAATGATTGAAAATTCATTTCTTAATAACCCTGTTCCTTACCTGAGGTCGTTCCACATTGTCCAGTTACTTCATTCTTTCGAAGATGAACGGTCTGACGATGCTCTTAAACAGGGCTATTGTAGAGGCCTGGACTTACAGAGGCCTTGTAAGTGGACCGTGAATCATTACCCGAAATAGTGACATTTGTATTGTATGTATTAATGATCTTTCTACGTAGGGGCTCGCACCTCTTGCCCGTGACGATACCCACATTCTACATTTTGGCACCTGAGTAATTTAGTTGAATAGCCCCGCTCTAAAAGACCCGCCTCGGTAGCCCAGTGGGTAGCACGCTCGGTAACTGCGTTAGTAGTTCTAGATTCGATACTGGACCGAGGGGGATTGGCTTCTTTCGGGCGACAGAGATCCCCCGATTTGGTGGTGTACGATGGCATTTGTGCATAAAAGGGGGAGCGGTGAATTGCAATGGACACACCAGTTCTCGTCCGATCACTGAAGTTAAGCAACGCAACCCCAGCTAGTACTGACATGGGTGGCCGCTTGGGAAAACTGGGTACTGCTAATACCCAAAAATTGTCACATTATTGTAGTGTCTGTGCAGTCTCTGCATTAGAACTACACACTGGACGGGGCTCTAAATGACCTTGTAGTTGAAGGGCCCTAAAACACCAACAAACAAACAAACAACATAAAAAAGAACCCTCTCTACTATCCAACGGGTAGATGAGGCAGAATTTCCTAGTTGTAGGAGCTTGTCCCCTGGCGTCGGTGAAGTGCCCCAACGAACAGTAGACCGAGGTTACATAAGCATAGGGGTTGCAGCTTTGGTCGGCTACCGGCTACGGGAAAATACTGTCCAATATATCACATGTGTGTCCGTTCAGAGGGACATCATGGGTACTCGACCCTGCCATAGGCGCGAAAAGGGTTAGGAGTTGCTTTTTTTTTAGTAATGCTATAAAAGGTAGAGCCGTTGCGACGTTAAAGCGCCATTTAGTAGGCCGACAGTTATGGGACACTTGCCTAGGATTAATACTGTCATGAGTTGTTCTAACGACACGCTAGATGGCGCCGTGGTTGTCGTATCACGCCCCGTGTGATGGGGGGGACCGCGCTGTCGACCAAAAACAAACATCACCATTCGACGGAACTCTTGTTCCAGATGATAATGATGGCAATAATAAACATTAATCTGTTAATATCTATTTACAATCATGACCAGATGTTTACTGACAATGCAGCCTTTGAGCAAAAGCGCCGTAGTTTGATGGATTGCGAGCCCGACTGATACTAGCATTTTGTAGACGTACTGGGGTTCCATCAATGTGGGATCTCAGAACGTGACTTGCATTAGGGGAATTTTTTGTACGTTTATTTAAAACCAGCCTCTCCACTGCTGAAGGTAATTTACCGACGCTAGGGGGCGAGCTGTTTCACCTTGGAATTTTGCTGATCCACACGTATTTTTTCCCCTAAGTAAAAAGCTTGCTTTAGTGCAGTGGTGGCACGTATGCACCACACGAGGCTACGGTTTTACTCCCGACCCGCTGGAAGGCACATTAGGGGTTTGTTTCCTTTGTGTTTTAGGGCCTTTCAACTACAAGGTCATTAGAGCCGGTGTGTCCAACGCAATAAACCGCTCCCCGCATTAGGGGGCCTTTCCCCCCTCTCACTCGATAAATTAGTCTTGGCCAGGATCGAACTTGCCTACGAACTCAACGCCAAACCCGCTAATTTAGATCCATGGGGATCGGGTTCACTGGTTGGGAAAACAGAATCGAGAGAGGGGGTGACAAGACCTGTTTACTGTGGTCCATTCTCTGTCTTTCGATAACGTGGCACTGCCGTCTGTTACTGCGGTGGCCCATTAACTGATACCCGCACCCATTGTAAGAATGTGCGTTTCGATTGATGATAAAAGGTGAGATGGACACCTGTGACCATTTGAATTGTTTTTGGAGATTGTTGCATCTTCACCTTCTTCTGAATAGGACAGGCGTGTTCCTGACAAGAATCACTTTGACAAATCTTTATTTAATTAAATGAAACACCCTGTAAAATCACATCATCTTTGTAGTTCACGGGCCGGCCTGGAGGGCATCAATTGTCACTGGAGTGTCCCCATATTCCGTACCATATAGGCCTGGTGGACCTTTTGTTAGTATATTTTATCGGTACTGTGTTGACACCATGACATCAGCGATCTTGTTACTGCTTATATTAAGAGGCTCATGAACTGGTAATAGGAGGTAGACATGTCCCAATTTGGGTAAGGAATTACAGAGAGGTCCAGTTTCGGCGGGTGCAGTCTTGCGGGATAATAGGAGCTTGACAATTTTAAATATGTTACACGTCTAAAAAAAAGAAACATGTACCCGAAATTAAATGCAATACGCATTCAACAACAACGTAAGACGCCAATTCTGTAATGGGACACAAGAAAATCACTGTACGAAGATTCATGGGCCACTAACCCTGTAGTCCTTCCAAAAGGAGAGTTATGACCACAATCACAAACGACGATGAACAACGAAAGGAACAACAAATTGAGATCGGTTGCTTAGCACCCAGTTTTCAGAGAAGCACATCTTCAAAGTTATTCTGGTGTCCCATGTTCCATTATCAAGAAGAGGCCACTGCCGGGGCGGACGTGACTGAAGACGCAGAGGCGGCTGCTGCAGCAGCCATTGACAGTGTTGGTAAACACCCCTCGCTGTTTACATGCCGTAAACTGTGCGTGAGACTGTGACGACGGAGGTCGCAGTTCCTTCGGAACACCTTTCCACAGCTGGGACAGTTGTAGGGCTTGATGTCGGTGTGGGTCAATAGGTGAGTCTTGAGGTTACTCCTTTGGTTAAAACTACGTCCACACGTCGGACACTTGTGAGGAGAATCTTCCATGTGCAGGATCTTGTGCACTGCCAGAGTTCTAGACTGGCAAAAGCCCTTGCCACACTCGTGGCACTTGAAAGGCTTCTCTTTGGAGTGAATGTACCTTGAAGAACAGCATGAAATCAATCCCTTATCAATCTTCAGCTCGGACCAGAATCGTGCACAACTTCTTTAGGACCCCAAAAAAAGATAGAAGCAAAGCGGGGAACCCCCTGATGTGCCCTGAATGTCCCGAGAAAGACAATCTCTGACCCATATATATATCCCTTCCCACTTCATTGTTTCAATTGTAACTACTTGAACTTACCGGTGGTCTCTAAGATGATCCTGTCGCCTGAACGCCTTGCCACAGATGTCGCACGTATAAGGCCGTTCGTCGGTGTGGGTCCTTTCATGGATCAGCAAATTGTAGGACTTAGTGAAACGCCTTTGGCAGAATTTACACACGAATTCCTTCCGTGGCCTGGAAGACCGCGATCCTCGGAGTAGCTTTCGCTCTAGTCCGTGTTTGAAGGCGGCGCAGGCAGTGGCTCCATACGTTGCCGGTGACATAAGAATAGGAAACACGTGACTAGGCACCACGGTTACTGGGAGTGGACCTGGTCGCGTTTGCTGTGTCACCTCTGCCTCATCGTCTTCTCGGGTGGCCGATTCTGCCAAATGAGCAAAATCGAACCGCTTTTTTGGTTTAGGGTCTCCGAATGACCTAATAGTGCTATAAGTTCGATTATCGTTTATCGAAGGAACTCTGGAAGAGGTCACGCACATGACTGATCGGGTCCTATCCAGCACTTCGGCCATTGAGGTTTGTCCAGTGGCTGCCACGGCTCCAGGCAGTTCTTTGTCATTGTGCCGCATGTGAAAAGCAGCTGCCATGTCAAGCCTACGTTGATGCATGGAAATGACGTCATGCAAAGACAACGGAAAGACCGCAGTGGCACAATTCGGTGCCCCTGCCAAAGGACGTGTAGGAAGTACAACACTGAAGGCTGAGGAACGTTGATTTCCAGTCAAGTGATGATTGTGGTGGTGATGATGAGAATGGCCGTTGTGAGTGCGATTACAAGTGTCCAGCCTGGAGCGCACGTTACGATTAGATCGTGAACTGGGTTGGGTTGTCGACATTGACCATTCTTTGGAGATTGGAGTGACCGGTGGCGTTGGAAATACTCTGTGATCTTCATCTTGACCATCTGTGTAGAAAAATAAACACAACTCTAGACAACTCGTAACTCATATCAGACTAAAAGTCGTGGGCCTTAACAGTCGAGTTGCCCAACTTTGGTGAAGGGCTGTCTTTTGGGTCCTACTCAGACACCCTGAACTTCATCCTGACATCCTTGGACTGTTTAGAATTCGGCTTGTCATCGTAGGCCCTAGTACTGTTAACACTATGCATCGATTACGAAACGAGGATGTGAGGTGACCACCTGCACCTAAATTTTTGCAGATTTCACCTACTGCGTAGAAAGGTCCTGTATACGTAAACGGGACAACGACGACGTCACTCTCCTCCGACGAGAGGTTGCACTTGATTACTTCCTATTTACCTGAGGTCATGATCACTCAGGTAGTCAGCAGCACATTCATGTAACAAACGTCTGACTTAAGGCCCTAGCGAATTTTTCCTCAAAGAAATGGGGGAAGTAAGACAACTGATCCGGACGCTGGGTCCATCGGAATGATCCCAAGCAATGTTGACAAGAAGGAAGCATGGGTCTTACGAGCACCAAACACATTATCATCATCATCCCTAACTCAAATAGGACCCAAAATTAGATGTTTAGTCCCTTCCTGTAATAAGTGTCTCCTCCCTCTAATGAATAGCTACCTGTAATTGTAGCCTCCCTCCAAGATTGTTGGCCTTAGGACCAAAAACCCCCTTTTCAATCATCTAATTGCTTGAATCCGGAAGAAGAAGAAGATGAAGGATTAAGGCCATGGATTTCCCATCTCAGCATGGCGATCCAAGGTCAGAAACGATAAGAAATGCAGGTGATTGAATGCCCAAGGTGACATGTTCACGGGCGGTGAATTATAGGATCTTGAGCCTTGAAAAATGCCCACCGCGCGTCCCTTTGAAGAGTCACGTGACAAGTGCGGCTGGACGTAGATTTATGAATTTGGGGGCAAAAGTTCCGATAATTTATAAACTTTAGGGCCAAAACAGGGAAATAACTTCAGGACCCAATGACAGTTTGGTGTCAATCACACATCTCGACCCCTGTCGCATATAAAGTAGGCCACTATTGACAACGCTGGTCCCACCGCTTTACTCTGATCTCAAGAAGCAGTGGCCGAAAGGCATATTTAGGGCAAATATTCGGGCAACATAAATGGTCTAAAGTCACAGGCAGCTCTAAAGAAAATGCTTAAAGTGACCTAAACGACACTGGGACACCAAACCGTGACACTTTCCAGGCTCGCGATTGCGATCCACAGGTGAGATAGGGATCCCTTCACGGTTACGTATAGAATGACTCGTCCGGAGTGCTGACTTTACTAACATAGCAGGTGGGACACAGAACCCCAATTATCATCTCATTAAGATTTAATTAAGATAAGTCCTTAGAGGAAGGAAATGTATCCAAAATAAAATTGCCCTTTGACTCTTTCCATATTGAACATTGGCACTGTTAAGCGTCTCATTGACAATACGCGCCGGTTTGTGTCCTCCCTTGCGGGCTCCCTTCCAGGTCCTCCATTGTGCTATAAAGGAACATCCCGGGTTGTTATTCGTACTTCTCTTATCAACACGTTCCAGTTAGGAGGACATCAACAGCCCCTTATTTCGTCCGCCTTGATACTCAAAAGAACTGCAGGTCTTTGCATGCTCCTATCGACATGGGGAAGTCGAGATGAGCCCTATATAGTCCTGTTCGCGTGGTTATAGGTGCTTATTAAACAGGGAGGAGAGTCGAAACTGAGAAGCATAGGATGATAGGAATCCCCTAAAACCATCCCGCCCGCAATTTAGCGGCCCTCTTGAAGACCGCAGAACTTCCGTCTTCATTATTAAGCCTTAAAATTGATAGTTTCATTTCAGTCTTTAAAAAGTGATGAACCTAGGAGAGGTGACCTGAGGGTGTCAATATGTGCATACGTCCATGTGACTCAATTATACAAATGACCACAGGAAAGCCCAAGGCCACCACAGTTCCATGGACATACCCCTTCCCCTCTTAAAAACTACCGGTGTCTTAAGCCTATAACCAGTTTTCACGATTGAAGCAAAGAATGCAACTGCACTGCATGAAATAGCCCTCTTGCCCCTCTGTCGCATGACCTCCTCTCTTTCTCTTTGTGGGACACTACGTCCGTCCAACAAGGGTTTTAACTTTTAAGCCCAAAGTTGGGACATTTCTAAAAACAACGCCACGATAATAGCCACAACACTGAACTTTTATAGGGCCTATTGAGGATCGATTCCTGACGATGGTGTTTTGTTTTCCTAGGGATAAGCTGCATGCTAATCAACCTTCCCCACATAAGGCCTACGCAGGTTGAATCAACAGGCCCTTTCAGATACAGGCCTATTGGGTGTGATGAGGCCAATGAAAACAAACCGTTGCCCATACCAGACAATTGAAGGATCAAAGGAACCACATGGAAGTCTACAACCGAGGGCCAGTGCTGTTAAGGCCTCAAGAGGACCTATAAGGATAAATGCAAGTGGTGACCCTGTACCTGTGTGTTGGTGATGTTGGTGGTGATGGTAACCGGACTGATTTCCTCTGCCGGACACGCAGTCTTCATCTGACGAATTACTCGGTGAGATCCTGGGAACGATCATGGTCAGTCATGTGAGAGGCCAAAGGAGACGGAAAGGATGGTTGCAGCCTGAAAATGACGAGTGTCCTCAGGATTGTCTTCGACAATAGTCACTGAAGTTCAAAGTGTCACTGATGGGGGTTCAACGGCACAAGCCCCGAAGTTAATGAAAAATAAATGCACTGCACTCTCCGACGACAATGCGCAGTTCACAGGCACATTTCGTGGACCATTGTGACGACATACGTTAAAGGGGCCACATCTCAGGGCGAAAATGTGCACTCTCGCCTCTGGGTATATCTAAGAAGCAACAGGGGCAGACGACGACGTGATGTGAAGTGTCCGATGCCGGCAGTAACAAATTCTGTAGATGTCTACCGTCGTCACCAAACTCCAGGAGATGGTCATTGGTCGATTTCATGACCGGCAGCCTGAGAATTCAGTTTTTAGACAGACAAAAGATAAGTAGATGACGTGGTGAGAATCCAAGGCAAAAAGAGTGTTCACTGAAGGTCCTGTTGGGGTGTTACTCACTCCGGCCAACTGATAACGGACACGCGCTCCTTCAACGGCAGTCGTCAAGACGAGTGGCGGTGAGGTTTAATAGATTTGCGCGGCAACAAGTCACACCAAGACAGCGGGAACAGCGCGCTCTCGCCGCCGACCAACGCTCAGCAAAGCAGCCGAGGGAACGGTGCGGGGGCGACGGAGTCAAGGCGTGACGTCATCAAGTGGAGGTGAGTAGGTGACGTCACTTTTCACATTCTTAAGGGATTGTTTCTACTACCATCCGCTTGAGGTCAGTGTGTGTCGTCTTGTAATTGGAGAATTGGATGCTTGACGTCATCACCTTTTTTTTCTTTCTGTGACAGTTGGTATGGAGCGACTGCCGAGCGCTACGAAAGGAAACTACATTATTAGTGCACTACTTAAGAGCGCTTTGTTGGAGCCTGTCGTTCACTGTTTGCTACGCAGCAATCATTGTATGTGCTTGGTCGTCCGCAGTCATTTCTATCCCGGACAGGGAAGCCTTTACCTTTGATCCTGCGACAGAGGTGGAACTGTAGGAAGTGTCCGGCTAGTTTACCCGAGGGATATAGGGGAATAGGAGGGACTTTTGGAAAATAACTACTATACTGGCCGTCAGGGAAAACTGCCTATGTATCCTCTGTTGAGTTTCCACTATGAAAATTGTAACGGGACGGTTTAAAGGGAGAGGGGGGGGCTTAAATATCTAAATTTGGAGGGCGGTGAAGAGTACCTTGAGTTAATCCCGACAATTTAAACAAAACCACGTGTACAAGAGGAAGTCGACGCCAGCAGTTGTCAATTAGAGTCGCTGATTACTCCGCCCCGTCACGTTCCTGAAATTGTCCCGTATGGGAATGGAGTATAATATTGATATGTAGGGAGTGACTTATTAAATTTCCGAATCTCCCGACCTCTACGAGAAGAAAACAGAAACTTTATTGTGCCATATTACCTCCGGTGGCGAATAAAGCCAATTTCGGCGAACTTTTCGCTCCCTTTCAAAAGACCCTTATCTCCTAAACATTTATTGACGACGATAAGGACTGATAAGCACTGGCGGCCCGTCTGATGTGGTCACCTCACGGCATCCGTTTTCGGATACAAAGCCAAATTCAGTAGTTCAAATTTGTTTGCTATTAAAAATTTGATACACAAATTTATCAGAATAAATATGACGCCATTGTTAATGGAGGTCGACAACCGCCAATCAAAGCCTTTCTCTATTAGACTGTCCCTCAGTCGCCGTGTTCGGAGGCCGGGCGTGGTGAGGTCCACAGTTCACCTGCATACACCACCATTGGCGCAGTGTGCAGCAGCTTGTAACTGGAATCCGAGGAGGGCAACCAGCTCTTCATCTTCTGCTAGAGTCCATTTACCTACGCCAGAGGGCGAGCTCTCCCCTGCAATAGATATAGCTTACATTAAAAGCTCAACTTTCTTCTGGAACTCCTGTAACACAGGTTCGAACCTAGGTGAGACCGGCTTGACGGTCCAATTAGCAAAAAGAACCCTGTGGTATGTAGCTGCAAGAACGGTGAGAACGGCAAGAGCGACAAGCAAACGTGGCAGAAACCGAATTCCTGCCGCCCCTCCTCTCACCCTAGAGCCGATAGATATCCTAGAATTGAAAGTATGGGCCTCCCGACTGACCATTATCCTTGAAATCCTGAGGATGCCTTGAAAACAGCAACGCAGGTTCGACCCTAACTGTGGCACTCAGCGGTTAGACACGCAATCGTCCACCCTCTGATCAGTGGCGTCACTAGGGATGTGCGGAGAGTGCGGGCCGCAGCGGGCGACACCACTCGCACCATGAGAAATGGGGGTGACACCAAAGCTGAAGAAGCGGCTTTTTTTCGGGAGAGGGGGTGTGACACCATGGTGTCACCACTATGCTGTGGACGGGGCTACATGGTGTCATCCATGGCTCCATGGGGGACACCATGGTGTCACCGCACTGGGTGACGCCAACCCTAGCAACCCCACTGCCTCTGATGCAGTATTATGCATAAACGTTTAGTAGTTTCCAATTTGGGACGTCCTATTTAAGCGACAACTGTCTTTGGTTAACACACCAAAAAAAAAGCCCCCTTCAATGAAAAAGGACCCATATTCTAGTTTTCTTCAAAATGATTTGGGGAGGGGTGTGCGTGCTTGTCGTGCTGTCCGCTCTCTGTGACACGAGGGTGCATAGCAAATTACTATTAGACGTGCATTAATTCATTGACCCACCTGTGCAATGGCCGCTCCGCCCACACATTCCATTGCTGTTTTTTTTTAATCGATGGTTCAGCCCTCACTGACTTGGACCCACATATGTTCAACCCGTCCCGAGATAAATATGTCGACAATGTCACCCACCTGTTGCTGTGATTTTTATTGTTATTATTTGTTGTTCTTCTTGGTGTTGTTGTTGATCAGTAACCCGTCGTCCCATGGACAATGCGTTCAAGAGTGGGCCGATGTCTGCAACACGACGCTGGAGCAATAAATTGGACACGGGAGGTGGTGGTGATAAATGTCTCCACGGTCTGTGGGCCAAAACGAAGACTCTTGGTGAACCGGTCCATCGAATGCCATCCCTCGTCCATCTTCTTTCTTGAAGGGGGCACTCTAAGAAGCGAGGGACTTAAAAGAGAAAAAAAGAATCATAATGGGGGTGGAGAGTGTCAGAGGACCTGCCAAAAAGAAGGTAGGAAGAGAAGAAGGGGAAAGAGGAGAGAGAGAGAGAGGGGGGAGGGCTGAAGGAAAGGGTGAGGGCAAAGAGGGACATTAGAAGAGTGGACTTTCGCCAGAAGAGGGCGTTGACCAACAAGGTCGAAAGAGAGAGGAAAATAAGAGGGAGAGATGAGGAGAGGGACTAGTCAGTTACCATTTAATTTCTCAATTTTTGACTGCTGCTCCAGTATTCCAGGGCGCATTTGGTGTCACGGAGGTGAAATTATTGCTTGTTCTTATTCTTGCAAAACTCGAGCTTTCTAACTGACTCATGTTAAGTGCCATTTTTTGAGGCGATTTACTGAATTGCCACTTGACCAACATTCATCTACATCCAAAGCCCCACGTGAGCTGTCTCGAAACAAAACATCACCTTCCAACCCTTTCGTGCAACTTGACCCTCAGTGGAGTTCTCTAATCTTTAATCTCACTTCTCCACCTGCTTCTGTTGTCCCACCTAATCCACTTGTCGTCTCAGCTCAAGTCCACAATTTTAGTCACCAGTACTGAAGAGGTAACCTGACGACTTGTTGATTACATTGAACCCAATGCATTATCATCTATAAGTTTATAAGGAGAGAAGAGGGTAAAGGTCATGACTTAAAACAAAAATCCAGTACTACAACCCTTTTGTGCTTACCAGTGGTCTCTGTTGGTCATTCAACATCTTTGCCAAACAGCTCCATTCCACAACTCAATTAGAAGCGTAAGCCCTACGTCAGTGTCAAGATTCCAGCTCTGACCAAAGAACCTTCACCGCATGAAAACAAAGGCTCTAAAGCAGAGGTGTCAAAATTATGGCCCGCAGGCCGAATTCGGCTCTCGATACCATGCGACCTGCCACTCAAAGGCGTAACGAGAGGGGGGCAGTAGTCCTCGGGCCCAGTTGCAAGGGGCGCCATGGACCTCATAACGCATGTTTCCAATGTGGCCTTCGGGGTACCCCAAATTTAACTCTAAAGAACCCTTTTATACGGAAAAGAAAGGTATACGAGTGGACCATTCATTGGTCCAGGGAAGTCCTGAGTAAATTAGGCCCTATCAAAAGTTTGTGTGTCGTCCCGAGGCTGAGTGGAGGTAGGTCCACACAAATCTTGGAGCAGGTTATACGGTGGCACATGGCACCTGATGGGAAATATAATGAATTAAAGGGTCAGAACCCGACCCTCCCTTGGCGGAATAAGAGTATGATGACCTTTACGGAAACATCTTATCCATAAGAAACATGGTTAACCTACCACTTGTGTCTGGAGTTGTGAATCACAGGTTCGAGTCTCGTAATCGTTCTCTACACACAGCTTCATTCAACAGGTAGGGCTTAACTGTGGGTCAAATTCGGGGACCCTCAATAATGGGAAATGTGGAAATATCCGCAAAGAGGTCTTTACCGCCTGAATAGATTTCTAAAGGCCCGTCTCAGCAGGCTTCTTGAAAGTCCCAGCAAGCGTGGATCAGCTTCATAAAGGAGGAGGAGGAGGAGGACGAGAATCAGGAGGGGTGAGGTGTCGAAGGCGGGACGCACCTAGGTTGGATAGAGAGGGGGAGAGGTGTGAGGGAGTGAGTGGAGTGGGTGACAGGGGAATGAACCTCTACCTAATTTAAAGCCAAAATGAGATAGACCCTACAAGTTCCTTCAACTTGCGCAGTTTTTTTTATTCGGACAACGAGGGGAACGAGCGAGCGAGCGACCGACGGTTTATGCTAGGAGGGGTACTGTCAGTACTCATCTGATGGCGGGACCCCGCCCGGCACGTGCACTTTTTAAGATGAATAACACCGAGTATCAAATGTTATCTGCGCGCTTCATTATTCTAACCTCCCTTGCATCTCCTCACCCTTCTTTTTTTATATTTTGCTGGCAGTCATTTCGGTGGTTAGCCACCATTTTAACGGGGTGGCGACGTGTGCTTGGCCCATCGTACCTTTCAAGATGAGTCTTGGGGTGGTGATGGGACACAAACACGAGGTGGTGCACCCCTCTCAACCTCTATTTGGCATCCAAAAAAAAGAGCTTCTTAAATATATATTATAAATATGATAAGGAAGGAAATGACGACGAAAAAAATTTGGGGGGAAGAGTAAAAATTGGCCCGCAGGATGAACAGCTAAGATACAATGCATAAGACATTTCTGTTTTCTTCTTTCTTGACCTGATCCGCATATTTTTGGTACCACGACCCTCCTCCTCTTCCTCCATCCTTCTCAAATATACCACAGTTGTACATTTCAATGACATTACATTCAAACGTAGGTCACAAATCGAAAGCAGAATTGTTCAAAGTCACTGTCCCGGGACATTTACTAGTCTGTAAACACAGGCCAATAGTTGTGGGTCTAATAATGGACTAATTTTAAAGATTACAGTCATTATAAGTTCATCAAAATTGGATCAATATGTTCGTTCATCATTTTGGCCCACCTAGCCATCAACGTACCCAAAGCTGATACACAATTTTGGACATTCCTATATCGGGCAACCTAAGAAATGTCTTGCATGCTGTTCAGAGGGTCCTAACTACCTATTACATTCAACTCACGAACCTTTCAACCAATTTAAACACGATTCTGGGTGTTCTCCTTCCTGAGTGTTGAGCATCCCAATAATCCCGACTACCTCTTTTCACCTCTCTATATCTCTCCCCCATCACTTTTGTGTTTAGGCTTAATCAGCAGGATGGGCTTCTTCTTGAGCCCACAGTACATACAGTAGGTTTTCCCCTAGCCGGAATCGGTGGTCATCTCAGACCCGCCGCGGTGGCGTAGTGATTAGCACGCTCGGCAACTGCGTCAGTAATTCTAGGTTCGATACCGGACCAAAGTCGGTCGGCTTCTTTCGGGCGAGGTCGGCTTCGGCCGCGAGTGTGCCTTCTTTCGGATGAGAAGTAAAATCGAGGTCCCGTGTGAATGTACAACGGCACTTGCACGTAAAAGACCCCTCTCTACTATGCAACGGGTAGATGAGGCAAAATTTCCAGGTGTAGGAGCTCGCCCCCCCCCCCCCAGGCGTCGGTAGCATTCCCCAATGAACACTAGACCGACGATAAACAAGCGTAGGGGTGTAGCTTTGGCCGGCAACCGGCTGCAGAAAAAACTATGACCAATATATCGCCCTATGTCCATTCAGAGGGACAAGATGGATACCCGACCCTGCCATAGGCGGGAAAAGGGTTAGAGTTGCCTTTTTTGGAATCGGTGGTCATCCGTCTTTGCCAAATAGGAGACATCCGGTGCGCCTTCCGGCACTTATGAAAACAAGAACGATGGTAAGGCCTATTTTGCCTGGGTGTACTATGTCACCTGCCACTGTGAGCGGCTGTATTGCGTTGGGCACACCAGTTCTCGTCTGATCACTGAAGTTAAGCAACGCAACCCCAGCTAGTACTAGAATAGGTGACCGCTTGGGAACACTGGGTACCGCGAATACCCAAAAATCGTCGCATCAGCGTAGTGTCTCTGCAGTAGGCCTGCGTAGTGGACAGGGCTCTTATGACCATTGTACTTGAAGGGTCCTCAAACACCAATGAAAAAGCCACTGCCGGTCTTAAGCCCTGAGCACCAACAATAGAGCCCTTAACTCTGTACCGACTTTCAAACAACTACTATGCAGTTTTTCATTGCCACAAACGGATGTTGCCCCGTGTATACCGTCGGCAGTGATTGCGAGTATTTTATGACAGTTATAGGACAAAGTGGAAAAGGAGGCAATAGGAGGCTGGGATATTTGTATGACATGGGTCAATGAGAGGAAGATTATGAGAGTCCAGGCGGCACTAGGGAAACAGAGAATGGGTGCGTGTGTGGTGCTAAGAGAGAGAGGGTGAGGGGGACAGGGTTGTTGAAGGATGGAAAGACAACCCGACAGAAGAGTGAATAAGGAACTAAGTAAAGATGAGAAGCGACAAGCCAAAGGACCAGGAAGGGTGGATCATTAAAGAGAGACAAGGGTCGGGTGGAAGGGGGGGGAAATGGTAGATATCTGTGTATCCTCCCAAATCCCCCTTTCGTCCACCAGCGGTGGTGGTGGTGGGGTGTCATAAATTACCCACAATTAACAAAGCTAATATCCGAGGTTGTTGGTTATAGGCGAAGAGATGCACCTATTATTATATTGTCGCCATTTGCTGCACAGTTGATTGTAATTGCACCGCGTACACGTTTGGGTAAACACAGCCCGGGCTTTTATGAGGGAGTCGCGTTGACAAAGCGCATGCGTCATACGCACAAAGGACTCCAAACGGGGCCGCCGCCCGCTTGGCGACTCCCTGCAGAAACATTTAATTAACCCAATAAAAGTGTAATTGCACACTGCAAAGTGAGGCGAGGGTGACACTGGCAGAAAAGTTAATAACTGGCGTTGAGCCTGGACGAGTGGGGAGAAAAGGGGGAAACGACGGTATGTGGACGGGGAAGGTGAGAAAGGGGGAAGGGAGAGAAGATATCCTACTATCGCACAGCTGAGAGAGAAGCGAGGAGGAGGGGAGGCCGAGAGGGATCACCGGTGAGGAGGACGGACAAAAAACTGGAGGGTTTATAAGTTATCGATTGGCTGGTGATGGTCACTACTACCAGGTTGTCATTTTTAACCATCTAATGTGACAGACGTACTTTTATAAGATTGGTTGAAAGTGCTTGTGTGCGCGCTAAAAATAAGTTTTATCGACTACCAGGAGTGAGCCGGTCGCGGCTGTGACATTGCTACCAGCCTCCAATCGACTTTGCATCTGACTTTTACAGATTCAGAGTTAGTTAGCCATTTCCGTGACCTTTGACACCTCCGTTACGTTTTAACGGGTTGGAGGAAAAGAAAGATCCACCTCGGTTAGTTTTGTTGGTGTTTTAGGACCCTTTAACCCGCCGCGGTGGCGTAGTGGTTAGCACGCTCGGCAACTGCGCCAGTAGTTCTAGGTTCGATACTGGACCTTGGTGGGTCGGCTTCTTTCCAGCGAGAGAGAGAGGCCGCGAGTGTTCCTTCTTTCGGATGAGAAGTAAAACCGAGAGGGTGTACGACGGCACTTGCACGTAAAAGAACCCTCTCTACTACGCAACGGGTAGATGAGGCAAAATTTCCAGGTGTAGGAGCTCGCCCCCTGGCGACGGTAGCATTCCCCAACGAACACTAGACCGACGATAAATAAGCGTAGGGGTGCAGCTTTGCCCGGCAACCGGCTGCATACAAAACTATGACCAATATATCGCCCTGTGTCCATTAACAGGGACAAGATGGGTACCCGACCCTGCCATAGGCGGGAAAAGGGTAAGGAGTTGCTTTGTTAGGACCCCATTAACAGCAAGGGCCCTTTGAGCCCCGTCCACTGCGTAGTTCTAATGCAGAGTCAGTTCAGACACTACGTCGCTACGATGACGTACATAACCCGGTATTAGCAGTACATAACCCAATTTTCCCAAGCGGTCACCCATGTTAGTACTAGATGGGGTTGCATTGCTTAATTTCAGTGATCAGACGAGAACTGGTGTGTCCAACGCAAAACAATCGCAAACCCCCCCCCCCCCTCGGTGGCTTAATAGGTAGGTTCGATATTGGATCAAGGTGGGTTGACCTCGAGTGTACCTTCCTTCGAATGAGAAATAAAACCGACGTCCCGTGAGGTTTTTTGTTTTGTTGGTGTTTTAGGGCCCTTCAATTACAAAGGTCATTAAAGCCCCGTCCACTGCGTAGTTCTAATGTAGAGGCTGCACAGACACCACACTTATGTGACGATTTTTGGGTATTAGCAGTACCCAGGTTTCCCAAGCGGCCACCCATGTCAGTACTAGCTGGGGATGCGCTGATTAACTTCAGTGATCAGACGAGAACTGGTGTGTCCAACGCAATAAGCCGTTCCTCATTAGAACTACGTAGTGGACGGGGCTCTAATGACCGTCGTAGTTGAAGTGCCCTAAAACACCAATGAAACAGAGGGGGGAAAATGGACCCACGTAGTTAAGTAGGGCCTACCCAAACCATTGAGTCACCGAGACAAACTCGGCAAGTGACCGGTTTGAAGAGAAAGAGCAACAGTCGGGTAAGGGAACGAAGTTTGATGGACTCGTCTGCGGTTTTCAGAATTAACTATCGCAATTTCTGCCACTGAGCAGTTTCAACAAATGTGCAAAGGTTGCATAAATTTGGTCACGAAATTCAAAAATAAATCTCAGCTGTTTGTAATGAAACTCGGCCGTTATTGTTGGCTAAGCAGTCACTCATCGTTACCAACCTTCAGCCACCGCCCCTATTAATAGTATAGTTGTCTGACTATCTACAGATACACCCAAAATAAATGCTACTTTAGAATTAGGCTGGTTTTCGTGCACCTGTTATAGCTCAGGTGTGTAGTCCTTATGACGAAATTACTCCCTCCCCTCCCCGTGGTTCCTGGATCTTCAAAATACCACACTTTGGGTAATTCCTTTTAGGCTGAATGAGAGGAAACAGATCTCGCCTCGGAGGCGCAGTAGGTAGAGTGCTTGGTAACTTCGTCAGTGGTTCTAGGTTTGATACAGGACCGAGATGGGTTGGGTTCTTCCGGGCTGGAGAGAGAGAGGCCCCGAGTGCTCCTTCTTTCGGATGACAAGTAAAACTTCTCATCGAGGCGCCTTCCATCAAATGGGAAGTAATCACCGAGGTCCCGTGTGGTGTATGATGACATTTGCACGCCAAAGAACCCTCCCTACTATGCAAAGGGTAGATGAGGCAAAATTCCCAGGTGTAGGAGCTCGGTGGAGTATCCCAACCAACAGCAGACCGTCGATAAATAAGCATAGGGGTTGCAGCTTACGTCGGCAGCCGGCTGGGGAAAAACACCTTCCAATATATCACCTTTGTGTCTATTCAGAGGGACAAGATGGGTACCGGTATTTTTTTTTTTTTTTGTTTTGTTTTGTTGGTGTTTTAGGGCCCTTCAACTACAAAGGTCATTAGAGCCCCGTCCACAGCATAGTTATGATGCAGAGACTGCACAGACACTACACTAATGCGACGATTTTTGGGTATTAGCAGTACCCAGGTTTCCCAAGCGGCCACCCATGTCAGTACTAGGTGGGGTTGTGCTGCTTAACTTCAGTGATGACAAGATGGGTACCGAACCCTGCCATAGGTGGGAAAAGAGCGGGGAGCGGCGAGTTGCGTTGGACACACCAGTTCTCGTCTGATCACTGAAGTTAAGCAACGCAAGCCCAGTTAGTACTGACATGGGTGGTCGCTCGGGAAAGCTGGGTACTGCTAATACCCAGTAATCGTCGCATTGGTGTAGTGTCTGTGTAGTATATGCATCAGGACTATACAGTGGACGGGTCTCTAATGACCTTGTAGTTGACGGGACCTTAAACTCCAACAAACAAACAAACAACAAATGGGAAAAGAGTTAGGAGTTGCGTTTGCTTTTTGTGCACTATGGTAACCAGGGCCAGTACGGAAGTCAGTTTTTCGGGCCTCAGACTGAGGCCCGACGTTCAGAGATGCACGCACACTTTCTAGTTTCTAGGAATAGATGTATTGATATGAGATATATTTTGATTAAGTTTGTATTGGTTCCTTGTCCTTTTGTCTTTGCCGATAACCCGGTTCCGGCAATGATAAAAGGCGCCGGCAAATCAATCATATGACGTTTTTCGATAATATTTCACCTCTTTTTGCAAATATTTCAGGTCCCGCCTAACAATCCTTTTTCCCAAGGACCCGCAAAACATTCAGCTGGTTCTGAAAGTAGTAACTGTGATGTCGAGGGATCGTAACTTGATTCACACCCCTTTGTATTCACACTATCTTTGTACTAAAATTGACGAAAAACCGACAAGATGCATCAGGACATCCTGGTATAATTCGGGAATTTCACTTTTACGGCGGAATTGCAATAATCGTGCATCAATAATGATAATAATAAAAGGAAATAATGTCAATTTAAAAATAGCATCGTATGATCAAATTAAACTTAGGCGCGATCGTGTTTTATTAAAACCATCAAAAGAAAATTGGAGTTATAAAGATAAGCGACTGGGTGACATGGGCTGCAGGGCCAGTGTCAGGTGATAGGCTGACACCCTTTGCTGTCGCCGCCACCGCATCTATTGCAAGATGCAGCGGCTTACTACGTCAGTTGTATAATCAATATTATGACTCGACGAGTGTCCCAGACGTTCATTTCAGAATAACTTTCACCAAAAAAGGCACCCCAATTCTCACCTAGTCCCGAGCGACTTATTGCGTTGGACACACCAGTTCTCTTCTGATCACTGAAGTTATGCAACGCAACCCCAGCAAGTACTGACATGGGTATGGGTGGCAGCTTTGGAAAACTGGGTACTGCTCCCCGGGCGAAAACGAGGACACGTGTATGAGGTGTGGGGGAGCGGCTTATTGCGTTGGACAAACCAGTTCTCCTCTGATCATTGAAGTTAAGCAACGCAATCCCAGCTAGTACTAACATGGGTGGCCGCTTGGGAAAACTGGGTATCGCTAATACCCAAAAATTGTCGCATTAGTGTGTAGTGTTTGTGCAGTCTCTGCATTAGAACTACTCAGTGGACGGGGGCTCTAATGACCTTGTAGCTGAAGGGCTCTAAAACACCAATGAACCAACTCACCTAGTCCCGCCACGCTACACCAATTTTGGATGTTGGTTTAACACTACAGTTAATAGAAGAACGTGAAGGGGAAACCCTTGAACTATCAAACCTCTTACTCCTATGGCAGGGTCTGGTACCCATTTTTGTCCCATGGGGACACACAGGGCAAGTATTTTTACGCAACTGGCTGTCACCCTAACGCTGCAACCCCTATGCTTATCTATGGTCAGCCTAACTTTTCGTCATTGAGGCAGTTTTGCCAGAGTGGCTGGCAACACTGGGTACTGTCGATACCCAAATCGTCGTGACAGCGTAGTGTCTGTGCAGAATCGGCCCTAAAACAGTTATGTAGTGGAAGGGCCCTAAAACACCAAGGAACAAACAATGGGAGTTTCGCCGATCTACACGTTGCATGTAGGAAGGGTTCTTTTACGTGAAAGTGACACCGTACAGATTTCCCTCCCATTCAACATACCGTATATTGAACGGTATTTTCCGCAGCCGGCTGTCGACCAAAGCTGCAACCCCTATGCTTATTTATCGCCGTCTAATGTTCGACGGGGCACCACCGACTCCATGGGTCTCCTACACCTAGAAATTTTGCCTTATCTACTCGTTGCATAGTGGAGAGGGTTCTGTTACGCGCAAATGCCCCTGTACACCACACAGGACCTCGGTTTTACTTCTCATTCGAAGGAAGGCGCACTCCGGACCTCTCTCTCTCACCCGAAAGAAGTCAACCCGCCACGGTCCACCCGCCAAGAACCAGTGACGTAGTTACCGAGCACTCTACGTACTGCGCCCCCAAGACGGGGATTGAATTAAACCTGCAGTGCACCCAAATAATTGATTTCTTTAAGAAACTACGTCATATTAAGTCGATCCGAGTAATAATAATAATGATATAAACAAGGTCAAAGGTTAGTTAGCCCATCGTTTATCCTTGTGCACCAGTACAACAGAAGCTGCTGACTAGACAATGTGTAGATACCGTTGGGAGATAACAAACCACCTGATAATCTCTAATTCAATTAATTAATAAAAAAAACTGTCGTCAGTTTGTCAGCGGAAAGAAGCGAGGGGAAAGGGTTTCAAATTAAATTGCGGAATAATTGACCAATCAATCAAACATTAAAATTTAAAACGTCCACTCATTCATTCTCATTAATGTTCTCTCTAATTACAGCGGCGGCCTGCGAGAATATTAAAGAAAGGAGGCGGGCGCGAGGTGAGAGGGGAAAGGGACGGGTCATTCACATACAGATGCCAACAGCTCTCCAAGTCAACTAGTCTGAATGTACTCATATCGGTTCAAGCCCCCAACCTCCCTCCACCTACGAATATCGCGAATTCGGACTCTTACGAGAGAAACCCTTCACAATTGAGATAACCCGTTTATCATCTACAATTCAGAAAGAGATAGAGAGAGGTAACCGCCCCTCTCCACTTAGTAGGTGTAGGTCAACCATAGTTCCAGGTAGTCCCAGAGGCGTACCGAGGTGGGGGCGAAGGGGGACAGATGTTCCCGGGCGCAGGATACAGGGAGTGCAAAAATGTGGTTCGCATTAAGTTTAGAGGGCGCAGATTTCGGTCTTTGTCCCTGGGCGCAGAATACCCTCGGAACGCCACTGGTTCGTCCCTCTCGTTTTGTTACTCTCGTGCTATTTTCATCTCGAAGCGGAGGGACACAGGTTCGATTCTGTCAGTAAGCAGGTGGTGTTGTGGCCCAAAAAATAGAGAAATCAAATTGTAATGTGAATGTGATGTCATGCCCCTCTGAGGTAGGCCCTGATAGATAGTAAGAGTTTCGCGGCGCCCCCCCCCCCGCCACAACAGTTGGGCTTTCTTAGAATATAAGCATTTTAGCACAATTTTCACAAGTTCACCAGGTTAACATGGTAGGGGGGCCTACCCAAACAAATAAACAAGCCACCAAATCGGATAAACCCAGAGATTTTGGGCCCTTCTCACTCTGTGTACCTCCAAACCCAATCTTTCACCAAGTAACTAGCTACTCCTAACCCTATTCCCGCCTATGGCAGGGTCGAGTACTCATCTTCTCCCTCTCAATGGAAACAAGGGCGATATATGCGACCAAGTTACGTTGGACACACCAGTTCTCGTGAGATCACTGAATTTAAGCAGCGCAACCCCACGTTAGTACCAACAAGGGTGGTTGGTAGAGAACGTTGGGTGCTGCAAATTTCTCCCTCCTACATCCCCTACACCTACTACCTCCTCTCCCGTGAGCAGCCTCGTAAGGGTTCGTCCTGTTATGGCTGCTTGGCCTATCCCCAACCCGTTAGTGTAGCATAGACCATATTGGACATTTTTTTCCGTAGCCGGTTGCCGATTAAAGCTGCAACCCCAATGCTTATTTATCGTCGGTCTACTGTTCGTTGGGGCACTTCCCCGACGCCAGGGGAGGCGGCCAGCTCCTACATCTGGGAATTCTGCCTCATCTACCCGTTGCATAGTAGAGAGGGTTCTTTGACGTGCAAATTCCATCCATCGTGCACCACACAGAACCTCAGTTTTACTTCTCATCCGAAAGAAGGAGCACTCGGGGCGCCTCTCTCTCTCTCTCCAGCCCGAAAGAAGCCAACCCACCTAGGTCCAGTATCAAACCTAGAACCACAAACGCAGTTACCGAGCACGCTACCTACTGCGCCACCGCGGCAGGTCTCAAACCAAATCCTTGACCTAACCGAAAAAAATATTGGAGAACATTCGATGCAGTATTAATAGTAACAACAAGCTTGATGATGGAAGACCCTCCCAAACTTCATCTCTCTCTCTCTCTGTACGGGACAGGAACAATGATGGGGTAGGGAGGAGGGGTGCCATTAAATATTCGGTATCGTATAAACTGAGAGGAGAGAAAATTTCATAGCGACGGAAAGAGAGAGAGGTGAGAAGTGCTCGTCCCACTCTACCTCCAATCTCATCGTAGACACAAACACACCCGTCCCACCACAACCTGCCCTCCAAAATCCTACCGTACCCCATGACTTAAGTCTTTTTTTTTTTTTGGAGTGTTTGCTCGAAAGATAACACATTTCATGGAGGTTCAAGTATAACTTGCCGCCGTTACCAGAGCTAAAAGTTATCTTTATTTGTCATTTAATTATCAGGGAAAGCGAAAATAACGGCGGCTCGTTTACTGTGGTGACGTTACTCACCCCCATAACCTTTTCTGTTTCTCCTACCTGCCTCCCTGCCGTACCACCCTCCCCATTCGTATACTAAAATTCGTATAGGAAAAGGGAGGACGACTGGAGATGATAGAGAGGGCAAGAGAGAGAGAGAAGGTATCCTGTGATGATCTGTCACTAAGGAACCGAGACGATTGTTCATGGAACTCTATCACTGACGAGCACTGACATGCACAAGAGCAGGAGAGAGAGTGTGGAGAGGTGGAAGAGAGGGAAGAAGGAAGAGGGAGGACATCAACACCAACAATGGGCAGGTAAGTGAGATGGCATAATCAATGGAGAGACAAAAGGTTAGTGTTGATGAAGAGCTGCAGTAAGTGGAGAAGCATGCCCGAAGCAGTGTTTCAGGTCGCCTGTCAGATACAACAACGGCAATTTTCAAGTGCAAAACCAATATTGCAAAACAAACACCCAAACTCAGCGCTCCGTCTGGATATCTAGTTTACTCTTATCTTTTTTCCCTGAAAAATATGACGTCACTCTAGTCTTCAGATTTTAAATGAGTGAAAACTTCTTCTAGATGGCTGGGTGGTTAGTCTCGATCCTGATCGACACAGATAGCTTCTTTCTGGGAGCCTAGCCCCGTGTGGTGTATCCCATGCCATTTGCATATAAAAGAGCCTGTTCTACGCGGAGATGCACAACGAGCGGTTTATTGCGTTGGATAAACCACTTCTCGTCTGATTACTGAAGTTAAGCAACACAACCCCAGCTAGTACTAACATGGGTGGCCGCTTGGGAAAACTGCGTACTGCTAATATCCAAAAATCGTCGCATTAGTGTAGTGTCTGTGCGGTCTCTGCATTAGAACTACGCAGTGGACAGAGCTCTATTGACCTTTGTTTTTGTAGAGACCTAAAACACCAACGAAACGGAAATACATTTGTGGCTCGACAAAATTCGCTGCCTGAAGAACTTAGATCCCTGACATAGAACTTAGATAGGCCAACATCCAACCCCTTTTCCCAAAGTCGGGTGGCCATCTTGTCCTTCTGAATGGACACAAGGGTGATATATCGGACGGTTTTTTCCGCATCCGGCTGCCGACCAAAGTTGCAACTCCTATGCTTATTTATCGTCTGTCTGCTGATCGTTGGGGCACTCCACCGACGCCACGGGGTGAGCTCCTACACCTGGAAATTTTGCCTCCTCTACCCGTTGCATAGTAGAGAGGGTTCTTTGACGTGTAAATGCCATCGTACACCGCATGGGACCTCGGTTTCACTTTTCATCCGAAAGAAGGCGCAGTCGGAGATTCTCTCTCTCGCCTGAAAGAAGCCAACCCACCTCGATCCAGTATCGAACCTGGAATCACTGGCGCAGTACGTCAAGCACGCTACCAATTGCGCTCCCGAGGCAGGTCCGACATTAAATAAGCAACAGGCTTTAATATTAAGGTAGTAGAAGTATAGCCCAGTATTTCGTCCGTGTAGTCCTAGACCCGTTGGGACAAATGAATACCCGATCCTATCATAAGTAGAGCGGCTGTATTGCGTTGGACACGCCAGTTCCCGTCTAATCACTGAAGTTAAGCAACACAACGCCAGCTAGTACTAGCATGGGTAACCGCTTGGGAAAACTGGGTACTGCTAATACCCAAAAATCGTCGTAGCAACGTGGTGTCTGTGCAGACTGCAATAGAATTATGCAGTGGACGGGGCTTTAATGGCATTTTTAGTTGAAGGGCCCTAAAACACAAACCAAACGAAACCTCTCATAGGTAGTAAAAGTTTTAGGAATGATGAGGTGGATTTAGCATAACGTAGGGTAAGGGCGTGTACCCTAACGACAGATGCAGGCTTGGGGCGTTGAGATGAGGGAAACAGGAAAGAAGAAACTCCGGGACGCCAAATGCAACCCAAGGAAGGAGTGATGGTGTGACGCCTAAGTCACTGTTTCATATAGGCCTACCTGCGACCCTGGGCGCTTTTCAAAATTTAATTACGTTCCAATCGGGGAAGATTAAAAGCGTATTAATGAAGTTCAACAGAAATAGAGATTTAACCCCTGCAACGGGCCCATGAATTCGCGATTGGAATACTGCCCATCTAGTTTGTTTAAAAAAACTTTTACTGTCAGATCAGTAACTCTTTCAAAGGGTGGACGAATTTTTTCACTGTTCCAACTGGGTAGATTTAGATTCTTTCTTCCCGAATTCTTCCATTACAGGATGTACTGTATGTAGTTACAGCACATTAAAATCATCATCAGCATCATTCCTAACCCTTTCCCCCACAGCATGTTCGGGACCCATTTGTCCCATTAAACCCATCGACCTAATGCAACAAAGCCCTCTCTCCTACTTATTTAACGTTTTCGTATTTCCTTAGTGGGGTTAATCTCACCAGCGACAGGGGGTGAGCTGCTACACCTGAGAATTTTGCCAATCTACACGTTTGAACTCCATGTAGTAAACGTTCCTTTACGTGACGGTGATATAGTCAGGACCGGTTGGAAGTTTTACCCAGGCCTTGGAGAAAAAGTTATCAGTGGGGGGAACCCAAAATATTTTCAAAAATAAATTCTTTCATCAGATTTTCTTAGGAATTTGCAGTGCCGGCCCCCTTCCGAACGCAAGACCTCGGTCTGAGGATAGGTCTCTGTCTGTCCCTCCTTGGCCTAACTAGAATAGCCATTTTAAATAAGATTTACTTCTTCGCTAGGTTTTTGTTGGCAGATAAATGTATGAAGGCCATTGCAGCAGAATTCATAAACGGGACCTGATGGACAGTAGAACCTATCCAGTAAATATAGGGGCTTACTGGGCGACAACGCAACTCTATTCATAAACTCACCCCTGCATGACGGACTACAGGTTTTTTTTTTTGGCAGAAGCATTTTTAAAGATGAAATTAAAAGCCCTATCGCCTGCGCCATTAATTTTTTTTACTTTATAACAGGTTTTTAACTTGTCACACTCGTGGTGAGGTCCGTTGGTGTCCAAACCTATAATTAGCAGTGGATCCAGTAGAAGAGGGCCTAACTAGGCGCTACATTTTAGAGAGGGAGTAGCACCGCCATCACCAGGTGTGTTGTGTCGGCATCGAACGCGTGTCCCCCGCCTTCGCCGACAACACTCTCTAATTAGTCTAATAGTGTAGGGGCAGAGAGAATGGGGCTGGCAGAACAAGACAGGGCAGGGCGTGGTATGATAAAGCCATCATTGGATGAGAGGGGAACAATAAATGGACGCGCTTGTTGAACTCTCAAAGAAAATGTCTCGGATTTCGGAAGAGTATTAGGTTCTTGATCCCTTCTTCATCATCATCATCCTGATCCCTCCTTTTTAGCTATATAATTTAAGACTTTAGCCCCCTTTTGTGGTATTCTTTGTCGGGCCACTACTGGCACGCGTCTATTAGCGTTTACATTTTAGGCCTTCTTGCATGTGTGTGTCTGAGAGAGAGAGAAAATAAATGTTATATTAATTAAATTAACACTTAGATGTCTTTTAAAGATGTCGCCCACTTTCTGTGTGGTTGTCTTGTATGTAATCGTAACCTCTTGGCATCATCCGCGTGATCATCCGTGCCCTTTCCACTCAACTGGGGCTGTTGCATACTATAGGCACATCTATGTATGTAGTAATCTTAGAATAATCGCTAGGTGAATATCGAGAACTATTAAATTACAATACTTTACCTTTGATTTTGACGTGGCCACCAACCTGATGTCAAATTCATAACCTATTACGTGGTGGAATGAAACTGTGCAAGGGCTCACTTCTTCACCGAAAAGACAGATAAGCGGTCTATAAAATAAGTAAAATAAGCATTATCTTTTTTTCATTTCCGTTGGCTATTTTGAGTTGTTACCGCGGAATGGAACATCGCATCAAAACGCATGGGCGTTGTTGGCATTGTAAGGCCGTTAGGTTATGTTTGGACCTGCCTAATAACCGGATTTCATCACATGAACCAGTTCTTTATGATATTATCGCAGAGGCCGCAAACATTAAATATTATTTTAATATCTAAAAAAGTGCACTTTGATAGAGCAACTTTCTTAGAGGAAAAACGTGATTTTAAAATGCTATCTATAGAGGGGAGAACAAGAAAAATAGTCCCCTGGGCCACTTACTCATTGACTAATCTAGTCGGTTATTGAGTAGTTTGTGGTTGTCTTACAAGGCGACCGGCTACGAGAGAAGGTACCATAAGATGAAGTTTCATGAAACAAAAGTGAAGTTCACATTACCTTTAGCAATTAGACCATGGAGTAAAAAATGAACTATCAAGGCATAGGGAAGTCTATAATTGACTTGGTGGGGACGTGGTTCTTGAACTTGACGCCAACGAGTCAGCTTTTTCTGGAGGGTGAATCCACGATTGAATATACTGTATATACAACACACACTGAATTAAAAGCAAAATTACATTCAGCCTTATTACATTTAACGGTCGATATGTGTCCCAATGATATTGGGTAACAGTGTGAATGAATGTCATTGGGGTATCTTATTACACACATGTATTAAGTACAATCAACAAATTATTTGAATTTTTCTTGATAATTACCCCCCCCCCTCCAAATGCCCTTACAGATAGTTGTTGTTTCCTAAAAATTTCACCGTAGAATTAATCGGAAACAGATAGTGGATAATTAGAGTTAAAATTGATAGTGGCTAGAAGAACGTTTTCATTGAGTCCGACATTTTCAGAACTCAGGATACGTCTTTCAATTTACGCTAACTGGTTATCTTTTCATTGTCTGAAGCGTCATATCTTTCATGTTTCCAACGCGTGACTGGGATGACTGACGACACGTGCTGTGAACGTAGTGTTGTTGATTGAACTTGATAAGGGTTGTTCTTTTATGTGAAGACGTGGTCTTTTTAAGTAGTTTAAGTAAGTTAAATTTTTGAAACATCCTGGTAACCTTTTATCTATTGTAGTGGATTTTTTAATGATGACCTTGCCTTTTGTTTCCCGTGGTTTATTGTATTAGGTTTCTAATTTATTTGTTCAGCAGGATGTCTGGCGGAGTTCTCAATCTAG
The DNA here is from genome assembly GCA_013389805.1 of Trigoniulus corallinus. Classification (NCBI taxonomy): domain Eukaryota; kingdom Metazoa; phylum Arthropoda; class Diplopoda; order Spirobolida; family Trigoniulidae; genus Trigoniulus; species Trigoniulus corallinus. The sequence goes on along the minus strand of JAAFCE010008833.1, from coordinate 38,624,496 downwards.
CATCTTTAGTCGGTGAAACATTTTGGTCAAATAAATTCGCTTATGAAGCTGCGGAATGCCACTTTGCAAATGGTGGGACATTGGTAAACGTGGTAGGTGTACTTGGATGTGTATTACAGTTATTAGAAACGTTTGAAACGTGATAGAGTTTGACCGGCTGACACTTAAATCCATGATTGGTTTTGTATCTGCTTGGTGTGCTTGCGAACTGAGTTCAGTTCGTAGTTTGGGATCAGGGCTGACGAGAGGGGGAATGATGGTTTAAAACCCTCCAAAACGTCCCTGTTAGGGGAGACACGTTGATGCTACCGCTGCCGTTCTTGCGTTTATTATGACACCTTGAATTACGTTTCTCTGTTATGCCCAGTACTAAACCCTAAATTGAATGGTTCCTGAAATTAGAATGGCAATTATTAACATGTCAAAGCTGTTGAGAATCTCAGGACAACGTAATGTCGGTAACATATTAAACGGTGAATTATTCCTACATTTGTAAATCACGCTTTTAGAAATCAAGATTTGAGCCATCGTAACTTTTATGATAGACCATTGTTCATTTTGATCTAGAAGATATAACTAAATAAACTTATACAACAGGAATTGTTGTCATTAAGGGTGTTATCCCGCACTTCAGGCTTTAAGAGTTCAAAATGCTGTCAGCGTGCATGCTTAAACGTTTAAAAATTGTTTCTTCATGTACGTAACGTGGTCGTTGAATGTTCCCATCCTCTAACACTGTGATACGTTGTTCCCGGTCCATTTTCACACCCTTAAAGCATGTACATACTGTTGTCATTAATATTGGCCATTAATTGCTTTTAATAGGCAGTTGCGAGTAACTCGGTAAAAGAAGGTTCTCTTGCTGATGAAATTGCACGAGCTCGCCAGCATATTCAAAAGTCGCTTCAGTGTGTAAGTAAAAACTATATCGTTAAGTGTTTAGCTATCTGTTGCTACTGGGCTATGATGTCGAATGAAATTTTGTCACCATAGGTCGTTACGAAGTGTTAGATTCATTTCAACATTCTGCATTGCATATTTGTAGCAATTATCGTGAAATTCCGACCAAGTAAACCTCGATAACTCATTAATTGTTGAGGTTGTACTTGTAATGGTTTGGTTAAAAAATTGGAACACGAAGAAGAGTCATGGATAATAGGAGCGAATGTAAAAACCCCTCATAGAAAAATCACATATCCCGGAAAGTGTTGTGGAGTTTTGTCAACTGTCATCAATGTAAATTTATAGTCCACCTGTTCGCTTGCCCTTCTTTCAAGAGGAAGCAATGAACAAAGGGAATAATTAATTATTGAGGTCGTATTGTAATTAAAAAGGTGACGTCTTGATTCATATAGGGCAAAGTTTGATACTTGACTAAATAATTGTATATGTTGCTTTGACGTGAATGTTAAGTGAACGACAAATACCATATCAGTAGTTAAAAAGGAGAAATCCACATTATGGTAAAAACCAACTATTATAACGATGAATATATTGAGCATTATTGTTTGATAGACAATAATTAGATTCAGTTTGGTATAATAGAAATGAAGTTTTTCATAACAAGTGGTTAATTTTCAGGAGGATAAGCTGTCAAAAGCTTCCGAAAAAACGGGCGCTACTTCAAGCCCAGTTTCACAACAACTTGCATCTCTTGTAGCTGAAAATAAACAACTGAAGTCGGGTAAATCTTTGTTTCAATCTTAACATTGATGTTCAGTGTATTGTCAAGATGAAGTAGTTGTGTATACTTGAATAGATGTATCTTCTCGGCCTAATATTTAATATTCCGAGTGATTCCACAAATGCGTCAATATTTATTTAGATATTGAGAAGTTGCAAGCACAATTCTTAAAGTTGGAAAATAGAGTTGCTGGACTTGAGAAAAGTTGCTCAAGTGTTAGTGCACCGTTGAGTGATCATACTGTTGAAGCTTCTAAACCTACATCTGTTAAGAAGGCAAGAAGCGAGAGTTTTGTAATTCTTATGAACATTTAAACTCTCACTAAGCTTCATTTCTTTTATGTATAATAACGAACAGGACGATGACGGTGAAGATGACGATGTCGACCTGTTTGGATCTGATAACGAAAGCGGGGTTTGCAAATTTACTTTATAACGATTGGTCCAGTAATTGGTGCAACAGTAATAACAATGGCTTATTATTAGGAGGATGAAAGAGAAAAGCGGCATCAAGAACGGCTGAAAGCATATGAAGAAAAGAAATCAAAGAGTACGTATTCAAATGTTACAAACGAAGAATATAATACATTTCACATGTGATTATATTTGAAATTTTAATTCTCAATGCAGAACCTGCCGTTATTGCGAAGTCAAATATCATCTTGGATGTAAAACCGTGGGATGATGAGACTGACATGAAAGCCATGGAGGAGAAAGTGAGATCCATTAGAATGGATGGCCTCGTATGGGGTGCTTGTAAGTGGAATTAGTAATTATTTATCAATCTTTATTTTGTTGTAGTTGCTGTATATCAGAAACACGATCCTTATTTTTTTCCTTTTATTTTTTTTTTTTTAGCAAAGCTAGTGCCTTTAGCATATGGTATTCATAAGCTTCAAATTAGTTGCGTTGTTGAAGATGATATTGTTAGTGTTGATATGCTGCAGGAGGATATACAAAACTTTGAAGATTTGGTAAGAATTTGCATATTGTTGTATTTCAAATTAAAAGATCAGTAAAAGACCAGATATTCTTCTATATCTTCTGCTTAGGTTCAAAGTGTTGACATTGCTGCTTTTAACAAAGTTTAATTTAAATACAAGTGTAATATTTGCATTAAAGTGTGAGTGTTTTGTGAAAGTTTCAGAGCAGTGATTTAAGTGTTTATAGTAGTTGATCTCGGAAATGGATTTTTAATTTTTAACTGTTGATAAAAGTAGTGATGCAAATGCGTGAGTAACAGTCCTCGTAACATTTATTTGTGATTGACACCGGATTATTGTAGTACCTTTAAAAAGCTCATTTTGTAGGTCAGAAGTATTCATTGTTGCCTAGGAAATGTTTGAATATCCTCTACGACTAGGCAGCCACACAAAATATCATAAACCGTTCTGTGAAATGGGAAGAAAAACATGGTAACACAAGCTGGAATAAAAAACGCCATTGAGAAGTTCTTGATAACAGACCGCAGCAATGCCCTGTTAAAGAGAAATACAGCAACATTAGTTAAACTACTATTGGCTCACAACGAGGAGAAATACGTACCATCCAAATCCAATATCTCCAGCAGGCCATACCAACACTCTGGATCCTTCAATAGGTTGAATGCTTTCACACGATACAACTCTTAAACCTAGTAAGCTTTTTCCTGGTGTAGCACCACCAATTCCGTTAGTCCCTTGATGTAAACAAAGAGCCTACAATGCAAGTATTGCTTAAAGTCTAACGTTATGATATTACTATCTTCAATAGTCTCTCATAAAAATCACCTCAAAAAAACAAACTACAACCCGATGGATGAGCTCCAGAATGAAAATTTCTGACGTGATCTGGAGAGCGAACTTGTAATCTATGGTGTTAGTTTGAATGTCGTCTTGATTGTTATACTTCTGTAAATCACTTTAAAAGACAAATGAATAGATTCTGACATGCACATACCATATGATGAGTAACTAGAACCACATAGTGAACTTACATCATGTCAAAAAAATCCATTGCTATAAAAGTAAAGAACAACTTCAGTAGAAACAGGATTGCAAAGTCGACGAATTCTGCTGTGAAACGTTTCCACAGTCGTGGAATTTTAAACTCCCTTCCTGCAACAACACACAGCATAATATTTAAACTCTGAAACAGTAACTCTTTACTTTCATTATTCAGTGGATTTGTCTTTAAAATTGTGTATCGAATTATCAATTTGAGGATAGGAATGACGCCAGAATGTTATGAAATGTTAAATGATGCATGGATAACCTGGTTTTAAATTGAACTACCTCCAATTTCTGCCATCCGCCCCATGCTGGGGTTATGAACTCTGGGAATGTTGCCTAAACGCCTAGCAACTGTAATGCTACGTATCATTTGGATTATGAATGAGAAAGGGGAATTCCAAGTTGCTGGCCCGCCGTTTTCTCTTCTATTTTGCTCAGCTGTTTGACGACTCTGTGATAATTGCTGTTGTTGTTGAATAACCATTTGTTGTAGAAGAAAATATGGGAACGAAGATGCTACATTTTGCCAATAATAGCACTGATGCAACCACAAACGGACAGCTTTAGCATATTCCTCAGCATTTTTATAATGTTGTTGAGGAACTGGTTGTTGATACCAATTCCTGCAAACGTCGTCAATAAGTTCAGGTGTTGAACGCGGTTCAACTTTAGTCTTCGGTCCATTACTCTCTCGATTTTCAAGGGAGGATGCATCATCTATCCTTTCTGTATCGTTTGCCGTCTCATCTTCCTTACGTTCATTTGCCATATTGACACTATAAGTAATTAACACCAATAACCATCAGTCAGTTCTTCACCACATCACTAAATTGTTGGCAATCAGTTGTTGTAATGAAGGTAACAGCGCTACTTTGATACGGAGACCACTGTAGTATAGAATGCCACCTAACAAAAGCGCTCCCTTGGCGTTACAAATTGACAAACGGCAAAGTATCAAGGAAAGTTAAATGATGTTCTTACAATATTTGAGTTATTAAGAGCAGTTTTAAATGCAAGTGAAGATTCTTAAAGGCACTTTTTGTACTTTATAACTGTGTTTACATACTGTTGATAGAAGAAGTGCATAAAGACCTGGCATGTGATGGCTGACAGTGAGTAAACATAGGGCCCAATTGTGGGTAATCTTGTTCTTTCGGGGTGAAAAGTATAGCAGACGATATGATAAGAAATACATGTAGCGCGGCCGTGAAGCGCTCACGTTCAGCGATCGCGAAGCGGTCATGTGAAGCGATCGTAATTTGAATGAAGCGATCGCAATATTACGAATGAATTGCGAACAAATTTTAAATCTTAATGAACTTTTTATAAACATGTCAATAAAATTAACTTTTTAGGAACTTGAAAAACTGAATGTGAACATGAATTATGAATAAATTAGGAACATTACGAAATGATTAGGAACATTATGAATAAATTAGGAACATTACGAACAAATTATTAATAAATTAGGAACAAATTACTAATAAATTAGGAACAAATTAGGAACATTAGGAACAAATTAGGAACATTATGAAAATTAGGAACATTAGGAACATTATGAAAATTAGGAACAAATTATGAACATTAGGAACAAATTACGCTGCTCATCCGTTAAAACAAAACACTTTTATTAAAAATAAGGGAAAATACTCTTTCATCGTGAACGTCACTCATTGATAACCAGAGGAATCACAGGAAGAGGTCAAAGTTGCACAGAATTGATAGGACCCAAGAAAAAAACATTACTCAGAAAAGTTCGGATTTCATGTCCATAAAAATTATTTTTCATCTTCATAAAAATTGTTATTCATGTTCATAAAAAGTGCGTTAGTTATTGTTAGTAATTTTCCGTAATATTCATATAGTTATTCGGTATATTGTTCCTAATAATCGTAATTTGGGTCCTTCGTAATATTGTTTATAATTTATTAATAATTTGTTTGTAATTCGTTCCTAATTTGTTCCTGATTTATTCATAATTCATAATATTGTACTTATTCAGTTTTTCAAGTTCCTAAAAAGTTAATTTTATTGACATGTTTATAAAAAGTTCATTAAGATTTAAAATTTGTTCGCAATTCATTCGTAATATCGCGATCGCTTCACATGACCGCTTCGCGATCGCTGAACGTGAGCGCTTCACGGCCGCGCTACATGTATTTCTTATCATATCGTCTGCTATACTTTTCACCCCGAAAGAACAAAATTACCCAATTGTGGTACTGTATATAATGTTTAATTAAATTAATATCATAATATCCTTATCAGCTTATGTCAGGGTCGGATCTACATTCTCTCCCAATTCCCAACCAGGTGCGCTCTCCCTCCTCACATTTACATACCCCACCGTATATCCTGGTTGCATGTTTGCTTTTGGCCTACCTCGACCTTTTTTTTCGCCTGCTATCCACTACTTGCATCCCTCTGATGACCCTAATCAGCCTCCCTAATCATGGTATGCAAATACCACTCCCATCTACTCTCTCCCCCTCACTTTTTTCTCTAGTGACTGCTACGTGTGCTCTAAACACCAAAATTGCTGAATCCATAACTAAATTACTGAATTTCTCACGGGGAATTATTTGTTTGAGAGGCACGAAAGGTTATAGAGCATCGTAACCACAAGTTTCTGCTCTCTGATGGAAGTACACCTTTACATCTGATAAATTCCTCAAAGTACATCGTGCTGATTTCTCCCTGCTCTGATATTTACGAATATTACGAAACATTGGTAAACTCCATGTTGAGAATTAGCACTATCGTTGCGGTGTCGTCATGTACGCACGAGGCGCAACATTTGTACCGCAGTGTAGATGACTCTTTGTATGAAGTAACTGCTCAACAGATGGCGGGGTATCGTCGAATGCCTAATCAATGAGAATAAAACGTGAGTAAAGAATAACATTAAAGGCAAAGTTGCAAATACTGTTTTGTGAGACGGTCGTTTTTTTTATTTTAGTATTTTGGTGCTCTGTTTTGTGATAATGTTGATGGTTACGTTTTATTAACGGTAAGTAACTATGACTGTGTTGTCAATTTTCTTTAAATGAGAAGAGTAATAATAAATTGACATTTTATATTTTAAATGGCATAACTTGATTCACTAACACTGAACTCGATCAAATGACTTAGTTATCTCTGCTCTTTTACAATTGTTTTTATTCTCATCTAAAATTCTGTCTTTCTAATATTTCTATTTTTTTCAAATAATTATCTGTATACTCAACAATGTTGTACACATCGAAATCGAGAATATTACTTTTAGTGACCTTTTAATGACTGCCAGCCTCTCGTTTATGCTTTAAATTCGAGACTCTAGTCAATGACATTACATTGGAGATGCCCTTAGAACTTAATTGTCCGTGAGGGGTTAGGATGTAATCGGTCGAGGCTAGTCCCCCATCACTGTCTTCGCACACTTAGTTTTGAAACATAATATAGTTCAGAGGGGGGGGAGGGGTATACTAACGGCCCGCGACATACATTTTAGCTACCCGCAACGACTTTTGAAGGATTTACTCAGTTCACTTAAAAAGGTAAGAAACTTAAAAAGTCTTGAGAAGTTACTTTGAGGCAAACTATTGCAAGTTTCTGGTAAGTAAACTACTACTATCAGCGCCTGCTCTAGCACCTATGCCGCCGTGGACAAAAGGACAAATTGCCGCCCCTTGAAGCAGCGCTCTGTTCTCACACTTACAGCCAAAATGGCGCCCCGGACAAATGCCCGGGTTGCCCCCCCTTAGAGCGGGTCCTGCTACTACTTAGAGTTCAAGAGCAAATATTACAATCTCTATTAAATATCAGTCATCAATATAATCATTATCATCATACCTTTACGCCGCATGTGACAGGGTCGGGTCTATGGGTTCTAGCCCTCCACTCCCGCCTATCTCCCACTAGATCCCCGTCCTCCCCACGCACTACCATATCCTTACGGACGACCTGCTCCAACGTCTGCTTTGGACTCCTACCCCAGGTGCTTCCAACCATACATTACGCGTCCCCGTGGCGTAACTTCAGTTGTGGCGTGCGGGGCAAGAGGCTTTCAATGCTTCCCCCTCCGCTGTTGCTTGTTCTGAGCAGACATAATACATGTATGTAGGCACTTTTTATTTGCCATAAAATTGTTGTACAAACATTGTGCAGCGGTGGCTGATTTCCAGAAGGCGGACAACGCGCCCCCAAGGTGGCGCTTTGTTCGGTGCCCGAGGCAATTTCACCCCATTGGGCCTATACGTTACGCCACTGCCCCGTCCCTAATCTAAGAGCAGCTCCTTCTCTAGATGAGACTGCTCTGACTGGGGGCAACCTAGCCAGGCGTCTGGAACCCGCAGAAATATTGAACGGCTTGTCTGTGGAGGATGCCGGCTTACCCCACAGAAGACACCCGATGCACTATCTGTACGCCATTCATTGCGGTTTCCGCCCGGCCCGGGTGCTTCCAACCACCTGCATTCCTGTAATGGACCTGCCGAGCTCCTCCTCCACTGTTCTCATTACGGGTCCATACCACCTCAATATACTAAAAGCAACTACTGGCCCGTTTCCCGCTTATGGCAGGGTCAGGTTCCCATCTTGTCCCTCTGCGAATGGACACACGGGTGATATATTGGACGGTATTTTGCCGCAGCTGGCTGCCGACCAAAGCTGCAATAGTTATATCAAGAAGTATGCAAATTATTATTATACGCATGTTTAGCTTGCTAGACTACTGAGTTGGTGGTTCCAGGTTCAATCGTCGCCGAGATCGATGGCTTGCTTTCGAGCGAGAGAAAGGGAGGCCAGGCCCCCAGTGCTCCTTCCATCGGATGTGAAGTAAACCTGTGGTCTTATGTGAAACGTACGATGTCATCTGCACGTAAAAGCAACTTTGCTCGCATGGAGTAAAAAGTGCCCTTGCTTGGAGTGAAAGTACCCAACAAAATTCCCATGTGTAGGAGCTTAGTCGTCGGTAGAAAAAAAAATGCCGTACAACAAGATCGCTCAGATATCCCAATGGGACAAAAACGGGCTACAGGCTCTGCCATAGGCTGGAAATCTATTAGTACTGTACAGTACATTGAAACTGAAATTCCAAAAGCAAAATGAGTAGCAATATAAACATAGTAGGCACGCCTGAATTTTGCTTGTTGGAAAAGTAGCTCAAAACCGGCTCGTTTCATCATCATACCCTTATCCCGCCCGTCGCAGGGTCTGGTCTGGGGGTTCTAGCCCTCCACTCCCGTCTATCTCAGCCCCATTTCTTGATAAGACTGTTCTGATTGGAGGGACCCCAGTTAGGCGTCTGGAATCCGCAGGAATATAAGACGTTGTTGTCTGTAGGGGGTGCCGGCCTACCCTACAGAAACCCTTTTGTTTCCGAAGGGAAATATTAAGTAAGAATATGAGGCGATAGTGGCGCGACCAGATCACGCCATTTAGTCTTATAAATGTGAAGATTTCAGTCATCATTGTAATAAGAAAGTTGCAATTTTATTTTTTTCAGAAATCTACCAGGATGACAACCCCGAGATAGATAAATGACATGATAATAGCTTTGAGGAAATGACAGTATTTCGTCAGCTTTCCAGAGTCCTTTTGAATTTCGTAATCCGTAGTAGCAATTTAACTTATAAACGGATTATATTTACTTTTACATATTTATCGCTGTCCCAGTTAATCGATGAAACATTTCCAAATTAACGTTGACTAACCTTCAGATTATTGCCATATACAGTCAACAAACAAGTATTGGCAGTGTAGATTTTATGAAACATACTTTCTCTTGAAACATTCCTTAAAATTAGGCAATTTTAGTAAACAGTATTTAAGTAAATTTAATTTTTTGTTGGTGTTTTAGGGCCCTTCCGTGGGGTAGACCGGCATCCGCCACAGACAACCCAGCCAATATTCCTGCTGGTTCCAGACGCCTGCCTGGGGTGTCCCCAGTCAAGAGCATGTTTAGTAGACCCGACCCTGCCACAGGCGGGATAAGAGTATGATGATGTTTTAGGGCCCTTCAACTGCAAAGGTCATTACAGCCTCGTCCACTGCGTAGTTCTAATGCAGAGACTGCACAGACACTACACTGATGCGACGATTTTTGGGTATTAGCAGTACCTAAAGCGGCTACCCATGGTATTACTTGCTGAGGTTGCGTTACATAACTTCAGTGATCGGACGAGAACTGGTATGTCCAACCCAATAAGCTGCTTTCGATCATGGCCGAAATGAGTCTTTCGGACGAAAGAGCAGACGTGTGCTCTTCTCTGATTGTTCCTTCCTGAACCTTTTTTTGAAGACTGGTCACAATAACACGAAAAAAGAGCAAAAAAGTTGTCCGCGGGTCAGTTGGAATCACTATTTAATTTCATGAATGAAAAATTATTATTAATAATGAATATATTAGTTTAATTAAGGCAGCAAATAGAGAACATCATCATAATGCCCTTATCCCGCCTGTGGCAGGGTCGGATCTATGGGCTCTAACTACAGGTCCCCGTTCAACCCACACACTATGATACGATAAACTAGATGTGATTCACGTTCGGGTGGGTCACAGGTTCGCCACCACTGGTATAAGACGTCACCTATACGTCGTATCTTTCCGCATAAAAGACATTGATCCCTCCCACCCTATCCCGCGGTGACGGTCAATTACTCCCGGGACTGGATAGTCCGACATTAAGGCAAACCAAGCGGCCAAAGGGGTTGTGAGATTAGATTAACACAGATGCGATCCAATGTCTCGCTTCCGCTCTCTAAACTCCCTCCTTGCCGGTTGCCCCAACTCCCTTTCTCGTTCCTTTTGGATAGGGAGAGGCTGTAGTGCGTTGGACACACCAGTGGAACGCTTGAAAACGTTGGGTGCTGCTGATAACCAAAAATCGTCGTAACATTTTTTTTCTCATTTCGTTAGTGTCTTAGGGCCCTTCAACTACAAGGTCATTAGAGCTCCATCCACTGCGTAGTTCTAATGCAGAGACTGCACAAACACTACACTAATGCAACGATTTTTCGGTATTCGCAGTACGTACGTTTCCCAAGCGGCCACCCATGTTAGTACTAGCTGGGGTTGCGCTGCTTAACTTTAGTGATCAGACGAGAACTGGTGTGTCCAACGCAATAAGCCGCTCCCGGCTGTATGACTAAGTGCAAAAATGCATACCATTCCTTGGTATGAATTTATACTCGTCAAATTCATAAAATATGCGAGTTTTAATTCAATTTTGTAGCTCCTAAGCTATCCAGTGGCAGAGAGACAAAGATGGGGGCTGCATCAATTTACAAACAAAACAAGGTTCAGGTTGTCAAGAAATTGAAAACAATGCACATTTACTGCGAGATGTGATATAAAAAAATATGAGGAGAAAATAGCTTCAAGTCTGCCTAGATCAAAACGTCCTACGAAACTGACCCACCGTGAGAGAATGAATTGTTCAAAAAAAGTGAAAATAGATCCCTGTAATATGTACCATGAATGTTATCAAATTTAGTGCAAGATATGTATGATGGTTCTATAGTCAGGGTAAGGACTCCTGCGATTGGAGGTTGGACACCTGAAGGTTGGAGTACACCAAGGTTCAGCACCAAGTCCACACCTTTTCATTCTGGCTATGAACGATGTGCTGATTGGAGTAGGAGAATGGTATTTGCCGACGATATAGGAAAATTTAGCGACTCCAGAGCACAAGTAGAGAAGGGCCTAAACGATTTTAGAGGGACGATAGAAAAGGGAGGGCTAAAGATAAACAGGAAAAAGACGGAGTACTTAGCTTTCAAATGGGAAGGACAGGAAAATAACGGTGAAGTGCGTTCTAGAGGCGAACTTTCCAACCGTCAACTTCTCAAAGCAATGGGGAGATACTCTGATGTGACCCTGTGTGGCTTATGCCTACCTCGTTGGCGTAATAGATAGCGCCCTCGATTTACTGCGCCAGTGGTTCTAGGTTCAATACTGGATTGAGGTGGGTTGGATTCTTTCGGGCGAGAGAGAGAGAGATATCCCGAGTGCAACTTCCTTCGGATCAGAAGCAAAATCGAGGTCCCGAATGTGTGCAATGGCCCTTGCTCGTAAAAGAACCCTCTACTATGCAACGGGTAGATGTGGCAAAGTTTACAGGTGTAGGAACTCGCTCCCCGCCCCTTGGCGTCGGTAGAATGCCCCTTAACGAACAGTAGACGGACGATAAATAAGCATAAGGGTTACAGCTTTGGTTGGCAACTGGCTGCGGAAAAACGCTGTCCAATAGATCGCCCTTGTGTCCATATAGAGGAACAAAATGGGTACCCCCCCCTCCCTTGTGGACGTGTGATGTCATTGAGCAGGGTCGGCGTGATGGGTGAGCGAACAGGGCGACGGCACAGGGCCTGTCTCCCTCAGTTTCCTTATACGTGGTTCTCATAACAGGGGTCAGTCATGGTGCTCCCCAACTGAAGCGTAACTCGAATTTCGCCAATACTGTATTTCATAATATAAATTGAAAATTCGCTGTTATGCCTGTGATAGAGTTGAGTGCAATTAGTAATGGCGGCATATTCGAGAGACGGCGTTATATACAATGCCAGATTGTTACCCGTTTTTAATGTAATAAATACTGTGTAATAAATAATGAATTTTTGTCGATATTTATGACGTCTCTTCCTCTGGTGGCGTCAGAGGACCTCACTTGCTGGTGATTTCTGTGCGAAAATTGACGCAAATTCTTTATGTGTGTTCACCTTGAAACGACTTTCAGCTGATAATACTAATTAAACCGTTCTAATACTAATCATCATCAATCATACACAGTACGACTTTTCTGGATAAATGATCCCAGGTATTTAAACTAAACACCATTTTTTAAAACCAGAACAGAGATAAACTACATCCTTCTCTTGCCATCAACTTTTATTGTCTGGCACGAGCAGCATCATCATCATAATACCCTTATCCCGCTGTGGTTGAATGGGATCTACGGGTTCCAGCCCTCCACTGCCGCTTGTTGTTGTTTATTGGTGTTTAAGGTCCCCGTCAACTACAAGGTCATTAGAGACCCGTCCACTCCATAGTTCTAATGCATAGACTGCACAGACACTACACTAATGCAACGATTATTGGGTATTAGCAGTACCCAGTTTTCCCAAGCGGCCACCCATGTGATCAGACGAGAACTGGTATGTCCAACGCAACTCGCCGCTCTCCACTGCCGCCTATCTCTTACTAGGTCCCCATCTTCACCACACGCCAACATATCTCGTCCTACAACCTGCTCCCACATCTGAACATGCCTCCTACGCCACTTCATTTTATTCTCTCTCATCCTTCCGGAATGTTCTCAACTCATAAACTACCCGGGGAGCGGCGAATTGCGTTGGACACACCAGTTCTCGTCTGATCACATGGGTGGCCGCTTGGGAAAACTGGGTACTGCTAATACCCAAAATTCGTCACATTAGTGTAGTGTCTCTGCATAAGAACTATGCTGTGGACGGGGCTCTAATGACCTTGTAGTTGAAGGGCCCTAAAACACCCACAAACAAACCCAACCTACCCCAAATATGCCGATACCTAATTCTATCTTCTGTCGACATACCACCCATGTACCACAGCGTCCCCTTTCAGCTACTCACAATCGACATGCATGGCCCTTCCGCACTGCTCAACACTAATGTAGAACTTCCCTTTCAACTTTAATGAGACCCTCTGGTAACACAGACCATAGACCTACCGGCCTTGGAGTTCTGACCATACACTGCCCCCATGGAGTGACCGTATTACGTTGGACACACCATTTCTCTCACTGAAGTTGCACAATACAACCACAGCTAGTGCTAGAATGGGTGACCGCCTGGGAACACTGCGGTACTGCTTACCCAAAAATCGTCGCAACGTCGTGATGCCTGTGCAGATTCTGCATTAGAACTACGCATTGGACGGGGCTGTAATGACCATTGTAGTTGAAGTTCCTTAAACCACCAACGAAACGAGTGCCCACCACAGTTTCGGCAATTTTCAAGCATTTGTTGACCTTTCAATTGATTTCCCAGTTTTCTGCGGCATAGGCCCCCTATACGGGCTATTTGTTTGTGTTTTAGGGCCCTTCAACTAAAAGGTCATTAGAGCCCCGTCCATAGCATAGTTCTTATGCAGAGACGACACGGACACTACATTAATGCGACGATTTTTGGGTATGAGCAGTATCCAGTTTTCCCAAGCCGCCACTCATGTCAGTACTAGCTGAGGTTGCGCTGCGTAACTTCAGTGATCGGACGAGAATGCGGCTTGAGGCAGTAATTTTTTCGGACAGACCTTCCCTTGGGTTGGTCGATATTTGGGTTATAGCAAAAGAAATGAAACTACAGTATTTTCATGTTGCTAGTCGATGAGCGACGTGGTGCCGTGAGCGCTCGCACGGTTCGCAACCACTCCGGCTATCTCTGGCCCATGGTGCCCGGGTTACATCCTTATTTGCTTGTACAAGTAACTTTTTGTTTGTTACCCTTTGGTCATATTGTTAATATTCTAGCACTAGTATGATGATGCAAAATATTTGCTTTATACAACGGGTCCTGGTCTGCCAGCTGTAAACATAAATCTACTATAACGCGATATTGACAAACGAAAATGAACTCCATACAGTGAGAGCTTATGACTGTTACAGAGGTTTTTCAGGGAATAGTGCTAAACTTCATCAGTGCGTGTCACCCCAGGCCTTGAAATGCTCCCAAAAGTAGGTTTCTGGAGGGACTTTTATGAGGTCGTACCATTGGACTGTACGCAGAACGAATCGCCAGTTGGTACTTGTAATTGGTACATTGGTAATTTCCCTGGATGAGGTATGGGGGGCGGCTTCTTGTGTTGGACACACCAGTTCTCGTCTGGTCACTGAAGTGAAGCAACGCAATCCCAGCTAGTACTACCATGGGTGGTCGCTTGGGAAAACTGGGTACTGCTAATACCCAAAAAACGTCGCATTAGTGTAGTGTCTGTGCAGTCTCTGCATTAGAACTACGCAGTGGACGGGGCTCTAATGACCTTGTAGTTGAAGGGCCCTAAAACACCAACGAAACTAACAAGTTGCATGAGGTTTTAAGTCTTGGGGGAGAGTAATAGAATGTCGCCTCCGGGATAGAACTAGTGTCAGGGGAAATAAGTTCGGGTTCATGCCAAGTAGGTCCACAATGGAACCAATATTCATTCTGAGTCAAATGATAGAAAAGCATAGGACTGCAAAGAAAGATCTCCATGCCATATTTATCGATTTGGAGAAGGCTTATGACAATGTCCCACGACAGGTAATTAGGGAGGTATTATGAAAAAGAAGGTGAAGGGAAGGGAAGCATGGTGTTACCCACACCTAAGGGACCATACCCTACCATGACGCGAACTGGAAGCAGTAGTGTACTTAGGTATGGGCAGAAGGGAACAGATGTCCCCGGGCGCAGAAGACAGGGGGTGTAAAAATGCGCAGAATATTAATTCACATTAAGTTTAGCGGGTGCAAGAGGGCGCAGCTTTCGGTATTTGTCCCGGGGCGCAGAATACCCTCGGTACGCCACTGACTGAAAGGCTGTCCCCTACTAATGCGCATCTCTACTATCCAACAGGTGGATGAGGCAAAATTCCCAGGTGTAGGAGCTCGCCCTCCCCCTGCCGCTGGTGGAGCGCTCCGCCCCAATGAACAGCAGACCGATAATAAGTAAGTATAGGGGGGGGGGGGGTTGGGCCGGTAGCCGGCTGCGGAAAAATACCGTGCAATCGATCATGCGTGTGTCCATTCAGAGGGACAAGATGGGTACCTGACCTTTCCATAGGCGGAAAGGGGTTAGGAATTGTTTATTATTATAGATTATGAATTACTCGTATGTTTGTAGATATTTTTTTTAACAATACGAGTGGTTTGAAAATGTGTATTGTTATTTCAATATTTGCAGTTGATCCCGAATGTTACCAACGAAAAACAGAAGTGTGGTGCCCAAACGATCACATTAATGATGACCAGTCACGGAGCAACTAAATACATATTAATTGTGTCAATATTTTTGGCGCATAAGTTTTCAAATGGCAATGGCATGCCTCAATTTCATATCGATGCCGGCAGCCCGTTCTTTCCCGGTTTAAATTTGCAGGGTGCCGATAGTTGGTTTCAAATGCGGCTCGTTGAAAAAATTGCTGAAATGATGTTGTATAATGATGCATTCCCATGGCATGTACAATGTGTGGCCTGCAAGATGGGTACGAAACTTTTCCAACAAATTATTCATCTTGGTGCTACAGAAGACACTATAGTTGCTCTAGCAGGTGTTATTTGCAGAAAATTTCATCTGGCCGTTGATGAAATTTGTGATGGATTGGTTCACGCGTACAAGGTACTCTAAATATCATTTTTGTCATCATCCATTTGATTATTTTAACCTGATGATGATAATATGACCGTGAAATTTTAACCTTTTTCAGGAGGAAGTTTTTAAAGTATTTAGCCAAGTGTCTGTGAATGCGTCCGAATTCTGTAGTACCATTATAGATAAAGACTGTGGTATTTCACCAAATTCTAACGATAATTGGACTGTTGAACTTCCTGATATTCCCAAGCCTCCAGTGGTACCAGTAAAACCGCCAAAGGTATTGTAAATGAACACAGTCGGCTCATGTTATACCAAGAGGCAGAGCCGGTGCGAGGCGTGCTCAGGCCCCGCGCTGGCCTTATCGTATGCTTTTTCCTACTAAAAGCCCCGAAAAATATTTTTTAGCCCCGGTATACGCAAAAGCTCGCGCCGGCGCTCGAGGCTGGTTCCACACTTTCTTCAGAACCAGGCCAGGCGTTTACTAAGCCTCCCCTCCACCTGCCGCCCGGGCCTGTATATTACAAAATGTAAAATGTATTTTCCTACAAAAGGGTCCTCAAAATAATTTTGAACCCGGCCCTGCGGGTCTTTCAAGAGGTCTTCTTTTACATTGTTGTCGGTCCCACGCAGTTTTCATGGCTTCCTATGACTCCTGGTGGTGTTTACCTAAAGCTGCTTGCAAAGTTGCGTTGGACACACCAGTTCCCATGAGATCACTGAAGTTAAGCAGCGCAAGCCCACGTTAGTTCCAACATGGGGGGGTTGGTAAAGAACGTTGGGTGCTGCAAATTCCCCCTCTCCCAGGTCCTCTTCACCTACCTCCTCATCTCCCGCGAGCAGCCTTCTAAGGGTTGGTCCTGTTATGGCTGCTTGGCTTACTCCCCAACCCATTAAACTAATCCAGCAATCCAGTGGCTTAACAGGATGGATGGTCTTTGTCTCTGACCTACGACATCGAATAGCTGTTCGTTATAAAGAGTCATTTAGTACTTTGGGAAATTAAAGGAACCAGCCACAATGTTCTTTATATCGAGCGTTCGTTATATCAAGCAGCTAATTTGGCCAGGACTGGCTACCCTGTTCTTTATATAGAGCCGTCTGTACTTTCAGTACCTAATATTAGATGACTGATGTGTGAAATGTTAATATTAGGAAGGCTCTCCCATGTTACGGGTGCTACAACTTTCAGACATACACTATGATCCGGAGTATTTGGTAGGTTCCTATGCCAATTGTGGAGATCCTTTATGTTGCCGAGCCACAAGCAAAAAAAGCAGTTCAACCACCGTTGCTGGATCTTGGGGCGATTACGGAGGCTGTGATACTCCACTTCAAACTATAGAAAATACATTGAAGCATATTTCCAAAAACCATCAAGTGAGATCTTTATTAGATCGATTTTAGTTTGATGAAATATTTTGTTGTATCAAACTGTCATGATTGTTTTCAACTTTCTTTTGCAGATTGATTACATTTTGTGGACTGGGGATGACCCTCCACATAACATATGGAATCAACAAAAAGAAAAACACATTAAAATCATCACTACAGTGGCTGAGTTACTTCAGAAGTATTTTCCTGGTATTCCAATTCTGCCATCTTTAGGGAATCATGAAGGCATTCCTACTAATAGGTATTGAAGTGTTTTTATGTGCTGCAACTGTAATTGAGTATTTTTAGACTAACGATTCAATCATTATTGTAGTTTTCCACCTCCTGAGGCATCTACATCCATGGAGTGGTTGTATGAGACCTTGTGCGAACTGTGGAGTACTTGGCTACCTCCACAAGCCAACATCACTATACTAAAGTAAGGTTATTGTTTTGCTTGACTTCTCTCCTTCACCATACAGTGGCCGATCAGGGGGAGCCCTTCGAAAAAGTGCACCCCAAAGAAGCCGGTGAGAGTGCATGGGAGCAAGCTTAAGATAAAGGTGGAGGTAATCTATGGCAATACGTAGGAAAGCTCACTTCAGTTTCGGGCAAGTGCTGGGTCTCTGGACACGAAACAAAGGATGGCCAATGTCACAGGTGGAGAGGAGGGGGGGGCGGCGAGTTGCGTTGGACACACCAGTTCTCGTCTGATCACTGAAGTTAAGCAACGCAAGCCCAGTTAGTACTGACATGGGTGGTCGCTCGGGAAAGCTGGGTACTGCTAATACCGAATAATCGTCGCATTAGTGTAGTGTCTGTGCTGTCTCTGCATTAGAACTATGCAGTGGACGGGTCTCTAATGACCTTGTAGTTGACGGGACCTTAAACTCCAACAAACAACAACAACAACTGGAGAGGATGGCTGTGGATTATGTGGGGATCAAGTGGAGGATGTCAGGCATGTTACACTGGCATGTCCAACGCTGGACCACTGCAGCCAAGTTGCGTTGGACACACCAGTTCTCGTCTATTCACTGAAGTTAAGCAGCGCAACCCCAGCTAGTACTGACATGGGTGGGCGCTTGGGAAAATGGGTACCGCTAGTATCCAAAAATCGTATCCGCTAGTATCCAAGATTCCATATTCAGATGGGGAGTTGTTGTAGTGTTAGAAAAATTTACCCATTATTTTTTCATATCTTTATATTTCGAGCGTTTACCTTTTAATTTCGTCTTTTTCATAGTTATAATTATAAACATGTAGATGTTATTATCGAAGTTTTAATTTGACAATACACTGTTCCCTTTACAGAGGAGGATTTTATTCGATTCCTTTGTTTCCAGGCTTCAGAGTAATTTCTCTAAACATGAATTTCTGTAATGATATGAACTGGTAAGTAATGAGTGACCTGTTATTTCGAGATGTACTTCAATAGTATAATTTTTTTTTAATGTTAAAATGTCACCAAATTTATTTTTAGGTGGTTATTACTCAACACTACTGACCCACTTAACGAACTGCAGTGGTTAGTTGATCAATTGGCAGATGCAGAAGCTAGAGGTGAAAAGGTAAAGTTGATATCACTGTCTAAAAGTTACACCGAGATTAAATATCACGCGGTGTTAATCCACTGCCTCTTTTTCATGTAGGTTCACATCATTGGACACATACCACCCGGAACAAACGATTGCTTATCAAGGTGGAGTTACAATTACAATAACATTGTAAACAGGTAATTACATTACTCTTTTGAATTTCTTTATAAATTTTTGATTAAAAATGCCACGTTTGGGCTTAGCATTAATATTGGTTGATGGATTAGATACGAGAGCACCATCCGTAGCCAGTTTTTTGGGCACACGCACATGGATGAGTTTGAAATGTTTTATAATTCGAGTGAGACAAATAAGCGGCCTGTCAGCACTGCCTATATTGGTCCCAGTATTACACCGTGGTCAAAAAGTAATCCTTCTTACAGAATTTATACTGTAGATGGTAACTACACTAACAGTACTTGGGTGAGAAACTTCATATTTTCAAGTCTTGAGTTTCTCAGTTTTGGACCACGACTTAATGGCAATTTTTTGGATTGTTTTTAGGCTGTTTTGGACCACGACACCTATTATTTCAACCTTACTGAAGCCAATCAACGTGGTGCTCCACTTTGGACGCATCTCTACAGTGCAAAAGTAATTCATGATAATTAGTAGCAGAAGAGAGAGTTTTGTTGATTTCAGAACCTAATTACAAGAACTGAATTATTGCAAACTATAGGATGCTTATAACTTATCGTCGCTACAGCCTGAAGAGTGGGATAACCTTATCACCAAGGTAGAAAATGACGATGACGTTTTTCATCAGTTCTACAGGTAAGCGAAGGTATGTCATTGATTAAAACGGTTCGCTTTACATTTTGACACAATTGTTGATTTTTTAAAGAAATTACCATAGTGAGTCCAATGCTATGCCGCCATGTGACGAAGTCTGTAAAAAGAAAATGTTATGTAATCTTAAAAATTCATGGTCGTACGATACCATAAGGTGCCATACTGCGGTAGATGCTTGAGATGCAACGGCCTGCTGGACCTTAGTAACTTTTAAATCTCTGATACGAAACCCAAATAAATTTAGATGGTCATTAGGTGCTACTACTCAATCGATACAAGTTACAGGTCTGTGCTGCTACTTGTAGCTTGACCAGCTTTAATATTTAGATAATACAGATAAATTATTTTTCTAATTTAGCTCCAAGTATATACTAATACATAAATCTAAAAACAAATGACTTTCTCTAAGACTGTGTTATGTCATTATTAAAATTAGTGACATTTTTAAAGAAATTGTTATGAATTTTAAAATCATTGTGCCATGGTTATGTCCTTCGCATGTGCAGCACAGTGAATACCAAATATTTTTTAGATTTTTATTATACCAGTGTCATTCCTGACATTCTTAGTCAGTCAGGAAAGAACTGTTGTTGGCCTTCGTTTTTTTTAAATCTTTCGGATCTCATTGTGAAGGAATTCTGCCAAGGTATATACAGCAGAGGTGTCAAAATGGCCTGCCATTCAGAGGCGTAATGAGAGGATAATAGTTGCCTGGCGCGGTTGCAAAGGGACCCATGGGTACTGTCTGCGTCTGGCCGGATTTAGATATTGAGAGGCCCTAGGCTATCTCAATTTTGAGGTCCTTTTTAATTATTCCCCATTTGTTATGATTGCAATAAAATGCTCAAACACACTAAAATTAATGTATTAAACAACTTTTACAATAACAGTTTGGGGAAATACAACAAATACATTGTCTTAAATTTCGAAGCCCATTAAATGTTGAAGCCCTAGGCTTCAGCCTACTAAGCCTTTAGGTAAATCCGGCTCTGGTCTCATGACAAAAAATATAGGTTACCAATGTGGCCTTTGGGGTACCCCAGTTTGACAAGCCTGATATAAAGTACAGTCATGAAACGTTCAGTGGGGAAACCATTTAATGGTCCGTATTTTAACTGTTAGTTTGCATACGGTGAGGGGAGCGGCTTATTAGGCTGGACACACCAGTTCTCGTCTGATCACTGAAGTTAAGCAACACAACCCCAGCTAGTACTGATATAGGTGGTCGCTTGGGGAAACTGGGTACTGCTAATACCCAAAAATCGTTGCATTAGTGCAGTGCTTCCCAAACTTTTTGGAGGCGCGACCCTACACACTTAAAATGTATTACAAAGTGGAAAAGTCGCGACCCACAGTTTCGGAAACACTGCAGTAATGTAGTGTCTGTGCCGTCTCTGCATTAGAGCTATGCAGTGGACGGGGCTCTAATAACCTTGCAGTTGGCGGGCCCTAAAACCAGGCCTGCCTAAAACACCAACAAACTAAACGAAATGCATACAGTGAGCACAAATCCAATATCTACTGGCATTTGTACCAGTTAGCGGTCACTCTGTGGACACCTGTTAGGGTCAGAGTAGCTATATGTAAGATGCGGAATTTCCACATGGGCCGACAAGAATTTTTTTAAATAGATAAAATACGTGGTATCTCCAATTTTGTCCGTTTTATTAAAGCACCCTCTCCCCAAAGTTCCACGTTTTTCACGTTGTCTATGATGCGCCCCTAACTTATTCCAGTTCCATGTCTGAGTGAACTCGGTGAAAAATCTTCCATATAAAACATTTGCTGCTAGTTCGCTCCTGGTATTGCAGTAGTTTTCTCACTTACCTTTATTCTTTACACTACCTTGGAGAAAATAATTTTAGTGCTGTCATTTCTTGTCCAACTCTTTTTATTCATTGTTATATTTCCGTCACGAATGTTTGTTTTATAACTGTTATCACACCACGTGACTATTGTTATTAAAGTGTATTTTGCTCAACATTCAGTGTTGTACTACGGAATCTCGCTGCATATGTGCGTGCGTGTTTATGAATCGTTAATGAGGTCCAAATTGGCAGTCTGCGTAATGTGTCGCAATGCAGCTCTGCTCTTAGGACCTTTGCTGAAAACGAATGTCTAGATCTCCACCAGCACCCTAGCAACATCTTTGCCCTTCGTACCCAGTCGGTCCACTCCAACTCCCAGGACCTCTTCCAATGTGGGGGCTTCCCAACCCCTTCTGCAGTGATTCAGCACACAATCGACAGCCCTCCTCTCCGCCTGTTTCGCCATCCTCTGTTTCGTCTCCAGTGTTCAGGCTCGCCCAAAACAGAAGTGAGCTCTCCCATGTGTTATCCATAAATTACCCTACTCTCTATCTTAAGTTTGTCCCCATACACCCTCTTGGCCACCTATCTTGGCTAACCTTCCATCTTCTGTCGCCATTGTCCAAACCTCCATTACTGTGATTACTGTATAGGCCTTAAAAAGACCCAATGGGGCCTTCAGGAAATGGGAGAGAATTACCACTGTGAGAGATCGTAAGGATTACAAATGTTAGGTCTTGAATCCTTACACATGAGCTCGACAGTCGCAGATCATCATCGCATCCTTATCCCGCCCATGGCAGAGTCGGGTCTGCGGGTATCCTCCACTCCCTCCTATCGCCCACCAGACTCGCATCCACCTAGCACGCAACCATGTCCCTCCGCACAACCTGTTCCCACGTCCGCTTTGGTCTCCCCCTACTCCGATTCCACCAAGCACCTGCTGTCCCATAATGTACTGAATGAGCTCCTCCTACCCCCTTCGCATCACATCCCCATACCACCTCAACCTATTTTCTCTCTTAGTTTCCGCCATGTTGCCTACAGTCGCAGATGTCCGCCGCTATTAAACCAAAGGTGGCCAAAAAAAGGGGTTTAATAGTGAAACAATCTAGGGTTGGTATTAACTCATCTATTCAAATAAGCAAATTGGCATACGAAGAGAGTCCCGTTTCCTCACTGTTGGACAGTTATTACAGCAGCAGCCGCAGCCCGACAAAAACTGGCAGACATTGAATGATAATTATGACATTCAGCAAGGTAGATGGCTTGCAAGTGACCTTGTTATTGACCCCTGCTGGCCCTTCTTTCAGCCTACCTAAAGTAGTCGCAAATTGACCATCGTGAAAGTATGTTCAAATAAAAAACTTTATTCATTCATGTACATTTGTTCATTGTGGACTAGTGAAAAACATTGGCAACTTCAAAACAATGCAGAAATAGTAACGCAATATGACCTTATGACCTTCACTGGTTTGTAGTGCTTTTAAGGCCAGAAAGAACTCATTTCCAGCCCTCACAGAAGGTAATTGTCAGTCTTGAGTAATAGAACAGTGCTTGGGCCAGGACACTGAATGCAAGATGCCATTTATCACTGACCACGAGACTCCATGTTGTTAAGCAGCGGCTTTGACGTGGGTCTGCAATTGTCCAACAGGCCCAGAACAGTCAGCGAGTCATTGGTTGTGGCCCAAACGAGTTTCCAGGTATGATATGTCAATAATACAAGACGACACACTTTCAAAATAAAGCATTTATACATACAATGATGAATATAAAAATGGTTTTGCATCAGGAGAAAGGGGGACTTTCATTCAGTTCATTCAATTCTAGATTCTTCACACCTGGTGGAGAGGAGAGGCGGACGACCAGAAAGCTAAATTAAAATTTGGTGGAGCCTGGACCATATTCTAATCTCTGAGGCATGCGAGATGTAGTTCCTCCAGGCCTGTTACCGTGTATTGTTGCGTAATTGCCACCAGCGGTTACAGTGGAATTTGGCCGGTAGCTATGCGAGCCGTACGTTGCCTCGTTTCCAGGCGCCGCACCTCCAGAACTTCCGCCACCGTAATTGGA
Organism: Trigoniulus corallinus; assembly: GCA_013389805.1. NCBI lineage: Eukaryota > Metazoa > Arthropoda > Diplopoda > Spirobolida > Trigoniulidae > Trigoniulus > Trigoniulus corallinus. Next base: position 38,600,871 of record JAAFCE010008833.1, on the reverse strand, counting down.
TGAAGGAGTGTGAAGCATACCGTAGTTGGAGTTAATTCCACTAGCACTACCACAGCCAGCTGATGGTACTGGTCCGTAATTGGAATTAGAAATGCTGTGTGACGAACTGTAGTTGGTGTTACTTGTAGGCTGAGATGTGGCGTTGCAAGTTCTATAATTATCAGGTCTGTAATTATCAACAAAATGTTGACTACGATGATAAGGATTTGTGCTATACTGTTGACTAGAAAATTTTGGTGCTTTGGCATCTGTGTCTTCGTAATCTTCATCCTGACTGTGAAGACTTGATTCCGCTGCAAGGAAAACAAATGGTGACTTCTAACTTGAAGGTATGTGCCACCAAAGGGTATTTGTTTCTAAATATACTACGTTCGTATTTATGTCCATTATGTGAGATGAATGTTCAGGTTTTTTGAGGTCCGAGATAGTAATCAAGGTCCTAAACATCATGCTCTATCACAACAAGGGAGCAGCGACTGTATTGCGTTGGACACACCAGTTCTCGTCTGATTACTGAAGTTAAGCAACGCAATCCCACCTAGTACTAGTATGGGTGACTGCTTAGAACACTGAGTACTGCTAATACCCAAAAATCTGTGCAGACTCTGCATTTGAACTACGCAGTGGACGGGACTCTAATGACCATTGTAGTTAAAGGGCCCTAAAACAACGAGAGAAAGCTTTTGTTTTGTTGGCGTTTTAGGGCCGTTCAACTACAAGGTCATTAGAGGCCCATCCACTGCATAGGCACTACACTAATGCGACGATTATTAGGTATTAGAAGTACCCAGTTTACCCAAGCGGCCAGCCATGCTAGTATTAGCTGGGGTTGCGTTGCGTAATTTCAGTGATGAGAGGAGAACTGGTGTGTCCAACGCAATAAGCCGGTCCCAGGGAGAGAGAGACACATGGAAATCTGCATTTTGTTAAAGGCAGAGGTAGAAATTCCATTGTTATGATTTGGAAGGGCAAGTTTCTGACATAAAACTGCCTGTGCGAGAACTGCACCCATCATCTCACACACACACGGATCAGTCAGTAGACGTCCGAACTCCTAGGACCAATTATCTCTCACATGTCCAAATGGAAGGGGCCCACAAACCATTCAACTCTAACCTACCACGACTGAGTTCTCCTAAAGCTTCTTTCCATCCTCTGCCTCCTTTCTTAGGATCAAAAATAAATTCGTAAATGAGTCCAGCAAGAACACCTCCACTCATCGGGCCAAACCAATAGATCTAAAGAAAATTTAAACATGGACAAAAGTTTAGAACACGAAGAAAAGAAAAATACACAAGGTAGGTTTCGTGAAACTCACCCAATGGTTGGTCCATTTATTCATAACAAAGGCAGGACCAAGAGCTCTAGCTGGATTTAAAGCTGCCATAGACGATGGCAACTGAAAGCAAACAAAGAAATCTTTTCCAGTTTTATACTGACAAAAAAGTTCTTGCAATATATATTTCTTAGGTTCAATTTTCCCACCAACCCAACCTCCACCATCGCAACAATTTACCAAAGCCATTATTTCTTAAGGAAACACACCTATTCAAACGCTTTAACACGGTATGTCCCATCTGGGGAAAAATTCTTTCTTCACCTTATTGTATTATTCTAAAAAAAGGAACTACTATACATGACGGTTAGCTGTCGGTTGGAAGGCGGTAGGTCCCAAATATTTCCCCTTCTCCCTTAACAATGCAGTTCGTCTCACGCGGTACCAAAATACTGTCTCAGAAATGAACTCAACGACACTCCTGTCTGCTAATCACGTTTAAAGATGGGGCACAGTCTCGGTCGATCGTCAATAACCAACACGGTACGTTATCATGGCCACACAATGATCATATTCTCCAAAAGTACTAGCCTCAAACACTGTCTACAGGCCTTCCCGATTGACGACACCCTGCTTAAAACGATATTCTTTTTTGCAACATGCACTAATATATTACATCCAGTAGTTCTAGGTTCGATACTGGACCGAGGAGGATTGGTTTCTTTCGGGCGAGAGAGAGAGGCCCAGAGTGCACCTTCATTGGGATTAGGAGTAAAAACCGAGGTCCCGTGTGGAGTACGATGGCATTCGCACGTCAAAGAACCCACTCTGCTATGCAACGGGTAGATGAGGTCAAATTTCCAGGTGTAGGACCTCGCCCCCCCTGGCGTTGGCAGAATGCCCCTTAACAAACAGTAGACCGACGATAAATAAGCATAGGGGTTGCGGCTTTGGTCGGCAACCGACTGCTGAAAAAACACGATGTCCAATATATCGCCCTTGTGTTCATTCAGAGGGACAAAATGGGTACCCAACCATTCCATAGGCGGGAAAAGGATTATGAGTTGCTTGGAGAACGTCAATGAATAGAATACGTGACCTACTTGCCACCAAGTGGGTAAACAGCCAAAAATTGTCCATACAGAAGTTCATAATGTATCAGAAACAATAGGGAAAGAAATTTTTGATGGGACAATATGTAACGAGGTTTTTTTTTTTTAACTTTTTTTTTTTACTAAGGAAGGGGAAACATTTTAATGACAATAGAATGGAAGCAGTCAGGGCCGGTCCGTCCATAGGTTCAAAGTGTGCCAAAGAACGCGGGCGGCCAATCAATGTTAACTTGCAGACATTAAGAAAATTATGTGAAAAAAATTGAGGGGGCGGGGCGGCCTCGACATAACTGCACGCGGGCAGGCGAACTCATAGGACCGGCCCTGTCCTGAATGGAAGGCAATATTAACAGCCAGCGCCGGTCTTACGAAAGTTAAAATTGCCCTTATTCAGTGGAAGGCCCCAGGCGGCTGCCAGTCCTGCCCGCTCCCAAGGCCCGGCCCTGTTAATGGCTGCAATACTAAGGAGGCAAATCTACACTAAAAAGTGAAGGGCGGGACTAAGAGGGTCAATGTTATCGAAGGCAACACTACGGAGAGACTACTGTAAATTAGAAAAAGTTGTTTCTAGATTAAATCGTTTGCCCCTACCAAAACATCACCAAAAGCTTATTTTTGGAAAAGAAAAAATAGGTTACTTAATTACCGGTGCCATGGAACAGACTAGGTAAGCACAACCAATGACCGGTGATGGACAACTTAAGAGTGAGTAATAAGGATCCATTGTTGCAAAAACTGTGAAAACCACAATGAACGTGAGCACAAATTCAACGCCAAATCCTTGCCACGGCGACATTGATGGATTAAGCGTCATCGTTTCCAAGGTACCATGGAAACCTGGAGCTGCCATCCTGCAAATATAAAACAAGCATCCATTGATAAATAATTCATTTGGCTTCTCAAATGCCTCAATACTCATGCCTCTGCCCTGGTTCTAAAAGCAACTCCTAACCCTTTTTTCGCCTGTGGCAGGGTCAAGTACCCATCATGTCCATCTGAATGGACACAAGAGTGGTATATTAGTGTTTTTTTCGCAGCCGGTTGCCGACCAAAGCTGCAACCCGTATGCGTTCGTTGGGACACTCCACCGACGCCAAGCGGCGAGCTCCTACACCTGGGAATTTCGCCTCATCTACCCCTTGCATAGTAGAGAGGGTTCTTTGACGTGCAAATGCCATCGGACACCACACGGGACCTCGGTTTTACTTCTCATCAGCCGGGAGGCGCACTCGGGGCCTCTGTCTAGCCCGAAAGAAGCCAACTAACCTCTATCTAGTGTCGAACCTGGAACCTGTCTGTCCAGGTTCTAGTACGCAAAAATCAACTTTAAGTTGGTATTTGATCTATTCAATTAATAACTTTGTAACGTTCCTGACACTATCTAGACGTCGATTAGAAGGGAACAACCTTCCAGTTCGCGTTATTGCAGGACAAGGGCCTTAGGTGTGAGTAACACCGCGCATGCCAGGCACCTTCAGACCCTTACCTTATCTATGGCATACAGGGATGCAATTTTATTCACCTTATCCTCCTATAAGAGATTATGATGCACATATCAACTAGAGAAGTGTCAATCTAAGGTCGTTATTAAGGTCGGACACGAAAGTTGTATCAGTAAATTCTAGGGCAGTTTTCCCCAACGTATTTCAACTGTAGACCCCCCTTCACCGGGAACTCAACAGATTTGAAAAACTTCACCTCTTACTCGTTGAACCCGAGGGTTTCGAATGATCAGGGTTGACTAAATTGGGCTTCGAAACGACTACTAGGCCACTACTACTTGGAAGCACCCTTTATTGTTTGTGGTGCAGATGGATAACCGGTGGGAACCGCTGTTCCAGGACATACTAGAAGTCAGGGCCGGCCTTGGGGCGGGCAGTGCAAGCTCTTCTACAGAATAGGGGCAATTTTCACTTCTGTTGAATATAATTTGCAATAAGATACTGCTGGAGCTTCAACTGTTGATACATTATGCTAAGCCTTACCCGTGACAGCGGACGACAGGGCATCCCAAAATATATTTGCCCAGGGGCTCCCACTTTGTATCTGCCCGGAGCCTCCCGCTTCGTAAGGCTGGCGATATGACATAAAAAGTAAGCAGGGTCCCCACGATCTTTCATTTCAGAGTCGAAATTAGGGGGTATAAAGATGTAAGTAGAGAACCTCGTTTACTTGACACTGCAAAGCTCAACAAGAAATTTATTATCACCCTGGCCAGAAATGATGATGTACCAATAACCAAAACTGATGTGCAAGAAACGACGACGATAGTTGCGCAGCGCATTACATCGTCGCCATTATTTCGCGCATCGTAAAATCAAGTCCATCAAATCCCTGCCTTTGCGACTGTTTGCAGCTGTTGCTATCTATTATTGCAAGCTACAAATGAACTTTAATTTTTCGTTTCGTTGGTGCTTTAGGGCCCTTCAACTACAGAGGTTATTAGAGCCCAGTCCAACGGCGTAATTCTAATGCAGAGACTACACAGACACTACGCTGATGCGGCGATTTTTGGGTATTAGCGGCACCCAGTGTTCCCAAGCGGTCACCCATGTTAGTATGTAGCCTACAGTATGTTAGGAAAATGGGTTGGGGGAGTCGGCCAAGCAGCTATAACGGCCCGACCCTTGTGGAGGCTGCTCGGGGGTGAGAGACAAGTAGCTGTGGGGATGTAGGAGAGCGGAAATTAGCAGCACCCAATGTTCATCCAACCACCCATATCGGTACTACCTTGGGCTGCGTTGCTTAACTTCAGTGATCTGACAAGAATTGGTTGTTCAACGCAACTCAGCACTAGCTGGGTTTATTTCGTTAACGTTTTACGGCCCTTCAACTACAAGGTCATTAGAGCCCTGTCCACGGCGTAGTTCTAATGCACGTATTTTCCCAAGCGGCCACCCATGTCAGTACTAGCTGGAGTTGCGTTGTTTAGCTTCACTGATCAGACGAGGGCTGGTGTGTCCAATGCAATAAGCCGCACCCACCCATGCACTTTAAAATGGTTGCTGATGATGGTGCTGAGTCACAGTGAAATGCAAATTCCATTGGGAAATGTTGGGGATATTTCTCGAGAAACATGGCCCAGAGGATATTTGAAAGGTTTTATTCACATTTTATTTGGAATATTGTACTGGTGCTGTTGTCGCAAACTAACCCTGACTAGTAGGATTAATAGTGCCTTCAGTGGCGAATCTTCAGTTGTGGCGCCCGGGGTAAAAGCCATTCGAAGTGCCCCCACAGGCGCAGGCAAACCTAGGCGGCTTCCTAGGGCGACCTATTTAAACGGGGAGGGGGGCTAATTTCAGAGGTACTTCCTTGCCATGCGGTCTACCGGTCACTTGAAATGTTCATAGTCCTGGGGTTCCCAAACTTCTCTGATTGGTGCGGCCTTTTCTAATTCCTGCCTTTCTCAAGGCCCCTTTTTGCAGTCATAGCAATGCATTGACAGAGGGACAAATGCCATGGGGGTGAAGGACACTAGGACAATTTAGAACTGTATGAAATTAATGGGGGGGGGGGTATGGACCTACTTGCCTAGGGCGTCTGAAATTCACGAGCCGGACCTGAGTGCCCCCTCCCTTGTTGCTTGTCCTGAGCAGACTTACTATGCGTATGTAGTCTCTTTTTATGTGCCGCAAAGTCGTCACACAGAGGCTGTGTCACGGTGGCTGTCTTTCAGTCAATCGGACAAAGCGCTCCCAAGGTGGTACTTACTCCATCGCCTGGGGCAATTTGACCGCATTTCCCCTACAAGTTACGCCACTGAGTACCTTTATAAATAGCTTGAGTGGCGATAGAAATCCAGTAGAGACGCTAGCGCATTTTCTCAAGTCACTTAGGGGGATTCTGCCATATTTACTGTGGAGCTTTTTTTTTTGGCGACAAATGTGGTTTTCAAACTGCAGTGTTGCCAACAGATATGTTTTTATCTTGAAAATTTAGATATTGGCAAATTGAAAATGTCATTGACCTACACTACAGTAGCACGCTCGGTAACTGCGTCAGTGGTTCTAGGTTCGATAGTGGACCGAGGTGGGTTGCCTGCTTTCGGACTAGAGAGATACCGTATATAAGCCCCGAGTGTCTTTTTTCGGATGAGAAGTAAACCCGAGGTCCCGTGTGGTGTACGACGTCATCTGCAAGTCAAAGAACCCTCTCTACTATGCAACAGGGGTAGGAGCGCCCCCCCCCCTCTGGCGTCGGTGGAATGCCCCAACAAACAGCAGACGGACGATAAATAATCATAGGGGTTACAGCTTTCGTCAACTGTGCGAAGAGAGGAAAAGGAGCTCGTTAGGTCCATTACGACAGGAATGCAAGTGGTAGGAAGTACCCAGGGCAAGAGAAGACCAAAGCGCAGACATGGGAATACTGTGTTCCTACCGATATAGTTGTAGTGTGTGGGGTGGACGGGGAACTGGTGGGAGATAGGCGAGAGTGAAAAGCTAGAACTCGCAGACCCGACTCTGCCACATGCGGGATAAGGGTATGATGATGGTGATGATGACTATATCCCCTTCATGAAACAATTGTCCTTAAAATTATCGAAAATCCTAGCCTTTATCCTGAAGTCCTTCAGGACGACTCGCGCTGGAAAACCCGAAAGTAATCAATATCCATCAATCTGATTTCTTTGTTAAAGGGCGCAGATGGCACAGAAAGACTCTCGGGACAGAACTGGACGAAATAAAAAAGAGGAGTGCAAGCTGTTCCCGTGTGAAAAATTCACTTTGCACTTGAAAGATAAACACGGGCAACGAAATAGGGTGCAAAAATTCAGACAGAATGAAGTCAGGCCGGGGAATAAAAAATAAATGTGAAGCAAAAAGGACTAGACGCTGATAATATGTCCTGTGGGAGGCTGCCAGATAACCTGAATACCATGAACTTAGCACACAGTCAATAATACTCCACTCCCCCTTTCCTGCACAGATGGGGAAACAAAAGGGTTTCGTTTACACGCGAAAGAAGGGCGTTGGCCGATAGGTCGAATTTTCACTCATCAAAATGACATCATACTGATTTTCAAACAGAAAACAAAACACGAACAGTAACCCCAGTTACCACTTCAGGTGCAAAACTCTCTCAAAGGGGAACCATAATGGGGGATTACACCTCACGCACCTTGGATCCAAACAATGAGGAGAGGAGGGACATCAAAAATGCTTTTTAAAATGCTCATTAGGTGAGTGCCGCACTAATTCAACTTCTCAATAGTAAACCATTACTGTTTACACATGAACGGGCCATTTATTGCTCCAAAAAAATTCCCCTCGCATAGCCCCCCTCATTAATTATTTAAAAACGCACTAGTGACGGAAGCTCATGAGTGGTTTTCACAAGTACCGAGAACTCCACGGAGGATCATTTGCATGATTGTTTGTTGCAGGATCGATCCTGGTCGAGACAGATGGCTGCTTTCGGTCGAGAGGGAGGAAAGCGTCCTGCGTGATGGACCCGCCTCGGTGATGCAGGACCCACTTCGGTGGCAGTGGTTCCAGGATCGAAACTAGATCGAGGTGGGTAGGCTTCTTTCGGGCGAAAAAGGAGGAAAGCGTCCTGCGTGAGGTACATGATGTCAGAACCAGGCCTGGTCAGAACTGCACCTAATATAACCCTTTCTACAAGGAGTGACTGGATTCGCTTCGGTGGCGCAGGACCCACTTCGGTGGCAGTGGTTCCAGGATCGATACTAGATCGAGGTGGGATTGGCTTCTTTCGGGCGAGAGCCCTCCGAGTGCTCCTTCCTTCGGATGAGAACGTCAAAGAACCCTCTCTACGATGCAAGGGGTAGACGAGAAAAAATTCCCAGGTGACGGAGCTCGCCCCCCCCCTCCCCGGCGTCGTTGGGGTTCTCCACCGACGCTAGAGGGGAGCGGCTATATTACGTTGGACACACCAGTTCTCGTCTGATCACTGACATTCACCGCAAGGGTGGCCGCTTGGAAAAACTGGGTACCGCTAATACCCTAAAATCGTCGCATTAGCGTAATGTCTGTGCAGTATCTGCATTAGAACTACGCAGTTGACGGTGCAGTTGCAGTTGAAGGGCCCAAAAGCTCCTACGCCTGGGAATGGAGATTTTACGTGCTAGTGGCATTACATATAACGCACGATAGCGCGCCGGCTTTATTATCAACCCGACGGGAGGGGCACTGGGAGCCTCTTTCACCCTGAAAATAGAATCCGAAACCATTGACGCATAGTCGAGCACCCCTACCACTGGACCACTGAGGTGAGTCTCTAACCCTGGCATTTATCAGATAAGAAAATAAAGTGTGGTTCCAGATGGTGCACAGTATGTTATCTGAAAGTTAAAAGGAAGATCGCCTTTGATTAGCCGGAAATCGGAGTCAACGGTAAGAAAGCGTCAAATCTTGTCACCCCACCCTTGTTTCCCTGTCCCACCACCATCACTCTGTCTTGGTATATATTATATCCTGGAAGAAGATAACCAAATAAAACGAACCACGTCTTTGTGCCACAATATGTTGTCAGATTGTTTACAAAGGGTATTCTTATTCCAGTTTCCGTGGTGTTTATCAGAAGACGAGGGTGTAGGGGAGGGTGCCTCATCTCTATTTCTGTCACTTTCTCTCTCTCCTGGAAATCTTGTTATTTCCGTTCCAAATTTCGACCTGAAATTGTCTCGTTAGCTTGTGTACACTTTCTCTTGTGTTATCCTCGACTTCTGTGTCGGGTTGCAACAATGATAAGGACACGTCATTAAGACACAGATGGCTGCCAGGTTTTTCTCAACAGCCCGTAAAGTGAAAGACACCGATGCCTGAAACGACTACTCAGAAGAGTGACACTCAACACAGAGGACCTCTTTGTACTATTTTAGCTACAGACACTCTTAACAGCTTGAAACCCGCCTCGGTGGCGCAGTGGGTAGCACGCTCAGTAACTGCGTCAGTAGTTCTAGGTTCGTTACTGAATAGAGGTGGGTTGATCCCTTTCGGGCAAGAGAGAAGTCCCCGAGTGTGCCTTTTTTCGGATAGGAAGTAAATTGTTGTTGTGTTTTAGGACCCTTCAACTACAAGGTCATTAGACCCCCGTCCACAGCATAGTTCTTATGCAGAGACTGCACAGACACTACACTAATGCGACGATTTTTGGGTATTAGCAGTGCCCAGTTTTCCCAAGCGGCCACCCATGTCAGTACTAGCTGGAGTTGCGCTGCTTAACTTCAGTGATCAGACGAGAACTGGTGTGTCCAACGCAATTCGCCGCTCCATAAGAAGTAAAACCGAGGCCCCGTGTGGTGTACTGTGGTGGCATTTCGACGTCAAAAAACCCCTCTACTATCCAATGGGTAGATGAGGCAAAATTTCCAGGTGAAGGAGCTCGCCCCCTCCCTGGCGTCGGTGGAATGCCCCAACTTTTTGTTCGTTCGTTGTTGTTTTAGGGCACTTCAACTACAAGGTCATTACAGCCCTGTTCACTGCATAGTTCTAATGCAGAGACAGGACACTACACTAATGCGGCAGTACCCAGTTTTCCTAAACGGCCACCCATGTTACTACTAGCTAGGGTTGCGTTGCTTAACTTCAGTCGAATGCCTCAATGAACAGCAGACCGACGATAAATAAGCATAGGGGTTGAAGCTTTGGTCGGCAACCGGCTGTGGAAAAACACTGTCTAATAGATCGCCCTTACGTCTATTCAGAGGGACATGATGGTTACTCGACCCTGCCAGTGGCGGGAAAAGGGTTTGGAGTTGCTTATACCCTCGTAGCAGCTTGATTTGCCAGTAACTAAAGTTTGTTAAATTCCTCCTAAAAAAAACCTAACTTTCCCCCTAAAATGAATGTCTTTTTAGGGGGAGGAAATTAGACAGTTTTTTCATCTTTAAAGAGGGTTAGAAATCTTAGTACAAAATAATCCTTGCTCGTAATTAATAGGAGGAAGACAGCCTTGTTGGTGTCTTGTCAACATTCCCAAATTATTTTCTCTTGAAAGAATGCTGCTGCCTTACTCCTTCCCTTTACGAGGAGGAGAGGGGGGCTTAGTGAAGTTGAGGAGTAACTTTAGCTTTTAATTTTTGTCTGTTGATTTCACATAAACGTCCTCTTCGTGGTCGACTTATTCTCGAGGTCAACAACGTACTCATGCGGTTTGGACATTTCATTTTGTTCCCTTGCGGGTGTGTCTGTGTATAGCTTGTCAGTGGCAACTGCATTAACAGTGTTGCTTTGTGCGCCCCTCCCTCACTCCTGGAATGGACTACCATTTCCTGTCACATTTTAGACCCACATCACTCCTCTCTTCCCCTTCCATGTGGATTCCAGGGATAGAACATTCAGGCTCCTCCACTATATGCCTGAATGACGACTGGTAAGGGGATGCAACCAAAAAGGCTTTATCAGGAGGTAGTCATACAAAACCAACGTCTACCTTTTCTCCTGTTAGAAAGGCTGTGCTGACCTATAAAGGATACAGGGCTTTCTTGGTTGGGCCGTCGTTGTCGACCCCCTGTCGTCGGTGGAGGAAAAGTGCCCAGATGAAGATAAACAGGCCGACGATAAACAAACATTGGGTTGGCAGTCTGTTGCTTAAAAATACCGTCCAGTAGAATGTCCATGTGTCGCAATGAGGACAAAAGCAGGTACCCAACCCTGCCTTAGACGGGAAAGGGTGGAATTGGAATTGTGGAAGGCCAGGGGTGGGATTGGCCCATATATTACACCACATATATGAAAGATATATTAAAACAAAGAACTAATTTCTTTGCACCCCTTATTAGTCCATTGCTTAGTATTATTGCTCTTTTTTAATATAGGGCCAATAACGTGGCCTTCAGAGTACTTAATTTGGGAACAACTGGAGTCTGAAAGAGAAGGGTGTAGACCAGGCATGTCAAGCTGGAGGTACCCCGAGGACCACATTGGTACCATATGCGTATCATCCTCGTTACGCCTCAGGGTGGCAGACCGCATATGTATACTTTTTTTCGTTGGTGTTTTAGGGCCATTCAAATACAACGGTCATTAGAGCCCCGTCCACTGCGTAGTTGTAATGCAGAGTCTGCACAGTCTGGGTATTAGCAGTACCCAGTGTTCCCAAGCGGTCACCCAAGCCAGCACTACACTACCTGGGGTTGCATGGCTTAATTTCAGTTATCAGACGAGACCCGGTGTGTCCAACGCAATACAGCCGCTCCCCATGGTATCGATTGTGCGGGCCGCGAGTTTGACACCGCTGTTAGACATGTTCAATGTATCCAGGAAATGGTTGCTAAGAACGAACTTCAAATAGAAAAGCCAAAGTTCACCTCAGAATTGGATAGTGTGGGTACGTTAGAGTTCAGAGGAACCTCGTCAAGTACATGACGTTGAACTCTTGAGTTTTAGTGACTACCAGAGGTCAAACAACAAACCAAGTCACAACGTCAAGTCGTTCATAGACTGCAGAGAACACGAAAAGATAAAATGGAGTTTATTCTTTCCCGGGACATTTTTGATGGGGTTTATTTGGGTAACATCCTAGCACAGTAGCACATTGACAGTATGTTTGACTTTTAGAGCTCGTATTGCAAGTTCAAAACTGAGTGAGTTGGATTACTTCTTTAGGAATGAACGCTGCTGCGCCTTGGTTTCAGTTAACAGGATGTGATTATTTAATCATTCTTAGTTGGGCCGAACAAGGATGACCATGAAGTTCCCCATTAGAAACAGGATACACTTCTATTAACGGGATCCTCCAGTTATTACTAAATATTATCATAACAATGATTTAATCGGCCTTTTAAGTTGCATAACAGAAGTGAAACCTACTGCCATAGGCTATCGCCTAACAACCTCAGGATGTGTGCATGTCAATCTTAATCTCCATGTTATAATTTCAAATTTTTAGAGCAGCAGCATGACCCGCCTCGGTGGGGCAGGAGGTAGCGTACTCGTTACTGCGTCAGTAATTCTAAGATCGATACTAGATCGAGGTAGGTTGGCTTCTTTTAGGCGACAGAGAGGCCCTGAGTGCGCCTTCCATCAGATGAGATATTCACCGTATCGCTTATAGGAGGATAAGCTGAATAAGATTGCACCCCTGTGTGCCAGAGATATGGGTCTAAGGGTGCCTAGCACGGGGTTACCCTCACTTAAGGGACCATGCCCTACAATGACGCGAACTGACAGGCTGTTACTTTCTAATGCGCATTTCTACTTTCCAACAGGTAGATGAGGCAAAATTCCAAGGTGTATGAGCTCGCTTCCCCTTGCAGCCGCAGTAGTTCTAGGCTCGATACTGGATCGAGGTGGGTTAGCTTCTTTCGGGTGAGAGAGTGGCCCTGAGTGTGCCTTCTTTTGGATGAGAAGAGGTCCCGTCTTGGCCAACGATGGCATATGCACGAACAAGAACCCTCTCTACTATGCAACAGTTAGATGGGGAAAAATTCCAGGTGTAGGAGCTCGTCCCCCGGTGTCGGTGGAGTGCCCCAACGAAAAGTCGACCGACGATAAATAAGCATAGGGGTTGTTAAGCTTTGGTCGGCAGCCGGCAGGGAAAAATACCGTCCAATATATCGCCCATATGTTCCTTCAGAGGGACAAGATGGGTACCTGACCCTGCCATAGGCAGAGAAAAGGGTTAGGAGTTGCTTAGTTCAGCAGAATCAATACACCGTTATTTGTTTACGATGCGCTTAAGTCGTTACTGCTGCAATAAATTTAAAATGTACAAATAAACGAAGGCAATTTTAGAGGCCCTAACACTAGGAAGAACATGTTTCAAAATTGTTTGTATACATTACGAGATTACGAAAGTGACGCCTGGGATTCCTACGAGCGTGAACAACACTGATGATAAACATCCGCGAACGAGCAAAATGATATAAAAGGAAGTTCATAATGATTCAATAAAATCTTACAATCGAAAAGCATCATGCGAAGAATCAATAAACTGTGGCGACAGCAAGGGGTTGCAGCTTTGGTCGGCAGCCGGCTGCGGAAAAACATCGTCCAATAGATCACCCTTGTGTCCATTCCGAGGGGCAAGATGGGTATCCGACCCTGCTATAGGCTAGAAAAGGGGTTAGTAGATGCTTTTAGTTAGGGTTGCCCATTTCTTGTAAGTCAAACCGGGACAGCCCTCCCGCTAAAAAAAAATCAACAACATTATACTGCTTAGTTTTTTCCCCTCTCCCTGAGATTCTGGCTCGCTTGGGCTGCCATGTAGCCTCTGTAGCCGGAAGAGGTAAGCGCAGTACTGGTTCCGGCTACAGAGCCTGTAGCCTCATGTAGCCTCAGACACAGCTACAGGGCATGTAGCCTCTGTAGCCGGAACCAGTACTGCGCTTACCTCTTCCGGCTACCAACGATTTCATGCATACACTCAAGCCTATTTGCATTTCCTGACATCCGCACACCGACACCATTTTGAAAACCGGGACCTTTACGCGTCCCGAAAGGTTCGTTCGGGACACCGGGACACGAGGCTTAAAACTGGGACAATCCGGATAATCGGGACGCCTGACAACCCTATTTTAGTGGACGAATGATCTTTCTAACCTCATCTCTTCCATTTTCGTTCCGTCCCTCACGTTTCCATTACACAAGTACGTAGGTCCAGGATAAAGAGCATGGAAACACCATCATCATACCTTTTATCTCGTCTGTGGCAGGGTAGGGTTTGTCTGCGGGTTCTAGCCCGCCACTGCCGCCTAGATCTCACCAGGTCCCCGTCCGCCCCACACACCTTTCATATTCTCACGGACGACCTGCTCCTACGTCTGCTTCGGTCTCCCCCTGCCCCGAGTTCTTTCAACCACCTGCATTCCTGAAATGCACCTAAAGAGCTCCTGCTCCCCTCATCGCATTACGTGTTCATACCACCTTAACCTACTCTTCCTCATTTTCTCCGCGATGTCCACCACCCCCCAGGCTACCTCTAATAATACAGTACTCATCCCTAATTCTGTCAGCTTCGACACCCCACTCATGTACCGCAGCATTCGCATCTCGGCTACTTGTATTCTGTTGACGTTGCTCTTCCTCACTGCCCAACACTGATCCATATAGCATAGCGGGCCTAACCACTGCCCTGTAAAACTTCCCTTTCAACTTGATTGGGACTCTCCTATCATACAGGACTCCACTTGCCTGTCTCCACGTCAACCATCCCCCATTGATTCTATGGGTCACATCAGAGTCTATCTCCCCATTGCTTTGGAACGCTGATCCTAAGTATTTACCTCTTGCATTTTCGTCACCACTGTTTTCATGCCCTTCCCAAATGAAAGCTAAATTCCTAAATTCCCTTTCCTATCACCCCTCTAACATCGTTCAAGCCCTTCTCTACTTGTTCTCTGGGATAAAGATCATGAAAACAACTTGGGATAATGTCTTGGGATGACGCTTCTCACTAGACAGAAACTATTTGCCTCGGTTAGGATCGAACCTTCAACCATTTGCTCAAGATGTCAAGTACGCTACCCGCGGCGCCACAGACACAAAAATCTCAGCAAAATTTGCAAAAACAACTGTTTGGGCCTGATTTGGAAATGATTTCTGACTTCTTTGGTAAACTATAATCGTTTGAGCATAATATAAGTTAAATATCTTCCAGGTTTCAATAGTCAAATGAAGTAGTTGCATATCTTTACAAGAAAATATTAATTTTCAAGCGGAAGTGGCTGTCATGAAGGGTAGTGTTCCCCCTCTTTAAATTACAGTAACTGACTATTAAACTCTAATTGGATGACGTTGACAAACACGCGTCTCCTTAATTTGTGGATGCGCCTGCACCCTTAAGATGCAGCTGGTGACCTCAAATGATGGCATTGTAGTTCTCACCATCTACAATTTCAACGTCTTCGCTTAAAAACTATCCTTCTCACGGGACTGAACAAAAAACAGGGACAAAAGCATGCCCCGTTTCGCAACTGCACCGGATGTGGATGTACCCTAATGTTCTTATCTGGTACACCTTTCAAATAATCTATTTCATTAATTGTCCAAACTTCAGCATCACCGTAATGCCCATTTTCATTAAACATTGGGAAGGGAGGAACCGCAAGACATTTAATTAAATTCATTAATGCCCTTCATCGCTGAATGGTCCCAAAAGCTGTTGTGCTGGTCCCCGGTGCTACTCACTTTACTAACCCCCACAAAGCAACTAATAATCCTTTTCCCGCCTACGGCAAGATCGGGTACCCATCTTGTCTCTCTGAATGGACACCACAATTATCATACCCTTATCCCGCCTGTGGCGGGGTCGGGTTATAGCCTTCCACTTCTATCTCCCACCAGATCCCCGTCCACTTCACATACTACCTTATCCTTACGGAAAACTTGCTCCCACGCCTGCTTTGGTATCCCACTGCCCCGGGTGCTTCCAACTATCTTGATTCCTGTAATGGACCCAACGAGCTCCTCCTCATCTCTTCTCATTACGTGCCCATACCACCTCAATCTACTCTCCCTCGTTTTTTTCGCGACGTCCCCTACCCCCAGACTACCTCTAATATACTCATTGCTGAGTCCCTCTGGACATACGGGCGATATACAATGCTTCCCTTACTCTTCAACTATGAGACGTTGCTACGGCGGATCAGGGAACCGGATCAAAGCGAGTAGAGGGCCGGGGATTGCCCATATGTGCCTTAAATGTACAATAAGCAGATACGTACAAAAAACTCACAAATCCTTCCCGAATTGGTGGCGGGGAATACTGTTTTTTCTTCACCCTGTGAAATGACCAGAAATTTAGTTTTTGATTATAATAATAGACAACGCTCGGCAACTGCGCCAGTAGTTCCAGGTTCGATACTGGACAGAGGTGGGTTGGCTTCTTTCGGGCGAGATAAGCCGCGAATGTGCCTTCTTTCGGATGAGAAGTAAAACCGAGGTCCCGTGTTGGTGTACGATGTCACTTGCACGTAGAAGAACCCTCTCTACTGAGCAACGGGTAGATGAGGCAAAATTTCCAGGTTGAATTCCCCAAACAAGACTATGAATTCCCTAAATAAGCCTAGGGGTTGCAGCTTTGGCCGGCAACCGGCTGTGGAAAAAACAATGACCAATAGACCGCCCTTGTGTCCATTCAGAGGGACAAGATGGGTACCCGACCCTGCCTTAGGCGGGAAAAGGATTAGGAGTTGCTTGATTATAATAATAGACAAATTCCTGAAGGGTTTAGACGACTGTATGGTGCGTGGGTCAACACTGAAAACAAATTATGTAATTAAGAAAAACTTCCGGAATAGTGCGTGTATTACTAGCCACATGTTAGGATTAATGTCAATTCTTGGTCAAGCAAGAGTGCGTAGGCAGTGACATCATGGGCATACATTAATCTACAGGCGTGGTGCGGTATGTGATGGTGCTCTATGTGGACGACGCCCCATGGGTGGAGATGGTATCTACAGAGTACAAATTAAATGCCTTTGGGACATGCAGGTGCTAGGCGTAGTCCTCACATGTCAGTCTGCAGCTAAAGACTATAATAATTGTTGTATTAAACCACACAACAAAGTAATAAAATTAAAAACAGTTCACGGGGGACTTTATTGAATTGCTGCAGAGCACCATTTTCTTTTCCACACTTCAAAGATGAACCGCTGATAAATGTCCAGAATTTCAACATCAGATATACACCAAAGCTCCAGTGTCAATAACCACAACTTTGGAAGAAGCTTCAGTAAACCAAACCATGTGCTATCTGTGCTTGTCAACAATTGATATGAAAAAAAAAATGAAAGCCATTCACCTCATTATGTGTGAATATAAAAAGACATCGTGCGGACAAGGAAAGTGACAATTTTGAGAAAAGATTATTGAACGATTGATTTTCGGGAGCAGAATCCGCCTTTTCTTCTTTAGGCACAAAAGCAGAGATAACTAGATGCAGCTTTCTGTACCGAGGCTTCCTATATTCATTTAAGTTTTTGAAACCAAGATTTACATTTCAAAGGTGATGTCAAGAAAGGACTGCCACTAACCGGGACACGTGGCCTCCGCACCTTTATCAGCCAAAACGATAGATATTTGGGATTGCCATCTAGTTCCGCACTGGGACCTCTTGCATTATTTTATACGCAGTTCCTAGCAGACAATAGCAGACTACCGTATTTATTCCAATAAAGGCTGCCCTCTAGTAAGTGCCCTTGCAGTGCTTATGGCGCTTGCCGCTTGCAGCACTTATTGAAGGATTCTCATCCCAATTACTGTATTAGTTTTTATCATGATCATCTATAAAAAATTATCATCATACTCTTATCCCACCTGCAGCAGGGTCAGGTATGCAGGTTCTAGCCTGCCACTCCCCCTGCCCACCCCACACACTGCTATATCCTAACGGACAACCTGTTCCCACGTCTGCTTCAGTCTCCCCTGCCCTGGGTGCGTCTGACCACCTGCATTCCTGAAATGGACCCAATGAGCTCTTCCTCCCCTTTTCTTATTTGTCCATTTTTGGAGACGTCCACCACCACAGGCTACCTCAGTTATACTCATTCGTAATTCTATCAGTTCTTGACACACTATCCATGTAGTTCGCCCCTAGAAAATATGGCACTGTTATTTTACCATCCAGCATTATCATCTATGAGGGATCACAAAATTAATAAGCTCCGCACCAATTTTTTTTGTTGTTTGTTGGAGTTTAAGGTCCCGTCAACTACAAGGTCATTAGAGACCCGTCCACTGTATAGTTCTAATGCATAGACTGCACAGACACTACACTAATGCGACGATTATTGGGTATTAGCAGTACCCAGGTTTCCCGAGCGACCACCCATGTCAGTACTAACTGGGCTTGCGTTGCTTAACTTCAGTGATCAGACGAGAACTGGTGTGTCCAACGCAACTCGCCGCTCATTCTCCGCACCAAAAACGCCACGGAATAAATAAACGGCGCGGCGTTTATTGGAATAAATACGGTAACTACTGATAAGCAATTAGTTACAGTGCCAATTCGTGAATAGTTTATGGATGATGCCGGAATTGGCTGTCACACATCTGAACATATTTATGGTAGGAACAAAAATAATTGGGCGAATACTTAAAGAGGTGTCCCAAATCAGTATTTTGAACGACGACATTCTTGGTGACGTCTTTCACCATCATATCTCCAATTACTGGAGATGTTGAATGGCTTCCGCGCCAAATGAAAACCAATCTATTTTCAGCTTGTCATAAATTATGAACCTCTAATAAAAATCTGGATGGTGATTCGTTTGAATTATCAACTCATTTTGGACAACCTGGGTAATTTTTAGTGTAACAAACCATTAGTGAAGTGCTTAGATATGAAGTTATTTGTTATCTCTGAAAACAGTCCACATATTAATTCTTAATTGAATACACTGCTAGCAGCCCTGATAGGCCAAATTGGCAATGGAGAGAATGACTCTCATTCCTAATTTATAACCCATTGAACCCCCAAGGAACCTGAAGCATAACATCTATTCTGCCAAATATTGCCTATCTGCTATAATGATACCTTCTTGCAGAAACTTCCTCACATTATCGTCACTGAGAGAATTCCATTGCCGAATGACCCTTGGAAGAAAAGATCAGTAATATGAGTCTGTTCGTGCCTCGACCTCCTTCAGTTTGAAAGGATGAATCTTTCTCCCCCTATAATATGCCAGGGATAAGCTGCCCCCGTGGAGTACCCTCGTACCCAAATTTCAACAGCCTGTGAAAAAGCTTAATGCTGTCAGTTAAATAACCAACGATTTCAAAAGTTTTTTTATATTAGCTCTGATTTTTTAAGTACCTTTCTTGCCTCCAAAAACTAAAATACGTACTGTACTTATTGAAATGTCGAGAGGTGCAACAGCATTCTGGCTTTAATTCTTTTTTTCCAGCCACAATACGATCATGAGCATGTTGTTCGTGATACTTTGAAATATCCTGTATCTTTTTTTTCTGCGACCTGGTACCAGAGTCGGACGGGAACCATGGTGCGGCTTATCTCGCCGTATGTTCAATAGATGCTCCCAGCGCAATTGCTAAGCGCGATATCATGTAAAACTGAGTGAATTCGAGTAGTTAATGCTGTAATTTGGCAAGTGAGACAATATTTTATAATGTGATAAGAAGAAAAACACAGTGGTGCTTACCCATATAATAATGCAGCTCCAGCAATTGCTCCCCCACATTGGGCAGCTATGTAAAGAAATGCACGTAGAAGAGTTATTCTCCGCGTTACGAAGAAAGAAAATGTAACAGCTGGATTTACGTGACCTCCCGAAATGTGACCAAAACACGAAACAAGTGTGCACATTGCAAATCCAGAAGTCAAAGCAGATTGCAAAATGGACAAAGGACTGTCAGTCCCACATATCAAGAACACGTAAAAGAAAGCAGCCAAACACTCTGCTATAATAGCTCGCCAAAATTCCAAGCTTCGTAGTTCTTCTCGCATACTTTTTTTCCCCCGAAGTCTATGATGAATCCGCAGTAATACGTCCATTTTCTTTAAAAGTTGAAAGACAGTTGAATCGCCGCCGCCATATATGCCCCCACCGTCCCCAATGGCTTCTGTCGACGGCGGTTCCATACCTTTGCAGTATGTCGATGGGCCGTTAGGCTCACCGAGCAAGCGACTTGATGGATGAATTGCGATTAAATTTAAAAATCACAACACCAATATAAATTAATCTAAACAGAATAAGGGTGGTTTTAGACGATAAATTTTTATCAAAATTTGAAATCTGTGCACCTGCCCTTATATATATATATATATATATATAAATTACTATAACGAAAGGGCGCAACTTTGAATAACAATTAGTCTATTAACGTTTTGAAAATAAAAATATTTTACATAATTTTTTTGGTTTACTTATTTCGTCGTTGTTGATACATAAAGATGATTGGTGGTTAATACTTATTTGTAAGCAGGTCGCTGCTAAAACAAGGTCAATTACAATCCAAACGGCACAAAGGCTCAATTGATGAAAAATAAAGTGTGCTTTTCTTTTGTCCGATTTTCAGATCTTGCGTAGATCAGTGATGGAAGCCAGCTTCTTCCGAAAAATCCTTGATTGGTGAACATATCCAAATAAATTGATATGGCAAAATGATGCAGATAAAAAATCTCAAGAACCTGACAGCGAGTAAATAAAAGCACAAAGAAAAAGTACACTACTGCAAAGAGCACCACACATTCACCTAGCAGCAACTGCCCTTTATGTAACGGGCCAGACACTTGGATATTTCAGGTCTCGTTAAAAAGCGTCATCGCCCCGTTGAGTCACCACTAGTGGCGCATGATCAAATTGCTGCCCTTGATCTTCTTGTCAACTGATGGCGAGACGAAGAAGCGCTGTTACAGTTGCGACCTGTCATCGAGGATAAAAAAGAATCGCGGCAATATTCTAATTACAAGTTAAGTATCTCTCTATTTATTCATGTTGATTCTATCGTCTTTGAATATGTTATGAGTATTTGTCTTGAGAAAAATTGAATTCCATCATTTTCCATGCGTTTCCGTTGTTATTTACTGAATTTCACCATCAAAACAAACTAACGCGAGAAGAAAAAGAATATGGCGCCTGTGGTTCGCCATTCTTTCTAAGTGGATCGTGATTGGTTGAGCTAGACCACGTGCCTTCTGTTATGATACTCGAAAACGAGGGCAATCAGAAATGTTACTCTCAATTTTTATTAAAATATTTTAAAATAAAACAATCTAAAAGCTTGTGAAGATCATAATTTGCATGTGAGCATCATGGACTCCAGCAAAGTAATCATAAGATTTCTATTACTGAAGATTACTAAGCGGAAATATAAATGTTGTTGGTGTTCACAGAAAATTTCAGATTGCCGTCAATGTAATGTGCGTTAAAGGACACGCCTGCTGTTGACTCCGATTAATACCTGTCAATATATTTGGAACTGCGCAGGTTTGTTTTTGTACAATATTTGTATTTCATCGTTTGACAAGTGAGGATTTGGTGTTTATGTTTCATGTCAATGGCAATTACAGTCCGTTGGTAAAATGTCATACCCACGACGAACCTCTAACGCACCCAAACAACTCGTTTTCGGATATGCGATGATAAAAAAAAGAAAGGCGCACTCCATTCACTGATTGGTTGCGTCTTCCTCGCTAAACGTGGTGACACCCTGTGGCGTTTTCCATCTTTTGTGTAGTTGCTTTGCCTAGTCAGTAGTAGCAGAATGCTGGTGTGACGTCACTTTAAAACGTATTGCTCCTGTCCTGTGGTTGTGCCGCCATTAAATGCTGGGGTGTTTGTGAGGTTTTTGGTGGTCAACTTGATCACGTTTTTGAAGACCTGAAATGCTAATATGTATCCTATAGGACAACGTAAGTTTTGAAATTCATTATCAATCAAATAATTGTAAGTTCTCTGGGGTTTTAATGGCGTTATCTGGTTGTAACAATTCATTGACTACGCCTGTTTGAGGTCACAGAATGTGGTCACAATGGGTACAGTTATTTTTTTTTTCCCCGTAGAGAAATAGTATCTATAATGTCGAGATGTTTCTCGGGTTGTTGAAAAAAGGGTTACAATTTTCAACTACTCTTTGTAATTAAAGGGTGATGATGGTCCTCCTAAATTATCTAATCGTTAGCTTAGTGTTTTACCATAATAGGCTTACGCTAAATGGTGTGCGTCCGTAGGTTGATCCGCCAAATTGATGCATGCAACTAAGCTGTATTGATAATGTAATGGATTGTAAACGATAATTTTGGTCCTAGAGATAGGTTATTGCCCCGCGATTTTAAACCTCGCGTCATTGGGGTATTGAACCCATGCACCGAAGAAGTTTGCGCGTAATAGAAAACACAATTAATATGCCTTTTTCTGTTCAGCGCTCGTTTTCCGTTTTTACAATATTGTCTGAAGTTTAACACTTGAACAATGTTTTTATGAAATTGTGTAAATCCACTATTAGAAGAGAATATTTTGATAACACAACAGTTAGGACAGTATTAAAATTAATCAGGAGAATTGTTAATATGTATTTATGATGAAAAAAGACATCATAAATACATTATGTTGTAGTAGAATAGCAATAACAATTTCTTGTTATGTTTCATTACTCAATTAATTACAGCGCCAGGCCCTTCAGGACCACCAATGGGTCCTCCAGGAGCCCAGGGACAACCCGGGCCTTCGGGGGCCATGCCAATGATGCCTCCCACAACACAACCACCTCAACCTCCACCACAGCCTGCACAGCCGGCTCCCGAGTTGCCGGTATTTGTTTGTCCAAGGCGGCCCAACCAGGGTGTGGAAGGACGCCCAATAATGCTGCGTGCAAATCATTTTCAAATCAATATGCCTCGGGGTGTTATTCATCACTATGATATCACTATTCAACCTGACAAGTGTCCCCGAAAAGTCAATAGGTTAGTTTTTTTTTATAAAATTACAGAGGGAATGCCATAATAATGTGGATTCAGTAAAGATTATGAACTTGCAATTTTAGAGAAATAATCGAAACAATGGTGCAGGCTTATTCGAAAATATTTGGTGCTCAAAAACCTGTATTTGATGGAAGAAAAAACTTGTATACAAGAGATCCCTTACCGATTGGTAGAGAAAGAGTAAGTATTTGAGCAGTGTTCATCATCTTAAAAAATTAAAATGTCCGTAATTTTTTTTATATTATGCTAACAAATTACTCTTTTTCTGCTGTCACCGTACAGGTCGAACTAGAAGTTACATTACCAGGAGAAGGCAAAGACAGGGTATTTAGAGTGGCGGTTAAATGGGTAGCTCAAGTCAGTTTATATGCTTTGGAAGAAGCATTAGAAGGTCGTTCACGCACTATTCCCCTCGATGCTATTCAAGCATTGGATGTTGTTATGAGACATTTGCCCAGCATGACGTAGGTTTTAGCGAGTTAATAACTCGGTAATGTTGAAAAATCTTATTATTTTTTTGTGTAAAAAGTTTTATTTTGAAAATATTCAGTTACACACCAGTAGGACGATCTTTCTTTTCATCTCCTGATGGCTACTATCACCCATTGGGAGGCGGACGGGAAGTATGGTTTGGTTTTCATCAGAGTGTTCGACCAAGTCAGTGGAAAATGATGCTGAACATTGACGGTAACAGAATGCTGAGAATTCACATGCAAATAATTTCAATCACGGATAGAATTTCAACTCTAATTTTAAAATTTTTTCAAAGTGTCTGCTACGGCGTTTTATAAGGCACAACCAGTCATTGAGTTCATGTGTGAAGTGCTAGATATCCGTGACATTAATGAACAACGAAAACCTTTGACTGATTCACAAAGAGTGAAGTTTACAAAAGAAATTAAAGGTAGGCGTTATTTGCATATACCACTGCTTTGAGTTGATTGTGTTAATGTGTCAGTGGTTTGACGTTTTTAATAATCTCTCTTATAACATTAGGTTTAAAAATAGAAATCACTCACTGTGGGACAATGAGACGGAAATATAGAGTTTGCAATGTTACAAGACGCCCGGCTCAAATGCAATCGTAAGGTTTAATTTATGAAATGAGGGAAAGATAGAATGAAAGACTATGATTGTTAGTCTTTTGGTTTTAACCACTTATGACTTGTTTCCTTAGGTTTCCGTTACAGCTAGAGAATGGTCAAACTGTAGAGTGCACTGTTGCAAAGTATTTTTTGGACAAATACAAAATGAAATTAAGGTTAATTCAAATTTTGTGTGTTTTCTTTTTCTATTTCAGAGATAAATTGAGGTTTGTAGTAAACTGTTTTCTGGGTTTGGTAGGTTTCCACATCTTCCATGTCTTCAAGTCGGACAGGAGCATAAACATACCTATTTACCTCTTGAAGTGAGTTTAATAACCTTGGTTGAGTTGTTTGTAAGTGACTGTCTAATTTGTTTCTTCGTATTTCAGGTATGTAACATTGTTGCGGGCCAAAGATGCATTAAAAAATTAACTGACATGCAAACTTCAACGATGATTAAGGTTAAGAGAATAATTTTTATTTTCGTTTGCAAATGATTGTTTTCTAACTTATAGTTTCAATTGTCCAGGCTACTGCACGCTCAGCACCTGATAGAGAACGGGAAATTAACAACCTAGTAAGTTATTTGTGATGCATTGAATGAATGCTACGATTAGTTAATTTTTTTTATTATCCCTGTAGGTTAGAAAAGCCGATTTTAATAATGACCCTTACATCCAAGAGTTTGGTTTATCTATTTGCAATACTATGATGGAAGTCCGGGGAAGAGTTTTGCCACCACCAAAACTTCAATATGGTGGAAGGGTGAGTGTTTCAATATGAGTCCAGTTTGGTGTGACGAATTTTTTTCTAGTGCTCGCCATGTTGTGTTGCCAGTTATCATCTTGCCTTGCTTCGCAGACCAAGCAACAGGCTTTACCCAACCAAGGCGTTTGGGATATGCGGGGCAAGCAATTCTACACAGGTGTGGAAATCCGTGTTTGGGCAATAGCGTGCTTTGCTCCCCAGAGAACAGTAAGAGAGGATGCGTTAAGAAATTTCACGCAGCAGCTTCAGAAAATCAGTAATGATGCTGGAATGCCCATCATTGGTCAACCATGTTTTTGTAAATATGCCACTGGACCAGACCAAGTAGAACCTATGTTTAGATATTTAAAATCCACATTTCAAGGACTACAGTTAGTTGTAGTTGTTCTTCCGGGGAAAACACCTGTGTATGGTAGGTTACTAATTATGATTATTGTCAGATTACTTGGCCCACACAATGTATTATAAACTTTAGTATATATTTAATTTTCGCCAACGTAGCTGAAGTAAAGCGAGTTGGTGATACAATTTTGGGAATGGCCACTCAATGTGTTCAAGCGAAAAATGTTAATAAGACATCTCCACAAACTCTCTCTAATTTGTGCCTGAAAATAAACGTGAAATTGGGTGGCGTTAATAGCATTCTTGTCCCAAACATTCGGTGAGTCTAATGAAATAATGCCATATGTCAGATAAAGTTTTCTGCTTCTAACATGTTATATCATCTTATTTTTTAGTCCAAAAGTCTTTAACGAACCTGTGATATTTCTTGGTGCTGATGTCACACATCCACCAGCTGGTGACAACAAAAAGCCCTCCATCGCTGCAGTTAGTTTTTTTAACTCTATCGATTGAATAATGATTGTGAACTGTCTTGAGTAATGATTATCTGTTAGGTGGTTGGCAGCATGGATGCCCATCCAAGTCGTTATGCAGCAACTGTTCGTGTTCAGCAACACAGACAAGAAATCATCCAAGAATTATCATCCATGGTTCGAGAACTTTTAGTCCAGTTTTATAAATCGACTCGATTTAAACCAAATCGTATAATCTTTTACCGGGATGGAGTCAGTGAAGGACAATTCCATGCTGTAAGATTTTAGGCTATATGTATTATTATATTTTAATGTAATTATTAAACGTTATAACATTTGCCATTGCCAGGTTCTTCAACATGAACTTTTAGCTGTTCGTGAAGCGTGCATGAAGCTAGAGACTGATTACAAGCCTGGCATTACGTTTATTGTAGTGCAAAAGCGACATCACACTCGACTGTTTTGTGCTGACAAAAAGGAGCAAATTGGGAAATCGGGCAATATCCCAGCTGGTACAACTGTGGATGTTGGAATCACCCATCCAACAGAATTTGATTTCTACTTATGCTCCCATGCTGGAATACAGGTTCGATAACTAATATTAGTGTTACGATTTTAAAGTTGGGAGTTGGATATTATGAATCTACACACTGGAAATTACTAATTGAGGTTTCTTTAGCAGTAGGGTAGTCACCCATTGCATATAGTTTCTGTAGTGTATATAATGGCACCTGAATTGCAAAGGAAATGCATAGGTGGGCAAAAATTTCCCAAATACAGGAATTTGTCTTACGTGGTTTGGAATTATTGTATCACTAGTTTCATTTAACATGGGGAATTTCTGACTAAATTATTGTCTAAACTTGGGGGTTTTTTTGTTTCGTTGGTGTTTTAGGGCCTTTCAACTATAAGGTCATTAGAGCCCTATCCACTGCATAGTTCTAGTGCAGTACCCAGTTTTCCCAAGCGGCCACCTATGTTAGTACTAGCTGTGGTTGCGTTGCTTAACTTCAGTCATCAGACGATAACTGGTGTGTCCAACGCAATAAGCCGCTCCCTCTAAACTTGGGAATGTTGACGAGTAAGAGCAATATTTCCAGAGTGTCTTGCTTCACGAAATGTCGGAGCTCATGAATTACTCGTGGTCCCTATGCGAATTACTTTCATCCCTTCCTAAAATTACTTAGATGAAGATACTAGGTACAGTGTGAGTCAAGGATACTTTTGATGCAGTTAACGCTTTAAGTGAATAATGCGAACAATGAAGGAAAATAATTGTAATAAATTGCATATCATTGTAATTACTAATAGACAACTGATACATATTTTAATTACTCTTATCACAAAGGGCACCAGTCGGCCATCTCATTATCATGTTTTGTGGGATGACAATCACTTTACTGCTGATGAGCTTCAGTGTTTGACATATCAGTTATGTCATACATATGTTCGATGTACTCGCTCTGTCTCAATTCCGGCACCAGCGTACTACGCACATCTAGTGGCATTCAGAGCACGGTACCATTTGGTGGAGAAGGAACATGACAGGTTAGTTTTCACTTCGTAGAACTACGCTCAAACCTAAGGTAACTTGTGCTGATGAGAATATTTTAATGTTTCAGTGGGGAAGGCAGTCATCAATCTGGTAATGGTGAAGATAGAACTCCCACTGCCATGGCACGAGCTGTAACGGTCCATGTGGAAACAAATAAGGTCATGTATTTCGCATGACCAGTGTGCATTGTGGCATCTATCTTAATTGGAGAAAAGCCCTTGTGCTTCTGTTGGAGGCTTTTAAATTTTGTCTTTTTAGCATGTGTGTTCACATTTGGTTAAGCAGCAACATATGGTTAAATGCGAGGTATGACTGTTGAATCTTGGTGGTATTGTCTTCACTGTTGACTCTCGAGTTGGTGTTGGGCAGTTGACCATTAATAAGCATAAGCTGAGAGTGAAACAGGGACGGACTCTGATCAATGGCATTCTTACAAGACCAGAATAATGAATTGGTCCAACTGGAATCGAAGCTGTGCTTTTTTTTCCTCTTGATTTTACCGCGTTGTTTTTTTTTAATAATTATTATTATTATTGAATCCGTGTACCACCCAAAGTGTTCAATATGTTGGTGTGACGTAATGGTCGTGTTTGGTGTAATGAGCAATGAGTGCATCGATTAGGTAGCTTCTTTTTTTATTTTGCTCCGACTCGAGCCTCCTAAAAGGATCCATCAAATTTTTACTACACTTCCCATCACCAAAAAAACATTCATAAAAGGCAACTAATGGATTGTCTTTCTAAGAGACTTCCCTCCCCAGTGAACAAATGGACAGTCATTATCTCAGCATTTCGACCACCTCTACCGCCCGGTTTTTATTTAATTTTTTTTTGTGCGTGGTGTGTGTGGCCTGGGCGACTTTTGAAGTATATGAACCTCTCTAAACTCTGCTGATAGTGTCCCTTCACTGAGATGGGACTTTTATTATTTTATAAATACCGTGTAAAAGTGGTGTACAAAATTAATTTAAAAGCAAATGATTATGACTAGCTCCTTGATTGGTAACTTAATGAGACTGGATCTCATTAAGTGTCGAAATTTGTTGTGAACAATCACTGGTTTTAAAATTCTTTCCTTGCTAGGGTATACTTAATGTTTGTAATGTCCAGTTTCTCATGCTTTTATCTTAGGAGGGAGAGTTCTTGGAAATTTTTATATATATATATATATATTTATAATGTGTACATGACTGAATAACTTAAGTGACCGATGATAATCGAGGATGGTCACTTATTAAAATTTGAGGGTAAATTTGATTGTGTTTGTTAACGAACTCTTTTTGTTTTTCTAGCACAGATTGCGTCCAGGTGAATTATGTTGAGCCTATTTTAATCATTATGAAATCCCCCCTCTCCCAACCTAATAATGTTTTTTTACAGTCCCACTGGTGAGCATCAGATATTTTAAATACCGGTTTAAAAATTGTTGATTTTACATGTGATTATGTAAATAACGCAAATCATGACTCGTGTATGAGAACCTACTAGCAATTTACGAATCATGTACCATGGGTGTAATGACATTTTAGTAGAGTTTCAGTTGTTACTGTTATTGGTTTTTATGTATTATACATTGCAAATGGATGTCCATCCTCTCTCTCTTTCCCTTCCTCCAAACATGAAATAACCATTTTATTGCTGCAGCACATCATGTATGTTCCCCTGAGTGGGAATTTCGAGTGTCCGATCTGATCAGGCATTCGTTTTAATTGGAGTAGTTTGTTTTAATGAAGTTGTGAATGAGAAATTCGGTTGGTATGAAGTAAGGTGGTATGAAAATAAGCAGTTAAAACTGTTTTGTTGAATTATACTGCTATTACTTGCGCTGAATGAAAAACAAAGCAATTGTGTGTATTGCAAACTAAAAAAAATGTTATTGTAATTGTACAAAAAGCTGACATTTTTAGTAATTTGACACTGACACTGGCAAGTTTTTTTCCATCATTGTGAATGAATTTATTATCGTTGACAATTTCTGATTTTGGAAAAGTAATAGAATTGCCATTTGACAAATGTGGGAGTGTTTTATATATATATAAATATATGTTACTTCATTATTATGAGGTATTAAAATGTCTCAAACTGAGTGAAGTAATGTAATTGAAGCCCTGCCCCTGACCATTCCTCACCCTTAACCTTTTCATCTGTTATTCGGTGAATGTACTGTTCCTACTTATCAGCGCTGTCGTCACCACTGGCTACTTTGGATCAATCCTAATGTCTTATATTGTAGAAACAAGTATACAAAGACAATCATCATCATCATACCCTTATCCCGCCTGTGGCTGAGGTGGGTCTGCGGGTTCTAGCTTTCCGCTGTCCATATCCTTACGGACAACCTGCTCCCAAATCTGCTTTGGGGCTTCCGACCACTTGCATTCTGACCCCTCCACTCCCGTCTATCACCCACCACATTCTCACACACTATGATATTCCTTCGTACAACTTGCTCCAATGTCTGCTTTGCTCTTCCTCTACCCCTGGTGCTTTCAATAACCTGCATCCCTGTGATGGACCTAACCAGTTCCTCCTCCCCGCTTCTCATCACATGTCCATACCACCTCTATTTTCATAGCTCTTTCGCACTGCCCAAGGAGCGCCTGATTTGCGTTGGACACCCCAGTAACTACCATCATGGGTAGTCGCCTAGGGAAAACTGGGTACTGCTAATACCCAAAAATCGTCGTGACAGCATAGTGTCTGTGCAGACTGCATTAGAACTATGCAGTGGACGGGGCTGTAATGACCATTGTGGTTAAAAGGCCCTAAAACACCAACAGATTATTCAATCGCACTGCCCAACACTGATCCATACAGCATAGCTGGTCTAACCACTGCCCTGTAGTGGCTCCGATCATACAGGACTTCATACACCCTACATTGATCCTATGGGCCACCGCCGAATCCATTGCTCTGGATTACTGATTCTATGTACTTGAAGTCCTTCACCTTTGTCTCTACCTCGCCTCCACACAGTAGGTCACCAACTTTTTCCTGCCCTTCCAAATTGAGAGCTATATACTTTCTTCATGTTCAGCTTTAGCCCCCCCCCCCTTTTTTTTCTATTGCTGCTCTAATAACGTTTGGGCCCTTTTGTACTTCTCTGGAGTCACCAAGTTTTTCTACATCGTCCTTGAGTACCATGCACTGAAGTGCCTTCCCCCTACTACAGTCAGCAACTAGTCCATAACCAGAATGAAAAGGTGTAGACTTAGTGCTGAACCTTGGTCCACCCCAACCTTCACTTTAAAGCCTCCAGTTTTTCCCCAGGTAGTTCTTAACGTAGCCATGGAACCACTATACTATACTATTCTACAGTATCCTGATATATCCTTCTTCCATCCCCTTTTCCTTAACCTTTCCAGCCTAAGTGGTACCTTCTACAGTACCTGTCCTGGAACGCTATCATAAGCCTTCTTCAAATCAATGAAGATTGAATGGAGATCTTTTTTTTGCTACTCTATACAGTACTTTTCTGTCATCTTACTTATAATGAACCGGAACTGATTTCCCGGAACCCTAGTTTTATCCCGAAGGCGACGTTCTGTTTGCTGGAATTAAGTACGTTGTAATTGCAGGTATCATGGTTTACAGCTACACCGTTAGCCAGGACGAACACGCGCATCTTCGCTCAAGAATGGGTTAGGTTCATTATAAAGTTATTTCTGAGAAGTGTTCTATGAAAATATGAGACGCTGGTGGAGGACAAAGATGGAGGTGAGAAGAGGAGGAGCTGGTTAGGTCAATCACAGAGATGCTGGTTATTGGGAGCACCCGGGGCAGAGGTGGGAGCAGTTTGTACGAAGGAATATGATGGTGTGTATAGTGAACGGGGACCTGGTGGGGAAGGCCGGGAGTGGAGGGCTAGAACCTACAACAGGCCGATAAAGGTATTACGATGACGGCGAATTACAGTATCATATGGATAACTCAAGGTAAATGCTATACTATATTTCGTTTGGGAACGTGCAAGTGGTATTGCATATTACTCCTCGTTCATAAAGTTGTGGTGTAGTGTTACTTCTAAAATGAGATCTTCAACCATTCAGGGAAAGCTTAATGCCAGTCTATTTGCCTGTGAATTCTTTTATGTCCTCTTTACTTTTTTTTCACTCATCTTTCACTGTTTTTCTGTCAATTTTGACTCCTTTCTCTAGCTACTCGCTGAACGAGAATTACATGCAGGGTATTTCTAACCCAAACCAAGTTAATAAAGAATGTGCAATGGTCATAAGGTCAATGAGCCCCAACCTTTGAACAAAAACGACCTCTAACCCTTTTCTAGCCTATGGCAGGGTCCAATGCGTTGCGAGTCACGCATGGTCACTCTGACCACATGCTAGAATAAATAGCTTGACAGACAGGAAATAAACTCCAATTGCAAATTGCACTGGGCGCAACGGACTAACGCCTTGCAGCCACCAATGAGAAGCAGAACAAGAGCAGCAGTAATTGCACCATTGTCTCTTTAAAATGTAGTGGCCATTGGTTTTGCAGCATATCGTGTTTCAAATACCGTATTCCCATTGCCAAATAATTGGTGCCTCAAGCCATTCACCTTCCACCACGTACGTCATACACCTGTACAGATAATTGGCTCCTGATTTTTATTGTCCTTCCTTCCGCCTGAGTATCATTTATATATACTGTATATTTTTTTTAGTGATTTGTGGCACTCCTTTTGCTAAATCATTGTTACCAAGTGAATTTTTCTAAAAATTATGTGCATAACATGTGTCCAAATTTAGTGGCTGAAGTTTGCGAAGCGGACAAGTTGCTTAATGGCTTCTGAAGGTACGTTGGCGGTAAATTAGCAGCGTGCTCTTTTGCTGTAGGGATGCTGTTCCGATCAGAGTTCAGCTTTTTTATAATCCGTCCAAACAGCGTTATTTATTTTGTACTGGAAGCGGAACCCTTGAACCTTTCGTTTGAGTTTTACAGTACATGAGTCCTTGAACTCTGGAACATAGTCTGGAAAAAGGCAATAATGAGGAACGTCAGTAGTAAGCATAATGAAAGGGGAAAGTTTGTGAAGTTAACTTTTTTACTCGCCCAAAACCCCAAAAAGTCATTGTTGCACTGTTGTTTTCGCCAGGAAAAAGTTTTAGTAGTAAAGATGCTTAGAGGACTCCACCGATAAGCTGAAAGGGTTCCAAGTCATACTGCGACAAAAACTCAACGTGGTTGAAACTGGAGACAGTGAGTAGAAGGCAATGCGAATCTTCATACAGAGACTGGAGCACCTAGGCCGACCTCAGAATGCATAGAATGACTTACATGTGGTCACAAATGGTGTTAGCCTCAGAATTCACACCTAGCAACATTCTCCCAAGTTTACAGGGAGAGTTGGATGCTCCAATATCAATGTAGTCAGTTTCTCAAAGATTGGCTTGAAACAGGCTTACAATCGTTCTACCCTTTGACATGCTTCCTGTAACAGTGAACCATCAAAGTGAATGATAGAAATGGTGTCAAGCCACAGCTACTTGGCATTATAAAGGGCACAATGTAGCGTTTAGTGGTGAACCTTATTTCTGTCGCAGCCATGGTGATTGCCAAGTAAAAGCCTGAAGACGACCTGGGAATCTAACTAAACCCCTTACTATGTTTATGTCGCCCAGCTCGTCAGTGTGGAATCGTAGTTTGGGGTGCCATCAGCTTCAACAGCACATCCTCACTAGTACACATAGTGAACATGGTAATGGAACACTGATGCATTGATGAGGTGCTGCAGCCTGTCACACTAGCGTACCTTCAGAACTTACCAAATGCTATCTTTCAGCAAGATAATGCATGAGCACGCACATTTATCATCAACAAGTAGACTTTGTCAGCACCAGACCTTTCTCCAATTGAAAATCTGTGGAACATGGTTGGCTGTCCAGGGACTATATACTCCCTCCAATCCTCGAAATTAGGATAAACTGTGGATTATGGTTGACACATGACCAACAATACCTTACAATATAATTCAAATGTTCATCGAACTAAGGCCATGCAGGGTTACTCAGGGCGTTTCCAATCATGTCAGCTCTACTACATAGTCATCAACCTGATAGCAAACGGTTTTGTATCACACGTTGCTTATCTTTTAAGGGGAGCCTTTGCATATTGATTCACCGTGGATCTACAGATAAATGATATCACCGCCTACACCAGTAGTGGCAGACCTTTTTTTTTTTTTGAAGACGGGTCACAATAACACGAAAAAAAAAAGTTGTCCGCGGGTCAGGCGCAATCATTATTTAATTTTATGAATAAAAATATTATTAATAATGAATAAATTAATTCATTAAAGTAGCAAATAGAGATCATCATGATAATACCCCTATCGGGTCTGCAGGATCTAGCCCGCCAGGTCCCCGTCCACCCCACACACACACTATGAGACGATAAACTAGATATCATTAACGTTCGGGTCACTTAAAATTGCAAGGTGGGTCGCATTTGGCCACTACCCTACACCCTACATTGGGTTCGAGAATTCTTAAGTATACTATAGGTGGCGCACCATGATCAATATGCCCTTTTGATAAACTTATCGAAACGAAACCATGCAACAAGATACTCTATAATCATGTTATGTGACACTGAGGAACAAATTTCCGCCGTCATTCAAATATTTATGATTTTTTTAAAATTAACAATAACTTTATTAAAATGGGGGATTACGACGTATTTAGATAAGTTTTGGTCTCATTTTAGAACGCAAACGTGCTTTTAAGCCTCGCGCATTGTTAGCGTTCTTTTCTCCAAAAGCTTGTAGAATGATAATAGGCCTTATGGAAGCCCTTTCTACCAGAATTAGTGTATTCGTCTACCTGTCCTTTTTGTTTGTTGGTTTTGTTACCATCACTTTCACGTAGGACATTTCCTATTACACAATTATTCATGGTGTTAGGTTAAGATTCTGTCATACCGTTAACATGTAATTGCACTTATTACAGATAATGCCTTAGATTCTTTTGATGTTGGTCAATGAACAGATTCTGATTAATGGTATGTCCATGTGGGAGATGTGTGAGAAACTGGCATTTTATAGAAACGAGGTACCTGTACTTGCAGCTACAAGAAGTGGCACTCATTCGTGATTTCTTGATATTCACCTTAGTCTTGGTATTTTTTGCAGCTTTTTCCTTCTCTTATTGAATTTTCCCGATTGAATGTAATACTCAGTGAAAATTTCATGTATCCAGACTTATGGTATCCAGAACTTAGGAATTGAAGGCACGTTATACTGTATGCTTACCAAAACGCAAGTCAAGTAGTTACATAGTGCTGTATAATGATCCCCATAAGTTAATTTTGGAATTAAATGTCGCTGACGGAATGTCATATTGCTTGTGCCGATGTTACTTAACGACTCATTTATTCATTAGATCTGCAGATCTTGGGCATATCAGATTCAGCTGTCCAGGGTTGAGACTCCTCTACAACGGTGCGCGTACATCAGATCTCTTTAGAGGAAAAAACAGCATCAACCTCGCCCAGGGACAGACCCGCGTACCTGAGGTCAAGAGACAAACGCGCTTTCCCAACTGGATCACCGAGGTCAGCTTTAAATAACCCATCTTTCATGTTCTTTAAAAAGAGCGAGGTTTAGTTAGTGGAGAGTATGCATAACTTCCAGTATTCGCAATTAAGTATATATATTAAATGATGTTTAAGTTCACTTGAGTTGTTTTCATGTTTTCAGAGATGAGCGAAAGAGAAGATCCATACAACCCAAGAGATGCACATTACTCTGCAGATTTTGACAGCCATTTGACTGTTTCAGATACAACTTCAAACGTCCCAGATATTGAAACAATCAGAAAGGTTTCAGAAGACTCCATAACAAACTCTTATGGGTGGTGTGAAGTACGTCCTTCATTTCTTCAAAGGTTCCTCGTGCCTAAATGTTTGCTGTTTTGGCTTTGTTTGGGTGCTATTCTACAAGGCATGATCGTCAATGGATTTGTAAATGTGGTTATCACTACTATAGAAAGAAGATTTGGCCTTCATAGTACAGAAACTGGCATAATAGCAGGTTCTTATGACATTGCCTCCGTTTTGTGCCTTATACCAGTTTCGTATTTCGGCGGAACTGCCTGTAAACCGTTGTGGATAGCATGGGGAATTGTGATATTAGGTTTAGGGTCATTCATTTTTGCTGTTCCCCACTTTGCTATACCTGTTTACACTGTAACTTCTGTTAATCAATTTTTGTGTCAACATGATGATGATGAGCTTCAATCTAAGACGAAATCTGCTGTATGTCAGTCTTTAGGATATCTTTCAAACTATAAATATGTATTTATTTTGTCTCAACTGCTGCATGGGATTGGCGCATCACCACTATACACACTTGGAGTCATACTACTGGATGATAACTTTACCACAAAAATGGCATCTGTATACATAGGTAAGTAGCTTATTAAAATTTATATTTCTTGCTTATTCCATAACCAGCCTTTATTTCTTGTATTTGTCTTGATATATTCAGGTGTATATTACTCAATGTCCATAATTGGTCCAGCTGTCGGATACGTGGTGGGTGGTCAGTTTTTGAAACTACATACGGATTTTCAACGTGTGGCGCACGATAAGTACGTACAAAACTGAACTGGAGAAGTCTAAGAAGACTTGTAAAATACTTCTACAGCTTGATCTAAATTTTTTTAAAGTAAAGTTCTACAATCTCATGATGTTAATGATATTAATTGGGTTGGTGCCTGGTGGCTTGGTTTTCTCATGGCCGGATGCCTGTCTTTAGTAGTAGCCATTCCAATATCGGGTTTCCCAAAGGAACTTCCAGGTATACTTTCAAATACGTTGTTATATCATTTATAATTGATGTTCATTTTTTAAAATTTTCGATATTTTAAAAAGGATCTCGAGATATCATTGCGCAGAAGGTCTTGGAAACGGATCAACGATCGCTTGATAAAGCCATTGTGACTCAGATGAATTTTGGTATTTCAGTTAAAGATATACCAAAGTCTCTCAAAATATTAGTTAACAATCCACCTTTCATATTACTGAGCTTCGCTGGTGCATTTGAAGGTAGGCATTTCAAGATTTTTTTTTTATCAGAGCTGGTCTTGGCAAACGGGGGGTGGTTCTAATTAAGAAATTCTTGTTAGCACCT
The DNA here is from genome assembly GCA_013389805.1 of Trigoniulus corallinus. Lineage (NCBI taxonomy): Eukaryota > Metazoa > Arthropoda > Diplopoda > Spirobolida > Trigoniulidae > Trigoniulus > Trigoniulus corallinus. Next base: position 38,564,779 of record JAAFCE010008833.1, on the reverse strand, counting down.
CTAATGCCACCGCTTCTTGGTACGACATAACCGTTGGAAACTCTGGAATCGTTGTCCTTACATGGTGTAAATATCACAACATTGTCTGGTGACTGAAAGTGTTGCTTGGTTGAGACAATTCAGTTTATCAGCCAAAGACCGGCCCTGGTATGGATTTATTGTTTCTTAGTATGAAAATTGTAATTATGAGTGAATTCTTTTAGCTTTACTGTTAACCGGATTTGCAACTTTCCTTCCAAAATTTGCCGAATCTCAATTTGGTATTTCAGCAAGTGCTGCTGCCTTTTTAATGGGTATGTTCAAATTGACAACGGTATAAATTGTTCCTTTTATAGTACAATACTTATGTATTGTTTTACGTTTACTTACTACTTAAAGGAAGCGTTATAGTGATTGCGGGCGGTGGTGGAACATTTTTGGGTGGATACCTTGTCACGCGATTTCAGCTGAAATGTGAAAGTATAATGAAGATGTGTTTTATATTCGCCTGCATCTCATTATCATCATGCTGTATCTTTTTTGTGACATGTCCAAATCTACGCTTTGCCGGATTAAATGAGCCTTACCTCAATGAGTAAAATACTTTTGAATGAATGTGTTTAAAATAATGCATGAGTTCCTGACGGACGTTTTTTAACTTTTTCTTTCAGGTCGTTTTCCAGTAGTCTTCCAGATCTAAACAGCTGTTGTCATGTGGGTTGTAATTGTTCAATGGCCATATATGACCCTATATGTGGGGCTGACAACATGATGTACTACTCTCCTTGCTATGCAGGATGTACACATAGCGGCTTAGTTGGAAATGAACTAGTCAGTATCTAATGCAACTTTTGATATTATACATTTATTATAGTCCTAATATATTTCTTGAAATTTCCTGTGTATCGTACAATAACAATGATAATGCCAGGAACCCTAAATTGTCATTCTCTATCAGTGGCGTAGCCAGGATTTTCTGAAGGGGGGGATATGACTGTCGATAGCATGAACCAGGATTTTCTGAGGGAGGGGGATATGACTCGATAGGTTGTATACCTCTTCGTTATATTCGAGGCCCAAGGGGGGTTTTAACCCCCCCTTGGCTACGCCACTGTACTCTATGATAGTCTTACTTTTTAATAGTCATTAGATCACCAAACCGTAATTCTTGTTGAGTTGCACCCGAAAACGGACAGTAAACTAACTCCATCGTCAACTTTGCAGATTCTAGCTCTCCATTTCCGCCTATCTCCCACGAGGTCCTTGTCCACCCCGCACACTACCATATTCTGAGAGAGAACCTGCTCCCAATTCAGCTTTTGTCTTCCCCTGCCCCGGGTGTTTCCAACCACTTGCATTCCCTTGATGGGCCTAACGAGCTCCTTCCTGCTCCTCTCTTCCATTGCATGTCCATACCTCCTTAATATACTCTAAAATATTTTTTTCCCTGATATTCCCCCCCCCCCCCCGCTACCTCTGATGTACTCATTCCTAATTCTATCAGCTCTTGACACCCCACTTGTGTACCGCAGCATTCGCATCTCAGCTACTTGCATTCAGTTGACGTGGTTCTTCCTCACCGCCCAACAGTACTTTACCTCTTGCATCTTTGTCACCAGGGGTGGGCAGTACGGACAGCTGCCCGGGGTCTTCGACTGAATAGGTGCTATTTTAACTTCTGTAGAATATAATTTCTTATAAGATAATGACAGAGCTTCAACTCTTGTTACGCTATGCCTTACCCGGGATGGTGGACGACTGGGCCTCCCAAATTGTACTTTCCCGGGGCCTCCCACTTCGTAAGGCCGGCGCTGTTTGTCACCACCTCGCCCCATACAATCTCGCAGGAATATTGGACCGGTGAAATTAATAACGCCATATATGCATCGAAAAATGAAAATGGGTTTAAATTAAGATAAAGGAGGACGAAGATTTTTTGTATAACTTAGGTAGTGTGAGAAATGCCTTGATGAAGTATTAAAAATTACTGCATACTTTTAATGGAAGAACCAATAAAAGTCGACACCTATATGTAATCATGAAAATGTTGAATGACAGATGCTTTGCTATTTCGTATAACTTTTATCTTTTAATTTTTGCAGGTATTTTCTAATTGTAGTTGCATTATCGCAGATGACAAGATACCACCAAAGTCTTCTACAGCTAACAGAGCTGTGTGTAGCAACGATTGTTATTACTTACCAGTTTTTTCATGTTTCTTGCTTGTCTTCGGTCTGTTCAGTTTTTTGGCCAGTATGCCTGCACTCTCTGCCACATTAAGGTATTTGATTTATAATTTTAGGCGCCATTAATGTCTCCTATCGTGCATTCACTTCACTTAGCAAGAGGGGAGAGGTTACCCACTTAAAGAAAAACTTAAAGGGACTATCATGATTTTCAGCAGTCCTTTTCCTAGAATGGGCCAGAGATTGATGTTTACTGTAATTGTGGCACAAAAGAAGGCATTCGAAGAGCCACAAGCAACTGAAAAATTTGTCATTCTTCTCAGTCAAGTTTTCTGTCCGGTCCTATTATCCTCTTATTACTGTACATTCCTTTGAAAGTGCAAGAGTTAATCATAAACAGCTTCTGTAGCCTTTTGCACTGAAATATGACATTAATACACCTCGGAGACCAGTGCCATTTTAACAGCATTATAGGTCTCTGGGCAAAGCAGTGTGCTGGGGCCCTTGCGACAACCACTCACAGAAATAGAATGTAAATGGTCACTTGCATACAGTTGGCTGGGCAAGTGCCCAGTGGGCCCATACAATAAGACAGCACTGTCCTGTTGATATTTACAGAGCCCGCTCTACCATTTATGCCGCCCGAGCAAAAAAGGAATTGCCGTCCGCTCCTCAGTGATGAAGCAACTCCTAACCCTTTCCCTCCTATGGCAGGGTCGGGTACCTGCGGGGTACCTGTCGGGTACTGTTCGTTGGGGCACTCCACCGATGCCGGGGGGGGGGGGGGGCGAGCCCCTACACCTGAAAATTTTGCCTCCTCTACCCGTTGCAAAGCAGAGAGGGTTCTTTTACGTGCAAATGCCATCGTGAACTACACGGGACCTCGGTTTTACTTCTCATCCGAAAGAAAGCGCACTCGGGGCATCTCTCTCGCCGTACAGAAGCCAACCCACCTCGGTCCAGCATCGAACCTAGAACTAGTAACGCAGTTACCGTGTGTGCTACCCACTACTCCATCGAGGCCCACTCCTCATTCAGTGATCCAAGAAAAAAATATCTTTACCGGCCGGTGCCCTGTTATTTAATGACTTTTTTTTGACGGGCGGAAACGCTTAGTTTTCTAGCCTGATTACCTGCCTGTCATCACTGCCTCTCAGTGGTCTTAATGAAGAAATAATTGTTAATGTTTGATCTAAACTCTGCTAATAATAATTATAGTATCCTTTAATTCCTTAGATGTGTTCCTGATCAGCAAAAGTCGTTTGCATTAGGAATCCAGTGGATTGTGATTCGTTGTCTAGGTAGTATTCCATCTCCAATAGTGTTTGGAGCTTTAATGGATGCAACGTGTGTGTTTAGGTACAGTGGTTGTGTTCGGCAAGGATCGTGTATCTTACATAATAATTCTCTTATGAGCAGGTATGTTTGAATTGTTCGTGACAGGAGTTTAGTTAACTGACTGACATTTCCAACAACATTAACGTTTTAAAAATTTGTTTTTCAAAAGGTATTTTTTAATTACGTCGATAACTGGAAAACTGGTATCCACTGTGTTGTTCTTGCTTGCGTGGCAACTATACAAGCCTCCGAATCAGGATGAAACTGGCTTCGTTACTCCAATGTCGACAATGGCTCTGGAAAATCCTGGATTTGTTGAAGACAGCTCAATACGATCTCCTGCTCCCAGCAGTGAAGCAGTGGCAACTGATGCAAAATTTTAAAAGCGTTATGTTAGTTTAAAATTTAACAATCACACCTACCTGATTTCTTTTGTTTTTCACTAGTAGTTAAACGAGAAAATTAAGTCATTTATAGACTTGAAGTTAATTTTTAATTCGCCAGGTTGAATCAATCACGGGCAGGCGTGAAATACCACGTGGCGCGTCCCCAGGCTGCCAAAGAGCGGCTGATTACGTTGGGCACACCAGTTCTCGTCTGATCACTGAAGTTAAGCAACGCAATCCCTGCTAGTACTAACATGGGTGGCCGCTTGGGAAAACTGGGTACCGCTAATACCCAAAATTCGTCGCATTAGTGCAGTGTCTGTGCAGCCTCTGCATTAGAACTATGCAGTGGACGAGGCTCTAATGACCTTGTAGTTGAAAGGCCCTAAAACGCCAACGAAACGAAACCCAGGCGGCGGATAGGGGAGTCCTCGCTACACATGGAGGGCTGGCTGCCTAAGCGACCAGCCGTTGCATGGGTGAAGGAGAGAAGCGAAAAAAATGGCTCTCCCGGATCGAACTCTAGGGGCGGGTACCCCGAATTAAAGACACAAAAATAAAAAAAAAATGTCAATGAAAAAAAGACAACTTACGGTGCAGGGAATGAAAACCCCAGTGCCGGCGGCCTTCATAATTCATTGAGTGTCTTCTGTGGGGTAGACCGGCATCCACCCGCAGACAACCCCTCCGATATTCCTGCGGTTCCAGATGCCTGGCTAGGGTAGGTTAGTTGGCTTCTTCCGGGCGAGGGAAATGCCCCAAGTGCACCTTCCTTCGGATGAGAAGTAAAACCGAGGTCCCGTATGTGATGTCATTTGCGCGTAAAAAAACCCCTCTCTACCATGCATAATTTCCAGGTGTAGGAGTTCTCCCCCGCCATAGGTTACTTCCCCAACGAACAGTAGACCGACGATAAATAAGCATAGGGATTGGAATTTTAGTCGGCAACCGACTGCGGAAAAACTGTCCAATGCGTCACCCTTGTGAGGGGCAAGATGGGTACCTGACCCTGCCATTATTCCCATTGGTCTTATACAGTGGTGGTATGGACACGACATGAGAAGAGGGGAGGAGGAAATCGTTAGGTCCATTTCAGGAATGCAGGTTTTCCTTAGGGACAGGGTAGTCTGTGGTATGGACGGGAACCTGGTGGGAGATAGACGAGAGTGGAGGGCTAGAACTGGCAGCCTGAACCTGCCACAGGCGGGAGAAGGTTATCCAGCTACTCTTTACGCTTCAAGATTGTGGAAGTAAGATGTAGAGTAGGCCGGGCTATAATTAACTATTAGAACCATTTTGTCATTTTCTGACACTAGTTAGGTAAGTGGTGGTTTTGGCTGACAATCGTCTTGTAACTTGAGTACATATCAAGGTCTCCATTTCTTACAGCGGGTCCCAGGGCCACCACCTTTACGGGCCCCCTTCTTCTATGCGAAATAACCATTGTTTTAAAGAAATATACGAATTTCGGCCATAGCATGTATACGGGTACCCTAATATAGCACCACCGTTAGAATAAAACTAAGCCATCTTTTGTAATGCTATATATTTAAAAATGAAATATTTTGTAAAATCGGTTTAGGCCCCGGTTAGTCCGGGGTCATGGTACATACAGTACGACCATGGAATTACTTCATCGGCATACGTACGTACAGTACACACAAATAGCAGCTGTGGTAATTTGTTCCTGTAATGCTTTTGCTCTGCCAAAATTGATAGCCTGAAATTGTTAGTCACTTTCAGTGCCGTATCTGAATTCCATGGAACTTATCTTTAATAAGTGAAATTGTTGTTAATTAATGACTGGGATATGTAAATAATAAATGTCGGTTACATCAGCGACCCATTTTCACTTGAAATAGAGGCCCTTGCGAGCCACTGTAAATACTAGTGGGATTTGACGATCATCCCATGGACATTCGGTTGGGGGTATGGTTAGTATGAGATTATTGCAAGACTTTTATACTTAATTCTAAGGTTTAAATTTCTAGTTAAGTAGTAAGACCACTTAGGAGAATGAGTCGTTGTAAGTATTACGTACTGTATATGCAGAATATCATATTACTAATGTCGGAATTCATTGCGGCAAGTCATAAAGTATTGTGTTCAGCCATGCCAAGTATAGTAGCTGATTTTTGTTGTTGATATGACACCAGTCGGTTAGTTTTACATTTTACTGAATACTTTTGTACAAAACATGTTTCACTGACAATACTTGGCTGCCTTTTACCATCATAACTACCCGAATAGGACAATTAAACTAATGTTACTTGTGGTTCTTAGATTTTCAAGCTATTTACATGATGCATGTATTTCTATAGTGGTATGCAATTCATGCCATGTACTGGGTATGCCTTGAATTTAATTTTCCTCATATGAAATTAGTTAAACGTTGTGTATGTTTGCAAATTATCCATGGTTCTCATTACCGCAATTGTTAACTTGTAAACAAAAGTTTCCCTATTCAGTACCACATTATTTAACTATACTTATGTTAAATTGCACGTTGCGAAACTAGCTTAATCAAGAAAAGGGTTGTCATATTTAGTTAGATAGATTTTGTTCGTTTGTTGACATATTTCTATATTCTTAGAGATACTTAACACATCTGCCCAAAAGACGATATTAATCGTAAATGCATTTAGCAAGTATTGCAGAAGGTATTTTGGAAAATTACGTAAGGAGGTTTTGATGGTAGTACAAAAGTGAAAGTACAGTGGGTGGAAGTTCGAAGGTCTATGCAACGTGCATGACTAGTTTCAAATAATTATTGCTGCGACTTAAAACTATGATGCAAACGATAATTTGACATTTTTCACTTTACAAATATCTTTAAATATAAATGGGTAAATGGACAGTGAATTGCCTGAAAGGTTATAATCCAGTCTTCATAGTCATAGGGACTGTTGGAATGTATTGTTAGTTTGGTTCATTGATCAATTAATGTTTTTGTTCTTTCATTCTTAGGACGGGACAGACATGAATTTACAACCACTGTGTTGTTACTGTCTCAATTTCAGTAAGGCAGCGCAACGTGTTTGTTCTTAGCTGTCGAGTGATCGCCATTGAAGAATGGATTCATTTGGAGTTACGAGCGAAAGATCCGCTGATGACGAAAATTGCGAACCTCCTGTTTATGCTATCAGTGGTGTTTATTCACAGGTAGAATGAATAATTTATTTCATAATGTAAATCGGTATGAATGAGCTTTATATGCGGGAGTTATAGGGTAGTCTCGGAGTGGAATAGATAGTGTCTTCCCATTTTCTTAGAGTTGATCATGTACCCAGCCAGTCGTATGAAAATTATCGTCACAACCTTTCTCCAATGTGCTCATTATGAGAGTACATACGAGAATACTAAAGTAACATTGCACTTAAATTCATTATCTGTCTCCCCTCCAAATGTGTTATTGGCGTTGCGGCTTTTATGTACAGTATCTTGGAAAGATAAGCTGATAGTGTGTTAGTTTGAGAAGGGAAGCAATGCCCAGCATTGATAATCATGGCTAGTTAACAGTGATATGGAACCCGCTTCCAAAACTACGTCAGTCATGTTAGCCATCCTTTAAAAGGCATGCCATGAACCCTGGAATATTCCACCCACAGCAGTCTCGTGTACCCTCAAGTTCAGATTAATTAAGCAACGCAACCCCAGCTAGTACTGACATGGGTGACTGCTTGGGAAAACTGGGTACCGCTAATACCCAAAAATCGTCACATTAGTGTGGTGTCTGTGCAGTCTCTGCACTCACTTATCACTTGTTGTTTTAGGGCCCTTCAACTACAAAGTCATTAGAGCCCTGTCCACAGTGTAGTTCTTATGCAGAGACTGCACAGACACTACACTAATGCGACGATTTTTGGTTATTAGCAGTACCCAGTTTTCCCAAGCGGCCACCCATGTCAGTACTAGCTGGAGTTGCGTTGCTTAACTTCAGTGATCGGACGAGAACTGGTGTGTCCAACGCAATTCACCGCTTCAGTATCTGCATTAGAACTACGCAGTGGACGGGGCTCTAATGACTTTGTAGTTAAAGAGCCCTAAAACACCAACGAAAAAAAAACAGATTAATTAAATAGACGCGGAAGGCGAGAAATAGGGAAGTAAAAACGGGCAAAAAGGAGAAGATAAAAAAGGAAAGGATTGGGATCTCGTTGGCGAACTGAATAGTTGGATAGTGATTTTACGCGGATAATTGCCGTCTGAATATCACAAGCCCTTTTTATCGCTTCCCACATGTAGTGTATATCATACAGGAAAGAGACGCACCTTTATCTAATGTTAAGAAAATATTTGAAAAAAACCCCCATTTTTTGAAAGAAATTAAAATGCAGGTTATTTCTTTAAAGGGCCTCGAATCTTACGATTCTGAAATGACGGATTCAAATTGCGCTAGTACTTACGAATTTGTTCACTCAACTAGTCAGTCAGAAAGGTTCAATGTTGAACGTCATCAAATAAGCATGAAGGACCGGTATAATGACCGAGAGTGTGGAATATGCAATTTTCGTCCAACGTGCCTTCAACGCTGTGCTAACATAAAGGTACATTTATGTTGAACAAATGACTTTTTGTGGTTTTTTTAGTTTATAATTTTATGTGACTAATTTATCATTTCAGGTTTTTGTCTTTCTTTGCTGTGTGTTAGTTACTTTGCAACAAACATTGTCTTCAGGATATTTAAATAGTGTTATAACTACAATTGAGAAACGTTTCGACATTCCTAGTGGCCTTTCTGGTGGTATAGCTAGCACATATGAAATAGGAAATCTCGTTACTATTATATTTGTAAGCTATCTTGGTAGCAGTCGGCACATACCTGTTTGGCTTGGAAGAGGTTTGTCTTTTAATCTCATGTAAATAAGTAAATGTGAGCATTACTTTCACAGCCTTCTAATACAGTTTATTTCGATTATGTTTGACACTTTTATTATATTAAGTCTAATTATCATTATGTATTCACTGTACCAGGGGCGGATCTAAGTTTTTCGGAGCCTAGAGTTTAATGAAGTCCAAAAATGTTGCATGTTAACTATTTCTTACTATACGATAAGTGCTCATCGTTAACGAAAAAGTATTAAAAATTTATGATAATACAATTTTTGTGGGCCCATAACACTTGGGACCTAGGGCTTAAGTCCTATTAGTCCCTATGTAGATCCGGCCTTGCACCGTACGAAATAGTTATCTCTCTGTTTAGATTGTATATAGAAATGAATTTTTTTTATTTAGAAACATTGGATGCTAGAAATTCATATTCAGACGCTTGGAGTTATACTAATAATAATTTGTTTGCATTACTGAACGAAGTTCTTATTCATTTTAGGTGTCGTCCTCATGGGACTAGGGTCGTTGACGTTTGTTGTTCCTCATTTAATTGCTCAGAAATATGATGATGAAGACAGTGTAATGAAAAATGTTACAGATCAAAACATATGTAGACCTACAACTACTACTACAATTGATAATCAACCAGGGTATTGAGCTGCTAAATATCGAGTCAACTAACGTTTATCTCGCTTATTATAATAACATTTGTGTTTCATTGTCAAATTTAGGAATTTCCTTGGTCAAGCTGCTAGCGATCTCCACCGTTCAAGCTCTTGCATAAAAGGTAGCGATTCGAATGGTCTCCCTGTTTTTATATTCATGATTGCTCAATTATTGATTGGTTGTGGAGCCTCACCATTGTTCACTTTGGGAACTACATATATTGACGACCATGTTAAGAAAGATAGTGCTTCAATGTATATTGGTATGAAATCGCTATTTTCGAAATTCATAGCTGTGTAATTTTGTAAGCTGATATGTTAATGATTTCAAATCAATTTCAGGTTGCATGTACAGCATGGTAGCTTTTGGACCTGTGTGTGGCTTTCTATTGGGAGGTTTTCTCCTATCTTTTCATGTGGATTCATTACTAAATGGTGGGACAACGGATGCAGACATGACACCAGTTCATCCCCGTTGGGTTGGAGCATGGTGGGGAGGATTCTTAATCATCGGTACACAACTATTACTTATTTCAATCCCATTCTTTGCATTTCCAAAGAGTTTGAAATGGGAAAAACGAAAAGTTCTTCTGGATGATTACATGAAAAACAATGAAAGGAATCTTCCTAAAATGGCATCAGTAGATGCATTTCATAGTGCTTCATCAAATAAGAACGGGTCATATGGTAAAAGAATTAAAGGTAATTTACCTATTTTGTGAATTGATGCGTATATGTGAAGTGTTAATATAATATTTTTGTGGTGGGTATCTGAACAGATATTCCTAAATCTATCATGAAATTGTTGTGCAATCCTGTTTATGTCACTACTTGTCTTGGTTCATGCATGGAATTGATGATTGTGAGTGGATTTGTGGTATTCTTGCCAAAATATTTGGAAACTCAATATAGTATTGGAAAGTCTCAAGCCAACATATTTACAGGTTAGGTGGTGGAATATTAGATTGCGTTCTTTAAGAATCTTGCTGTTAAAATTGTACAAATTTTCAATTTCCTGCCTTTCTAGGTGGTATTGCAATTCCTGGCGCTTGTGTTGGTGTTTTTATGGGTGGATTTCTTTTAAAAAAGTTTCAATTGACGCCAAAAGGTGAAATGATGCAGTATTTTAAAATTGGTTTGAGAGTGCATCTGACGCTTGGAATTTTTTTTCTGCATTTAGGGGCAATACAGTTTGTTATAATTTTTAATGCCACATGTTTAGCTCTTTACGTTCTTGTTTTTTTCTTGGGATGTGATAACGTAAAGATGGCTGGAACCACCATACCTTACTATGGCAGGTATTGTAAATAGTTTCTTATCTAATAGTTAGTTTTCTTGTTTTTTATTCTAATTTTAATAGTCATAAAATGTTTTAATTATTCTAGTCTCGGCCAACCGGAAGATTTCCAGGTTAATTTAACTGCAGTATGCAATATGGAATGTGAATGCTCACCAAATGACATTTTCCCAATTTGCGGCAGTGATGGTATGACTTATTTCTCTCCCTGTCATGCTGGTTGTACATCTTTGACTCCAACAAGAGGCCATACGCAGGTAAGGAAACTGAATTTTTTAAGTAATAATAGCGCAATGTATTTCATTTTAAGTTTATGTTGTCTCGCTGTTTTTAGAGTTACTTTAATTGTGCATGTATCATGAGTAATAGTACAGAAGATAGTTTTCAAGAGGTGACGGTGGTTCCTGTAGCAACCAGTGGTCCATGTTCACAGATCTGTCATACAATTATTCCATTCATGGTTTTATTATTTATTATGTCATTGGCTGTTTCAATCACTCAGATGCCTTTATTAATGATTGTGCTCAGGTATGCGAAATGCAGCGAGTGAATTGAGCTTCCTCCTTACATTTGATCAAGATTTCAATTTGGTCATAATGACTGAGGAATGTTTATTTTTATTAGAGACTGTGTGACTCGCCCATTGAACTAATGACAAGTTTTATTGTTTCATTCAGATCAGTGTCACAGGAGGAACGGTCTTTTGCGCTTGGTATGCAATTTGTGATATTCCGATTATTTGGTAAGTAAAGCATTTCACATTTCTCAAAGATTAGGATTGAATTTTCGTCGTTTTGGAAACACTGCCACGATTTCCAGGCAGTTTTCGCATTAAGGCAATCTTCTTAACCCTAACCCTTTTCCGTCATTACTATCACCAAGAAGTTAGGGGCACCAATTAGACACAGAAAGTAACAGCAGGAGAAGCAGAAACTGCCTTGATTGAAAGGGACCCACGGGAGGAGAAAGAACCTTATGGGTGTGCACTGGGTTATATATAACTGAGCATTTGACTTACTGACACATTGCTTTTAGTCACACCTTATGATGTGCAAGGAATGCAGTAGGCCTTATAATACCGTATTCCACTCCAAAATCCACACCGGACATTTTTAACATTGGATAATACGATGAAAATTAATTAGGCCAAAGAAATGTTGAAAATTCAATCTTAACTCGATCATATTGAAACCACAGTCTAAAATATTCTCATAGTATTACCGGCAATATTACCTTTGTTTATTCTTACGTTACAGGGTACATTCCTTCTCCAATTCTCTTTGGGAATGTTATTGATTCAACGTGTTTATGGTGGAAGGCACATTGTTCAGAAAGAAGTGGATTCTGTTTGATATATGACATAGAGCAGTTTCGATTTCGTTTTGTGGGTATTTGCGCAGGAATCAAAGTTTTGGCATCAGCATTATTCTGGTTTGATTGGTATTTAATTAGACATCGGTATAGCAAAGAGGATGGCCTCACAATTTTCAATGTTGGGGAAATGGTTCAGCCAGTGGCGTCAATCAATACGTCTGATGCAATATTTCCTAAACCTGTAAGTAGTGATAATGCATTGTTAGATCACGAAAACACAAGGCTGTCCTATGAATCCAGTATATAATTTAATAATAGCGTAAGTTAATTTAAGTTATGGAGCACGTAGTGGATGGTTTTAGAAATGTAAAGGTGACTTAGTGCACAACGTAGATGAAAGGTTCGCTACTCTTATTTGTAATATGCTTCCTATGTCTTGACATATGCACCGTTATTTGACAGATTTACGTTGTATTTACCGTAGATGCAATTCTTACCATTGGCAGGACAATATGAACATCTGTAAAGTGCCTTGCATTAAAATATTGCTTTTCTGTTATGCTATCGCTCGGTAACTGCGTCAGTAGTTCTAAGTTCAATACTGGACCAAAGTGGGGGTTGACTTCTTTCGGGCAGGAGAGAGAGCCCGAGTGTGCCTTCTTTCGGATGAGAAATAAAACCCGTGTGGAGTAAGATGTCATTTGCACGTAAAAGAACCTTCGCTTGGAGCTCGCCCCCCCCCCCCCCCCCCCCCCCGGCATCGGTGGAGTGCCCCAACGAACAGTAGTATAGCAACTCCTAACCCTTTTCACTCCTAACCCTGCGAGCTCCTACATCTGGAAAATTAGCCTCTTCTCGTTGCACAGTAGAAAACGCCTGGGTGGTTTCAAGTTCGATATTGAGTCGAGGTGGGTTGGCACCTCCCGAGCACGCCTACCCTGTGATGGGAAGTAAAGCTGTGGTACATACAGTAGCTGTTTGTTGTCATTTCTCTTGTTAGCAATTAAGGTTCCCCCTCATAACATTGGTTTTATTTTGCTCCCATTACAAAGTCTTGTCCCTTAATAGAATTGGCCACGGAGAAAATCATATACCAGAACAATAGAGGATGGTGTAGGTAAAGCAGCTTGTGACCATCCGCAATACGTGATTGTATGATCAGGCGAACGTCTTCATTATAACCGTGGAATTCTACATGTGACATTCTGTAGAGCAGTGTTTTTCAACCTTTTTATTGAGACGGAACCCTTTGGAGCATTTAGACTTCTCGTGGAACCCCATACAGTGACAGAAAAAAAGCATTAATTGATACAGGTGTGTGTGTGTTAGCATAAGCAGTTGAATTCATGGCCTAATATTTGAGAAAGACACCCGAAGTTCATCTTCGACAGACAAAAGTCGTTCTCGTTTCTTGTGTTTTCATTATTTTAATATTTTACCTTGCCATTGGCGGAACCCTTGGGCGGACCTCACGGAACCCTTATGTTCCGCGTGTATAGTCACTCTTGTAACATTTGGGGATTTTTCGTTATATTTGAGTTCGATTATACTTACAGTTTACCATTATGTGGCCTTGGACTGGGCAAAGTTCGCTAATATTCTGGGAGTGGGAATGAGTGATTTATTTTATTTAGATCACACCAATTTGGATATCTCACGTCAACCTACAATATCTATTTCCGGAGGTAACTGACCGACGCTAGGTGGCTCTTGCTCCTGTGAATTTGGCCGTCTAAAGTCTTGTTACTATCGTACACATTACTTTGGGCTGCAAAAAACTCATAAGGCTTTCCTCGCCCATGAAATAATCCATCGGTCTTGGCTACGATCGAACCTCGAGCCATGAACTTGGGAGTAAAGCACGCTACTACTGTGTTATTGAGGTGGGCCGGAATAACTGAGGGAAAGGGTCGGAGTAATGAAGATGTCACTTATAAACTGATAACCCGTTACTCGGTGGCAGCACGTGTATTACTTGTTTTTATAAAAATAGGTGTGGGAACATATTTTTTTGAATGCAACACAAAATATTCCGGTCGCCTACGTTGGCGCGACAGTGGGTAAATCATTACGGATATACCGATATGGCATAGACTCTCTTCCTGTCGAGGTAAACTCGGGGGTACGTAGTACGGGTTCACCTTGGGTCGAAGTTGGTTGTCGGTTTCGACAAATTGGATTAAAAATAAGGTCGATTTATAGTGTTGCAACTACCATATCACCTGTACAGGGAAGAATCGGCCTTGACCACTCGAATTGGATATCAACAACGTCTCAAATGAAAGAGCTGTTTGGAAAGTTACATCAACTCACTCTCATATCCTGTTACCTATGTACAATTCCTTTTACCCGATACTCGCGGTTCTCGTATCGCGATGTGGGTGTTCTTAAATGTCGTCTGGTGGAAAGAAGGCTATTGAAGTAATCGGTTTGGTAACTCACCGGTCACTGGCCAATGGCTGCTTGCGTTATAAACTGCCGACGAAAGCGCTGACGAGTGTCTAGTTACCGATGAACATGGCCGACGAAGTAGAGGATGAAGGTGTTAAAATTGCCAAGTATTACGCTGAGAAATTAAAGAAGGAAGTTGATCTGAATAAGGTTTGTATCTTCATAAATATTATTTCTGTCATTTGATAATGAAAATGTATTGAAATGCATTACAAATTGTTTTACGCAGAAAATACGGTTATTGCGGAAAATTCGAAGTTTGAATGTGTCCCTAGAAATATTACAGGCGGGTAGACTTCATGTTATTCGTCAATCGTGAAGTTTAATGCATTTAAATTTTTAATTGGGATATTTTTGCAGGAGTCTGGAATTATTAAGCTAGTGAGTAGCTTACGAAAATGTGACGGAGAGGTCGGGAGTACAGCGAGCGAAATCGTCGCTCGCTGGAAACAGATTGTGAAAAAGGCGGAAAAACCAAAACTTGAAACGCAGTCATTATGTAAAAATCGAAGTAACGACATTGCAAATTGGACTAACAGAAGTTTAGAGAAATTAGATTCGTATTGTGGTTCGTCAAATGTCACAGACGCTGGTAAGAGACTGAGTTTAGCAAGTAAAACAGATGGTTTGAAGTCTTATAAAGATGATATACATGGAAGCTCGGATTCAACTTCAAAGATGAGGACCAAAGTTAGCAGCAGTAGTGGTAGTAATTGTAATCCTATAGAAAATGAAACTTACTATAGAACAACAAGTTTTGACAAACACGAAAAAAGAACAGTGAAACCTATGTGTATGGGCAGTGATCGTGTGAAACCTGAATCTTCAAGTAGTACAAAATTAAAAAACCCGTCGGATGCCTCTGGTGCTCATCATGTGAGTAGCCATAAGCATGCAACTACCAAGCGCATGAAGATTGAAAACCCAAGTGAAACTTCTGCCACAGTTACAGGAACAAAACGTTCAAAAAAGCGTCGCAATGAAGACTCAGGAGGAGGTTTTAATGCTAGTGTGGCCTCATTTGAAGATGCCCTGGGGTTCAATGACAAGCCTTCAGTGAAAAAGAAGAAAATAAACGTGACTGTAAACAAACCCAAAAAAGCAGAACCACCAGTGTATAGTGTGGAAAATGAAGTCAAATCAGCATGCAGCGCATTGACTTTTAACGTTTGTAAATTAATATAGTTAATTGCCGATTTTATGACTGAATAACTTCAAACCTTAATACTCAGAAAACAGTTTTAATTCCAGGATGTTACCGTTAACTCGACTTTATCAGAAATTCAACCCTTTTACAAACCTTTACGATATAATAATATATTAGATAGTCCTTCCAAAAAGAAACATGCTAGTGCGTATGCATTATCTATTTGCATGTAAATTAGTTTCTTATTTGAATGGTTTATAGGTTTCTCAAAGAATGTGTATTTTTCAGCATCCCAGGAAATCGATAAGGGCTTTTTTGTCTCGTCTCGCCGTAGCAGGACTCAAGTATTTTCAGGGCGGCGAACACAGTGCCTAACGGAAGTCCCATCATTATTTAATGCTTGCTTGAAAGTTTTACAAGAGCACGCCAATAGTAAGTGTTTTATCATGAAACGTTAGTTTCTATTTCTACATATTAATCTGTTATTGACTGCATTATTTTAGGCTTGACCTGGTTGGACGGAGTTCCTTACTTACTTTTAAAGCCGGTTCTGGAACGCTGTTCTCCGGAGCAGTTGTATAATCTAGAGGATTTTAATCCAGTACTTAACCATAAATTCCTAAGTGTTTTTATGCAAATTAAAAGACTTATTGAATATAAAAAACTGACAACATTTTTTCTTGGATATTCGTTTACATTTAGTATTTATTGGAAGATACTGATGAATTATGGGCAAAACACTGCGATTGCAAATTTAAAGGAAAGATGAGACAGGAAATGGAAACATGGAGGGACTTGTACTTGGTAAGTACATTTTTGTATTTCTGCGTTAAAAAATGTAAGGTTTATGAATTCTTATTTTAGAGGCTACAAGATGAACGGGAAGCGAAATTGAAATGTATAACCGCAAATATATCTGCATCGATGGCAAAGGCAGTACCAAGTTAGTAATCGTATTATGACAACCTCATTATTAAAAATGCAGAATTGATGGGTTTCTATGTTTTTTCTTGTGCCATCAGTTCGGAAAACTAAGTTGGCATATGTGGATTGCGATGCGAAGCCACCACGTAATATTGCTCGAAAACAAGCCCAGTTTGGAACTGGGACGCCCTTAAACAGGGCGAAGTCAGTTCAGAATAGCTCTGGTAATAAGCATGTTCCAAGACCATTGAATTCTAATACTGGATCTCCTAATGAGCCTGTGGTACCCCCTCCTCCTCCTCAACCAGTTGCACCGCAGAAAGGTAAGAGAAACAGTCATTATATATGGTTTACGTGTTGCGTGTGCATGGCAGAAGTATTTCAGATTAGAGCTTTTGGGAAATATTTAATGCAATTTGTCTGTTAGGACGATATTAAAATTGACCTTGTAAGTTGTATAGTAAGAAAAGTGTAATGACAAACCTGTTTTAGGCCTCAGTAACTTCCATGCATCCCTACTGTTGTTGATTTCTGTTTATTTTTCTGTTTAGTTGTGAAGAAAGTTGCTCCTTTAATGCAAAAAACCATCAAGTTTATGAAAAACAGATTTAAACGATAAAGTTTTTATATTAAAAGCTGATCATTGAATGCAATAGGGAAGTTAATATATATTTACATAGGTAATGCAAATTTTGTTTTAAATCACCTGAATTTGGTAATGGTGACGTTCATCGATTTTCTATTCCATATGCATTACTGTGTTTTGTTGGAATTCTCACTTCAGAATATATATTATCTTTAGGATTTAACATTACAGGAGAACGACGGTATGTGTAACACTTTCATTTCTATATAGTACGAGCTTTGGATGCGAATCATGTTTACAATTAAGACATTTCTGTTTTGGTAGTGATCTTAGATTACGAAAATTTTTTTGTCAATTTATATTGTTTTGAGCAATTTATGATGATTTAAGAGTATTATTGATAATGTAAAGCGACGATATATTAATATAATCTCAGTGGGCAATAGGATGTTGGCTAAAGTATACTGCTTTTAAACTTTGGACCGATCTGTGAATGTGTGTATGATACTGAAAACTAATAAAATTTTAGTCCATTGAAATCACAATGACAACATACAATGTACGTAATGCAAATTTGTCCCCTTAAATCTTAGATGGACTGCAGCTACTACATATAACCAAATCCTCCTCTCGACAACAAATTCATGTATACAACAGCGGAGTAGTAGAGATAATGTACGTGTATTTTAAATTTAGTTAGTTGCCGACCGCAATTTGAGAAGCGCTGCTTTATCAAATGCGTTACTAATGCACTGATTTAGCTGGAAGAGGTAGTTATGCTGTACAGGCTCAGTCATTCAAAATTTAGGTAAAGTTCTGTAAATAAACTACACATTGAGATTGTTTTCAATTTCTTACCTTTCCAAATAGTTCATTAAATGTATTTTTAGCTATTCCTTGGATATCCTTAGGTAGGTTTACAAGGAGAACGTTGTGAGCAGCCACGACAAACACCATCAAACTAGAGATTAGGCTCCAACAGCAATAACTTTATAGAGAGGATACTTTTTTAGGTTATGCAGGTGCTCGTGTGGCCCGTAGAGAATTTAGGTACATTAGAAAAAAATGACTGTAAACGTATTGTATATTAAATCCTATATAAAACGTTACTGTGTGTACTTCATACTTTTTAAAAATGCCTATAGCACTTATTATATATAGTACGTGCGGCCTGCAGAAAGTTTCACTGTTGTCAAATGGCTCTCCAATAAAATGAATTTGAGACCACTGGGTTATGGTATTGGGGAATTTGCTGATGTACCTAACAGAGGGTAGTGTAATGTCAGTTACTGATTTTATTAATTCGGGTTGCAGTGATGAATGAATTTGTCGATGTTGCAAAAGTGCAGACATCCCTCAAAGGTGTCAACAAATTCATTATTATTATGTTTTGTTACAAGTGATTGTCAGTTTCTCTCCACGTAACTCAGTCGTAATAGTAAATAATTTATTACAAAATTCTGCCTTCTATGTGGCAAATGTTTTTCAAATATACTTATTTAATAGTGGGTTTTTATTGAAAGCTCACAGCCAACTGAGATGCAGTTTGTAGTAAAACTTTCAACGCAGGCATAAATCCGCTAATCTCCGAAAACGCTGCTTTTCCTACAATTAAAGTGTGTGTATGTAATGCAGTCAAGAAGTCATTTTGCTGGACCAGTTGCACAATTTGGTGTAGACCAAGAAGTGTGTTTGGCGATAGCTGCAGAAAATCAAACATTTAGGTCAGTAAAATTAGGGTGAATTAAAAAAAACATAAAATGTAATGCTCACTTTGTTTTCTCTTAGAGCATCATATAAGATCTCAAGTTTTTTGGCCACATCATCCAGTTTTCTCTTAGTTTGCTAAAAACAGGACAGAAACATTGCTTTAAAAATTCGAAGAACAGGATAGTAAGTAGACATAGAAGATCGAGATTGTTATTTACCATATTATTAGTGAAAACATAACATTTATTCCGTAGCCCATCAAATACTTCATGAAGTATTTGGTGTTCTTCAGGAATAGGACTTTTCACCTTAGGAGGTTCTTGAGGAGTTACATTGGAATGCTGTTAACAAACAAAAACAAACCCCTAAAATAAAATTCCTCATAGTTTATTAAGGTAAACATATACTCACTATTCCTTCTGGTGTTTGTATTTGTGGAGTCTGATAGGTATTTGGGACCAATGGAGGTTCATTGTGAATTGGTGTATACATAGAATCATTGGTCCTTGGTTGATTAAATTCCATCCCATTTGTTCCAAACAGAGGATGGGTGATAGGAGCAGGTGTATCATAATTAGATTTTGCCTATCCAGTTGAAAAGAAGACGTATCAGTTAACCTTTAAATTTATAATATTCTTTTCGAAATTATACTAAAACCTTACATCCTTATCTGGCTTATGTAAGGAGGGTGGGTCATTCCAACCTGGAGTTATTTCAACTGGATACTGAGGAATTGTTGAATACGGCGGGACTTGATTGTGAAAATCTAGTACGTAATCACGTATATTAATACAATCTTGTCATATCTCATTGCATAAAGAAATGTTGTATTACCACCGGGCATTTGCTGTTGGAAAGTTGTAGGACTGTATGTAGGTTGGAAGTCATATGGTGGAAAATTTGGTGAAATCGTTGGTTGCAGGATATTCCTAATGGTAAAAGTATTTTAAAGTGATAGGACAATTCAAATGTCAAACTATTCCAGAAAAAGACATACTGAGAATAAGTTGCAGGTTGGGTTTGAGGAGCAGCATATGTAGGTTGGGTGGGATGTGAATAACTGGGAAAGTTTGTAGGATATCGCTGTGCTAGATGTCCTATTACAAGACAAAATTAGATCGTTTTACATTAGGAATTTTAAAGAATTTTGAGATTGACTGCCAACAGTAATTACCTCGAGATGCAGCTTGCGTTGAAGTTGTTGCAGGTACTGTGGAGGTCGAAAAAGGGGCATATACATTAGGTTGGTGAGAAGCATCACTAACGGCCTGGATTTAAGAAACAATCAAACAATAACACATTGTTACAATTTCATAACGACTACGTAATAGAAAAAATTTTAGTCACATTCTGAAGCTGCTGCTGCTGCTGTTGCGAAAACTGAGATATAGGAGTAGGTGCATTTGCAACAGGTCCACTTTTCTGAGTTGCGGACCATTTTAATGGTGTGGTGGAGCTGATCTTTAGTGCTTGTGTAATCCTTTCCCGCAAATTGCGGACTATTTCCTGAAATCATTATTAGAAGTGTAACACGCACCAAACCTACAAACTAGCTTTTTTTAGACATAACCTACTTGTTCGTCTGACAACGACTGTAAATGAAGAAGCGCAGTGGATAGTTTTCCTTGGGAAGCTAGGAACTCTGAATATTGACATAACTTTTCAGTCCATTCTGGAATATTACAATCTGTTTCGTTTTTAATTAAACGATTAGCGTGTTGAAGGACAGTTACTTGTTCCACTAATTCCTAAAAATGGTAATTCGATATCAACTGTCCAAGTAATTACCCAATATGAAATGTTTAGTAATTAAGTAGATACCAGTTGCAGACACTATAGCTTTTGTACCTGAATGACAGATGGTTCTAAGCAGTCGGTATTGTATTTTGACCAGCATGACACAAATTTAGAAATGTTTCCAGCACAAATGTAACAAATCATTGCTTGTAAATAGGATTCATCAGTGGAGTCCTTTTCTAATCTGGTACCGAGCGATTCTGTAAAAACGATCATCTGTTATTATTATGATATGAAAAAACAACACATCAACTTGTCAGCCTACCACATAATGATGAGACATGCTCTTCGTTAGCGTATACCAAAGCTCCAGCTAATGCTTCTTTCCATGATTCAAGGTTGCAAGAAGCAACAAGATTATCCCATTTCTTTGTAACAACTGATGCTATCAACTACAAAACAATTAAGAATGCTAGACGCTGTCAATATTGTGTTTATGGATTAACAGATTCTATATACCCTTGTTAGGCTACTGTCGGTGTGTCTCTTGAAATATTCTTCTTGAACACGAGCAAGAAGTTTGTCCCCTCCAACAATCCCAAGAAGAACAGCATCTACTAAGCGGTTTTCTTGTAGGCAGAGTTCGACAGCATTATTCAAATCCCCACTTAACAATAAATGGGCTATGGATCCTTCAGCATCTAGAATTGCAATCATTTTCAAAATATTAAACAACACTGAACAGTCATCTACTTCGATGGTTTGTCACGTTTAGTTTTGAATATATAGTCCGTATTTATGTGCCATTAGAACTATACTTGTGGAAAATATCTATTCCAACGGGATCACAACTGATGGATCCATCTAATGGTCGTAAACAAAACATTTCCAAGCCATAAAGAGAGGCTTATATTGGTTGTAGTATTTTTGGCATACCATTATCAGATGGGATCACAAACTGCTCACTAGCATCATGAGCCACCTTTTCAGGCTCTGCAGGGTCCAAATTAGAAGTACTGGTATTGCTTAAAAATGAAAAATCTGACGTTGTGTTGGTATTAGTTAGTTGTGCATGTTCAACAGCATCTTCTTTGTTATGTCTGGTGTTAACGTTTGTAGACTGAGACGGCTCATATCCCAAAAGAGACAGAAGTTTCGATTTTGCGTTGGTTTCAAAATTTGCCTGAAAAAAAAATATAATTTATGTCAATAGACTAATAGAATATTACTCCGAGTCATAAGCAACCTTGTATTAAACAACCTGTAAAAACTTCCAAACTTGTTGCGACTTTGGTGAGCTGTCTGTAGAAATCTTCATGTCACAGAAGGCAGAAAACTGACCACGTTCAATCGTATTCTCCAGCTCACACGCACGATTAACAAATAATGGATCTGTGATCACTTGACTAATATAAATACTAGTAGTTGGCGTTTGCGATGTTTGCGTGTTGCCAATTCCAGTTTGGTGAAGGTATTCAAAACTGACTAGTTTACCTCCAAACTTACAAAATTATACACACTATTAATGGAGACCATCTATACCTTTAAAAAGGATAACTATTGGAAATTAAGTTAACTTACACTGAATGTAGCACCAACAGGACGTTTCAACCATTTTGGGGCTTTCTGAAGTATAAAAGATTGATCAAACGTCTTCTGACATACCTCTGGTGTATTATAGTTTACAAAGTTACCAGAGAATGCTTCAGCAATCTACATTTAAATAAGCATTATAATGAAATTCTCCATCATAGGCTTTATAATGGGTTATGTAGATGTAACTTCGATGGCAAAACGTACTTTAGAACTTGGTTGATATTGTGATACGCCACCCAACAATGAATAAATGCTTACGTGGCCGTCAAATGAACAATTAGAGATTAGCGTTGGATTACGTGGACACCAAGCAACATCAAAACTCCACTGATTGCTAGTAGGAATTTCACATACTATCTGCAAATTTCCAAATCATTATTTTAATGAAATACTAAGAATTTCGTCTGATGTAAATTTTATGTCCGAAATTTGCATTTCGATTAATACCTACCTCTCCATTGATGTCGCTGCTGTTTGGATTCCAGCACACAATGTGATTATCCTTTCCACAGCTTAATAAGAGATCAGGATCTTGGGGGCACCATGCTAATGACAGTACTCCCCTATTTAAAACAACGTTCAACAATTAGAGATTCAACTATTGCTAACTGTGTACAATATTTTAAATGCAATTTTCAAACCGCTGATGATTTTCCATTGTTTTCAAGGGAGAAGTAGCAAACCGAAGGTCCCATAATTGAATAAACGGCGTGTGATCATCTTCCGATGCAAGACATAGCTGTGTTGCCACCTCTGGATGCCAAGCAATTACTTTACATCTCATCTAAATTGTTATGTCATAAGCAATCCTTCGTATTCTACAAAATGTTGTAAAAAAGCTGATGGCAAAGTGTATTTCTTACTCTGGAAGTACTTCCGCTAACTTTGATGATGGGTTCATTTTTCCTTAAGTCCCATACTACACATCGAGTAGCAAACGTGGAAGCTAGTATGTGTTGTACTTGTCGATTCCAAGAAATACAAGTGACATCATCAGTTGGTTGTGATTTCGCACCAGGAGTCATAGGTGCATTTGGGTTATTTAGGTCCCAAATAAATATTTCAGAATCACTGGCTCCAGATGCCAACAAATTAGCCTATTTAAAAAAAACACTGACTAAATTATAGCTACTGAAAAAAGTGATGACGTGTTGCTTACCTGGAATGGATTGAAATCCAATGATCGTACAGGTCCTGAATGTTTATCTCGTTGAAAAATAACAGCATCACCATCACCCGCGATAAGTTTTACTGGATCATAGAGTACCATACATCCACCATCACATCCTGTTACTATTACACCACTTGTTGCTCCCGAAATGTTGACGCCATATCCTCCCCAAGCCAGTTTATGACATCTTTTAAGTGTAAAAAAAATCCTATTTAGCGTACATTAGGAGTTAAGTACTGTTCGTTAAACAAGACTGATTAAAAAATACCTGTTGTCGGTTGCAATACTCCCTTTACATAACATATCAAGACCCGGTTCTTGCAAATTAAATTCATATATCTCCAATGATGACGTTGTGCTATGAAAATTTTTGGATAAAATGAAATTAATGATCGTAACTTGAACTTTATGTACACAGGTCTATTTCTCCCATACTGTCCCAAACTGACAACATCTGAGAGGGGAGAAAAATGACGAGGGAGGACGGGAACTTACGGACGAAAAGTTGAACAGTGATCGTGAATAAAGACTTTCAACCTGTAGGTCAGTGGTTTTAGTCTTTTCTTTACAAGAAATGCCGGGTTACCGAGGGCCATACTATTCTAGCCCCGAAACAAACGAATGTCAACCATACTAATCGTTCAGAACAAATAATAATATGCTTTTTAGAAATATGATATACAAAAGGTACTTACTTAAAAGTAGCATCTAACTGCTGGGCCGCAGTCCCCGTCGCAAGATAGATGGGGCATACTTCCAACGGCGACCAGGAAACATTTGCAGTTCGATCAATTTCTTTTAGTTTCATTATGCCACTTTTGTTACACCTATTTGGATCTATTACATGAAAATTGATAATAGTTCATATCTTTTAAATTAGCAGTCTGTACCCCCAAACGGGTATTACATTCGCGAAAAGTAACAAATGTAAAGCTCATATACTGTACTGTATATGGCAGTTTAAAACAGGTCGTCAAAATAGAATGCCTATATCCCAACGACTTTACATAGCAGAATGTCGACAATATAAGTGGCATTTAATGTACCAATAGGCCCAACCCAAGGTAATAATGTCCAACACCTAAACATACAAACCTATCAAAGTTCATTAATAAGTCAATTGCATGCATACCGTATGTCAAGGCAGTGGAGTGCAGGATTCCAACGTGGCAGAGGTCACTATCAAATAGGTTAAGTTGACAACGACTGGCAAATTTTTTTAAATTGAAACGATCACTTTAAAAATGAATTGAATGTATTTAAATATCTCTGTAGTTATCTTTCGGGATATGTTATCAAATTTATAACTGATATAAATCAGAACAACTTTTCTTGCGGGTGTATGCCAAGGCGTGTTTGACAACACGGCAGGTAGCAAGATGGCAGCTCCCGCACCGAATTCCGACGGAGAAAATGCTATCCAACAGTTATGTGAAACAGAGGGCTGCAAAAGTATCGCGAAATTACAATGCCCAACTTGTATTAAACTCGGAATTCAAGGATCATACTTCTGTTCTCAAGTAAGTATCTGAGAAGAAATATCTTGGATTTATTGTTGTATGAGAGTTTAACACAAACATGCAATTTTATTCAACTGAAATATAGGAATGCTTTCGAGGGTACTGGACACAACATAAACATGTGCACAAGAAATCACGTATGACAAATTTATTTTATCCTAATTGTTTATGTTTGATGAAGTTTAGATAATATCAACAGCGATAGTCGTGCCGTTAAACATTTTCGGAACTCAGTGTTAGTGTTACTTTTCCAAATCCGTCCATGACGTCTAAGTTAAGAACTGAATGGTTTTCTGGTATACCGGTTTTCTCCCCAATGATTAATCACTGACTTTATGTTTACGAGGCTGCATGGTAAACTGCCTTCCAAATTTCTTTATTATTCCTAAAGTGATTGAGCTATACTTGCATTGACCGAAGATCAAGCATAAACTACCTGTCGATATTAACTAGTAACACTGGTTTGAGACGGGGAGCTTTAACGGTACTCTAAACTACGTAGTTTAGTCTTGTGGGATGTGTTGTTCAAGACAATAAGGTAATTAGCAAGGTGTTAATTAAAAATTGTAGTGAACCAGTTTGGTCAGTTATCTTCATTAAACCAAGCCTCAGATTCTGTTCAGACCATAGTTGCCAGCTCAATCTTGGAAACACAGTAGAAGAGCTTTTATAAAGTTATTGCAAGGGGTCTTAGTGTCGTATATTTCTTGATTGGGTACTTATCAAAAATAATTTCATTATTACAGAACACACCCAAAATAACGTAGCGGAAATATATTGCCCCTGGCCAAACTATACTTTCACTGGCAAACTTCGCCCATTTCCGACGGTAAGATGACGCAAAATAATTTATGAACTCATTGAAAACTTAAGGATGACGGAATGAGTTCAAATGTGATAAAGTTGAAATTTATGATTCTTTTGATCAGTTTTTGAATATTCATAAACGTGTTATTCCTGTAGGTTTTTGGATATTTTAAGAAAATCATGAATAAATTTATGTGGTTGTCTAACGTTCTTATTTACTATAGACTCTAAAACGTACTGTTCCGGATTATATACCTCGGCCTGATTATGCGGAGCATCCGGAAGGATATCCTGCTGGAGAACAAGCTATTCGAGGTTCGACGCGCATTAAAGTTTTAGATGATGAAGAAATTGAAGGAATGAAAGTTGCTGGAAAGGTAGTCCTTTTTTTAAATGGGTTCAAGGTGGAATTTATTCACTGTTACCGCCGCTCCCTGTTCCCGTTCTCCAAAATAAAGTTATGATTGTCACATCCCTCGTTTGCATGAACGTGATTAAACATCGTGTATGTAACTATATTTATAGTTAGGTAGAGAAGTTTTGGATGTTGCCATGGCGGCAATGGCAGTTGGGGTGACAACGGAAGAAATTGACATGCTTGTTCATGAGGTGTGTTACCATGAATATGATAGTTTGATATAATGAATTCAATTACTTATACGGGTATTTGTATAATTTTAGGCTTGTATTGATCGAGAGTGTTATCCATCCCCTCTCAACTATTATGGCTTTCCAAAATCGTGTTGCACGTATGTTAGGTCTTTCATTGTGAAATGCTATTCGGCGATAAATTGCACTTATGTATATGAACAATTCTATAATTTCTAGTTCGGTTAATGAAGTAATTTGTCATGGCATACCTGATCAAAGACGTTTGGAGAATGGAGATATTTGCAACGGTAGGGGCAGCTTTAAATGTCAATAGCATATTTAGAAAAAAGAATTCAATTTTGAATACTGTACACGTGAGTAAAGTGTTACCCGTCTCCGTGGTGCAGGAGGTAGCGTACTCAATTACTGTATCAGTAGTCCCAGATTCGACACTGGATCGAAATTGGCTTTTGGGTGAGAGAGAGCGGTCCTAAGTACCCCTTCCGTCAGATAGCAAGTAAAGCCATGGCCCCGTGTGGTGTACGATGTCATTTGCACGTAAAAGAGCGTTCCTCTCTATTATGCAACGGGTAGACGAGGCAAAAGTATCGGAGCTCACCCCCCCCCCCCCCCTCGGCGTCCGTGGAGTGCCCCAAGGAACCTCAAGTAGGCCGACAATAAAAAATCATAAGGGTTGCAGCTTTGGTAACCTGTGGGGTAGATCAGCATCCCCCCTAGACAACCCGCCCAATACTCCTGCAGCTTCCAGATGCCTGGCTAGGGTTCCCCAGAATAGGGGCTAATATCAGATTAAGGACGTGGAATGTGGGGACCGTTATGGTAGTGAGTGGGGTGGACGGGGACCTGGTGGGAGATAGGCGGGAGTGGAGGGCTAGATCCCGCAGATCCGACCCTGCCACAGGCAGGGTAAGGGTATGATGATGGTTGCAGCTTTGTTTGGCAGCCGACTGTGTAAAAATACCATCAATAGATCGACTATTAGACCATCCAGAGGGACAAAAATGGACATTCGATCCTACCATAAGTGGGACAAGTGTTAGTAGTTGCTTTTGCTATAATTATGGTGAAGGTTCTTTAGGTGGAATTTAACTGTCTCAGTTAAAATTTAGACTCCTTATGTTAATTATTTAACATAAGGAGTCTAAATAATGCAAACATAATGTTAGAATTTGTCTTTTGGCATTTATGTATTTGTAAATAACCATGAATGGAGTATTGATCCAGAATTCAATATTTCGTCATAGTGGATGTAACAGTCTATCATCGTGGATATCATGGTGACCTCAATGAGACAGGGCTAATTGGAGATGTAGATGAAACTGGGAAAACATTGGTTCGCGTTGCTTGGGAATGTTTACAGAAAGCGTCTGAAATTGGTTAGTCTTGTGAATGTTTTTAACGAAAAATAATGCACACTTTTCAAACACTGATTGTTTATATCATTTAATGATTTCAGTGAAACCTGGAACTAAGTATCGAGATGTTGGTAGTGTAATTCAGAAATATGCACAAGCTCATGGATTTTCAGTTGTGCGCAGTTACTGCGGCCACGGCATTCACAGATTGTTTCATACTGCCCCCAGTGTACCACATTATGCAAGTAAGCTTAAATTTACCAACATTCTACCTAATGCCCATATCATTCCCTGTGAAAATTGGGGGAGATCTATTTGAATTCATACCAGCTACAGTAGAACTCCAATTATCCGAATCAATTGGGACCGGACTCCATTCGGATAATTGGATTTTTTCCGAAAACAGGGTATAAATGGGACGTGTACGTGTGCCATACTGTAAATGGAAGTCATTGCTTGCTGAACATCTCGGTCAAAGTAAGCTGTTTGACTGTCAGGATCCGTTTTCAGGCAGCCAAGTCGCGCATTGTTTTGAAAATCGCAGTACGTTTCCTCATAATTTTTTTTTCTGAAATTCTGAAAGCGATTCGGATAATTGGCGATTCGGATGATAGGAGTTCGGAAAATTGGAGTTCTACTGTACTTTGCATAAGTTGTATTAAGTGTCCGATTTGATAACATACTAAAAATATCTGTAAAATACCGTACTTTTTCAATATTTGTATATCTCTTTACAAAAACCTTTATGTAAAGAATCGGCCCTGAGCAAAACTATTTTCATAAAAATAAAGATAAATGTTTCAAATGTGCTTTGCTAAATCTTTAGTTGTAAACCCTGGGAGAGGAACTCGTCTAGTTCATTAATATTCATATGTTGTTTTCTTTTCATAGAGAACAAGGCTGTAGGAATAATGAAGCCTGGCCATACTTTTACGATTGAACCAATGATTTCAGAAGGCAACTATCGCTAAATATTATTTTACTGGTTATTACTTTTTTTTAAAGTTAATGTTTACATAATGAATTTATTGTAACTGCAGGTACGTGGCGAGATGAGATATGGCCTGACAACTGGACAGCCGTAACTCAGGATGGCAAACGATCAGCGCAATTTGAGCACACATTTTTAGTGACAGAAAATGGTTGCGAAGTTTTAACTGTTAGAAGAGTTAAAGATGGCCAACCGTTTTTTATGGACTAATTTTTCGCCGATTAAATACTAGAAATTAATGTTTTTGCATGAGTTCGTTTGAATTTTTAGTCCATGGTATTCAACCGTGGGCGAGGTCTTGCTCCAAACATCTCTGTACCATCATTCCCTCGCACACTCATAGCCAATGCTTTAATGTTGGCAGCAATCCACTGCGGATCATCATCTTTTTCAGTTCCCTAACACAAAAAAAAAGATGTGCACATGATTTTTGACTATTATTCGCTCTCTCCAATCCCTTGACACTCACAGTTTGCAAATCTGGGTCCTCTGTAACGTCTGGTTGAGCTTGAGGAGAGCACCACTTTCCAGGCATTGAAATTGGAAGTGACGTGGCATACAGCTGACTTTTATTTTCAGAATGAGTAAAAATGTCATCACTGTCTTCGTCATCTGTATCAACAGGTAAATGTTCGGTTGGTTCTAAACGGTCTGTATGTTTTCCATTTGTGCAACCTGTGGCTTCATCTTCATCCATTGCGAATACTTTAATTGGACACATTAATTTAGTTGATGATTTTTATTGATTACCCACCTTAATAAATACTCACTAATGTCATCTTCGATGCTGTCTTTAGTTAATGGCGAAGCGGCTTCCTGAATGTTAAGATTGTATTTCAGCGTGTCCCGTTGTTCCTGGGATAAATGCAAAATTATATTTGGTTTCCTATTACAGAATTAATATGCCACTGAGCACCTACACTGTGCGTCAAGGGACTGCTTGGATTGGCACATTTCATTTGTAGGTTGTTATCCCTTTCACGATAACTCATTAAGGTTCTGAAGGATGAAAATACTTTGCTGTTACTAATAGTAAATTGCGTAGGTTAAGTTCAAAGGGAGAGCGGCTTAATGGCGGTAGATACGTACTGCATTAAAGTGTTCTGGTCTCGTTGTGTTCTTGTCTGTAACTCTGCAAAATGTGCAAGCTGCTCCAGTTCAAAATTTCTAAATCAAAAGATGTATAACTGTTAGACTACAAAGTAAGTTTCCTTTTAAGAATGCTATTGTATTCTTAAATAGTTATGACTAATATTAATCAATAAGAAAAGCTTGTATACTTAATATTGACGGAAAATGACAAACGTTTGTACCTGATCCTTTCCAGTACCATTTCATTTTCTGCATTCAATAGTTGAAGTGTATGTTCTTTCAACTCCTCAAGGCGCTGGTGAAGTACAGATTGTGGTATACACAAGTTAGACTCTTCTAAATAATTTTAAGAATGTTTCGGAAGTTTTGAGTTTGAATTCTCAATTATTTCCAAGAGAATTATTTGTAACATACTTGGGGTGATCGCTGTGGATTTTCCTATTACAATGTTGTAGAGGGGCGAGTAATCTTTCATTTCATTTAACTTACAGACAGATGAATTTTTCTAAAACATGCCGATGGGTAATCAATATAAAAATGCGTCTAAAAATCAGTATAGTAATAACCAACGTCAGGCACCTCTAGGCTTCTGGAAATAAGGATTTGATGAGACTTTTGGTTTGAAATACTTGTGGCGTGAGTATCCATTCCACAACTGATACAGAAATTTATTTTCCATTCATTAATCTGTCGTAGGTGACACAGGCATTGAATCGTCTAAATAGAAAATTAATATTAAATCGATATGAATCCCAAAAAGGAAACTGCAGCTATAAAATTTAAATTGTATGTCATTTACCTGATTAATAATAACTTCATTAGTAGTAGAAATAGCTGATACATCGGAAAAAAATTTGTCCAAAATACTTAGGTCCTGTATTTCGCTATCGGCATCAATAATATGACTCTCCTCAACAGAAATACGCACATTATAGCAATGGCAATGAAATTCTTGTGCCATTTGCAAAACTTTACGTCAGATGCACCAATATTCAAGAACTTTATCAAGTACTGACAAATTACTGTGTGCAGAATAACTATGAAAAGAGTTATATTCACTTGTGACGTACAAGTTCATTAAAGTAAGAACAGCAACAACCATTCTAACATCTCAAGTTTCATAATACCGCCACAAAGGTCGCTTTTATTGTTGGAAACTTATAGTATAATTATACAAATTTATTTCGACAGGAGCAACTGCAGAAGAAAATTACTAAAAGTTCTTGGCAACCTTCACTACCCTATGAGAAATTAAGTGACGTCGATGCGCCACCTGCAAGACATTAGATTCACCTCTAGCAAGAGCGCTCTTTTTGGGGCTTGACACTTGCCAAGAATGCTTCATGTCGAACGTTAGCATCCCTTACGTTCGGTGTCCGGCGAATGGTCATCTGCTATGCCATCAAATAGCCAGCTTATTCTATTTAAGTCTGTGGTCCTTTTGCATAATTTTCACCAATATTTAGTGTCTGAGTCAAACTATTATGCCGTTTCAGTTATTCATTAGGAGCATGCCGTTGAAGTCCTTCGTACCCTTAAGTAGCCTTAACAGTTGGCTAATAAATAATACCAAGGTTACAGCATCTTACATCGCTTTGCCTTTCTGCCTTTGACGGGAGGTATAGTGTTGGAAAAAGATAAGGGGTTCGATAATTGCTTATCTCCTGATATCTTTGTCGTATAGTTCTTAATGTAAAGTGCAGTAGGCAAGAGGCGAGTTGTCGAACTTGGTTGTCTCTTTGCCATTCGACTGACGTGCATACTGGTAATACGTTCAGGAGGCTATGGCGTTACGAGAACTTTTTCACTTAGTATTTGGTTTGACATTCCTTTTTGGAATTTTTTACGATTTATATTGCTTACAACTTCCGGATGCAATTAAGGTGCGCCATGAAAGGGCTGGGGGTCGATTAAAGTACTTAACGTTTTGGAACTTGGTAAGTGAATTCATATGTAAATAATTGACGTGTGCAATATACGTGTGTGTGTGTTTCCCGGCTCCCCCAGTGCCCAGTTGTATCGCGATCTTGTGGTTGTATGAAATTAACAATTTTTTCTCTCAAGAAAGTTTCAATAGAATGTGTATGAAGAGGGGAGGAGGAGCTGGTTAGATCAAGCACACGAGTGCAAGTTATTGGAAGCACCTGCGGCAGGGGAAGATCAAAGCTGACGTGGGAGCTGGTTGTGCTTACGTAAAGATATAGTAATGTTTGGGGGTGGACAGGGACCTCGTGAGAAAGGCGAGAGTGGAGGGCTAGAACCCGCAGACCCGACCCTGTCACAAGCGGGATGATGCTAGAGTAGAAGGAATACACGAGGGCAGACAGACATTGAAAATAACTGTCTTCCCGTTAGAGGTAGGGAGCCACGAGTCAGAATTAGGATACAAGATGACCCAGGATTAGTGACAGTTGATCTGTATCTTGAGATCAAAGATATGGAGGGGGTGCTTAAGCTGACCGGAGCTACAGATAAGGCGAATAGGGATATTACACGGGAAGTGAAGGGTGCCGGAAGACGTGTCCTATTCTTTCTAAGAAATCTTGCGGTACGAGTTTTTCCACGTGAACGCAGATGAAAACAGTAGCCACTGCTGAAGAAAGGACACAGAAGTTGGAACTATGTAGGACCTATTTTTCAACTGGGAAGGGAATGAGCAGGAAGGCGACACGTTCTGTGGGGATGAAATTGTGAGAGGAGTACAAAATTAAAATACTTGCTAGCAATTACCCAGAGTAGTAATGAAATAGATTCAGGTGACGTACAAGAAGCCTTATAGGCACTTGGTGTGACCAGCTGTTGTATGAATCAGAATGTTAAGCAACGTGATAGTCAGGAGAATAGAATTTGGGTAGCAGAAATGCGTATCCTGATTATATGTTTGGGGCGACAAGGGCAGGTAGTCAGATATGAATATAATTAGGGCAACTGAGGTGGATGAGCATATGAGGAAGGGAAGAACTGATTTGGTTATTGGCAGGAATGCAAGTCTTAGGTAGCAGGTAAAGTAAACGAAGGCCTAAGGGAAAATTGGAGCAAATTATTCCATGGGATATCACTGTGTAAGGTGACAAGGACCTAACTGAGAATAGAAAGAAATGGAGTGCCACAGATTGGCCCTGATGAGGGTTGGATAAGAGAATGATAATTATGAAGAACATTGATAAAAATAGTGCCTTACACGTAAGAATAACCTTGGTTTCCTAAACTGGTATATTAAGTGTATTACTGGTGTATTAAGATTCATATCAGGTGTAACGCTATAGTGTTCCTGCATTTGAAGACTGGTTTTTGTTTTCAGATTGTTCAAGCTCTGTTTTTCTTCCTTTCATTTTTTAATGATGTTTTTGGAGCAAAAGCAACAGAGCCATCAAAAAGAGGGTTAATACAACGGTTCTTGGACGACGTATTTGCCAGTATTGGATTCCCTGGAGCAACAGTTGAGTATACTTTTCGATTACTGCAATGTTTTAAGACATACCGGTACTTTTATTTTCTTAAGCATTAAAGTAATTGGTGTATTACAAAAGCAGATGATTGCATATTGAACGACTCGAAATAACGTTAAAATAACTTCAAAAGTTTTACAAAAAAAACGTTATATTTCAAAAAACGTTATAAATCGTTATATTTCTCTCTGGTTTTTTCCTAGTATTAAAATCTCTACTATCTGGACCACACGTGAAATAAAAAAATTAAATACATTCGGCTTTCGTTATAACGAACGCGAAGGGGATGGACATTTCGTTCGTTATATGGAGTGTTCGCCGAACCCGACCCCCGGTCCAGTTTTAGTTTGTTTTGTTGGTGTTTTAGGGCCCTTCAACTCGAGGTCATTGGGGCCCCGTCCACTGTTTAGTTCTAATGCGGAGACTGCACAGACACCACACTAATGCAATAATTTTTGGGTATTAGCAGTACCCGATCTTCCCATATTTTCTCTTTTTAATTTACCTTATTATTTTCTATTTCTCCCATGTGATTTCTAATTGTAAATAAGTTATCGTACCACTTTAATATTTTATGAAGCGTTAATCAATTAGACGTCCTTACCCAAGATTGCTCCAAAAGAGACAAATCAGCAGGATGGCAATGTGAACGTCTGCTTAAAAATCACTTATACTGACACCGTGGTCTTGGAACCTCACCCCATTTCTGAATCACCATTGACTATAGCAAATTTCTGTGCCAATGTAACTGTCGACTCTGAGATGACGTAAAGACAAATACTGTACATGTTTGCATTATTTTGGTGGCGGCTATGTTGGTCTGTCGCTAAACCAAGTGGAGAAAAACACCAAGTCCCGATGGCCACGTAAATTTATGGTTTCATTTTCTTTTAAAATGCAACTCCTGTAATGGGATATTTTAATTACTTTATATCCTGGACTTCGCTTTGGTATTAAGATGAAGAGTACGCTTCTGCTAGTTTTCAAGGCCTGTGATAAGCTATTATACGAAACAGTTCGTATCGGGTTATTTAATTTTAGAGTGGTGAATATTTGATAAAAGAAATTTATTGTCAAAAGGTCGTCGTCCACATGTGGAGATTACTGACATAGACGAATAAAAAATTTGTTTTTCTTTTGGCAGAAAGAGAAATGCTCTAAGAGCACACAATTTTGGAAGGTTGCCCGATTGAATATGATGACTTGCACTTGTGTATCATAATTCCTGAGCACAGACTTTGAGAACTTTCTGAGCATCCCTCCTGTTGACTTATCATTCCTATATCCTTTCCTAGTTATTCAGAAGTAGTATTGCTTCCTATACCTCATGTGTGCAGTAGATAATTTCATGTACCAACCTGGAATCAACTAGTTAGGCATGGTTTTACTTGTATCTTATCATTCTACCATATCCTTACGGACAACCTGCTCCCACGTCTCCTTTGGTCTCCCCCTGCGCCGGGAGCTTCCAACCACCTGCATTCCTGTAATGGATCTAACAAGTTCCTCCTCGCATTACATGGCCATACCACCCCCGTTGCCAAGCTACCTCTAATATACTCGTTCCTAATTCTATCGTCTCTCGACACCCCACTCATGTATCACAGCATTCGCATCTCGGCTACTTGCATTCTATTTAGTGGCTCTTCCTTGTTGTTTGTGTTTTAGGGCCCTTCAACTACAAGGTCATTAGAGCCCCGTGCAGAGATTGCACAGACACTACACTAATGGGACGATTTTTGGGTATTAACAGTACCCAGTTTTCCCAAGTGGCCACTCATGTTAGTAACAGCTGGGGTTGCGTTGCTTAACTTCAGTGATCGGACGAGAACTGGTGTGTCCAACGCAATTTGCCGCTCTCATGTCTGTTCCTCACTGCACAACACCCTGCTCCATATAGTATAATTGGCCTAACCAATGCCCTGTAAAACTTCCTTTTCAACTTTACTGGGACCCTCCTATCACACAGGACTCCACTTGCTTGTTTCCTATTCAAGCATCCCCCGTTGATTCTATGGTCACATCTGAGTCTACTTTTACCATTTAAAATTACTGTAGTTTATTTAGATGAAAAATAAACTGCTGCCCGTTAAGCGTATGACTGTCGATTATTTACTGTATAGTCTAATAATTATTTTAACTTGTTCCCGTGGATATTTTTAAATAGGGAGAATGAGTCAATCAGGTGTGAAGTCCAGTTCTCTAGTAACAGGGGAACGCCCTGGCAACTATTACTCATCTCCTAATCGCTCCCTAGACCTCCACCTCAATCTAATTATTGTGTCCCATATATTTGAATATAGGCCGGGGTGGGAATTTTTTTTTCGTTAATACGAGCCGCATGCATTTTTGAAAGTTTAAGTGGATCAGAAAATGTTTTATGAATGTATTTATAAAATATCATCATCATCATCATCATCATCTCACCCTTCTCCCGCCTGTGGCGGGGTCGGGTCTGCAGGTTCTCATCCTCCACTCCCTCCTATCCCCCACAATGTCCCCCTCCACCCCACACTTCTCCATGTCCTTCAGCACCACCTGCTCCCACGTCCGCTTTGGCCTTCCCCTACCTCTGGCGCCCCCAACCACATGCCCACCCATAATGGATCTAATAAGCTCCTCCTCCTCTCTCCTCATTACATGCCCATACCACCTCAACCGCCTCTCCCTCATCTTCTCTGCAATGTCTACCACCCCCAGGCTCCCTCTAACATAATCATTTCTTACTCTGTCGGCTTGTGACACCCCAGTCATGTAGCGCAGCATACGCATCTCAGCCACTTGCATTCTCCTTTCATGGTTCTTCCGAGCCGCCCAACACTCTGAGCCATACAGCATGGCAGGCCTGACGACCGTTCTGTACACTTTGCCTTTCAACTTTATCGGGACCCGGCGGTCGCACAGGACTCCACTAGCCTGCCTCCACTTCAGCCATCCTGCATTAATCCTATTGGTTACGTCTGAGTCGATCTCCCCATTGCTCTGGAAAACTGATCCTAAGTAACGAAACTGTTGCACTGCTGGTATATCCTCCCCCTCACAACGGATCTCACCCCCTTGCCCCTGGCCGCTAAAATTGAAAGCTAGGTACTCTCTTATTCATGTTTACTTTGAGATCCCCTCTTTCCATTGCTGTCTTAATGTCCTGTAGGCCCTTTTGTGCATCCTCCTTGGACGCCTCAAGCTTTCCCACATCGTCAGCGAATACTAGGCACTGAGAGGCCCAATCCCCTATCCCCGTCAGCAGCTCATCCATTACCAGAGTGAATAGATACGGGCTAAGTGCTGACCCTTGATGCACACCAACCTGCACGTTGAAGCCTGCAGTGTTTCCCCACTCTGTCCTCACCCTAGCAATGGCACCCTCATATATATCCTGCACTATCCTAATATGGCCTTCATCAACCCCCTTCTTGTATTTATAAAATATGAATAATAAAAAATACAATTGTACAGTAGTAATCCTACTCACCAAACCACAATAAGTGTAACCTCTGTTGAAGAAGTAAAAACCTGGTAACTATTTGGGCACACAATGCATATGAATGTTAGACGAGATATATCCCTAGTAACCTACTTTAAAGGCTAGGAAAAATGGCAATGAATGTAAAGTGCATTGTCTGAAGCCGTACAGAATAGCTTTGGGGTTCGGATCTGCCCATCGTTGATATAGGGGATTATAGGCTATACTGTCGTGTATAGCATGATTACGGGATTACTTTCATGGGTTGGGGAGAAAGCCGAGTAGCCATAACAGGACGAACCCTTAAGAGGCTGCTCGCGGGAGATGAGGAGGTAAGTGTAGAGGACGTAGGAGAGGGGAAATTTGCAGCACCCAACGTTCTTTACCAACCACCGATGTTGGTACTAACGTGGGCTTGCGCAGTAACTGCAGTGATCTCACGAGAACTGGTGTGTCCAACGCAACTGTTGTATTTCATCTGAGGTACAACAAAGCAACTTCTAACCCTTTTCTCGCCTATGGCAGGGTCGGGTACCATTTTCTCTCTGAATGGACACAAGGGCGATGTATTGGACAGTGTTTTTTTTCCACAGGTGTTCTGTTCTACAGGTTCACTTCATCTAAAATGTGTTTAGGAGATTGTCTGTATGCTGATAAAATGTTTTTCTTATGCAGTTTGTGTTCACCACCTTTTGGGCATTGTTTTTAACCAATCGAGAACTAGTATTTCCTCTGATTTTTGATTCGTTTTTTCCAACATGGCTAAATCATATAATGGTACGTTTGAATCCAGATATATTTTCTCCGTTGGCTCTTGTCTCTAAATTCATTATAAAACAAGTGATCTCTTTTTCTCCCCTGACAATATTCCTCTTAGCATACACTAATTTTTCCGGGTGTTATGATAGAAATGATTTATGTGCATCATCATTATCCATCTCGGACTAAAAGTATATCGATTCTGGCCATCTTCGTTGTTCTGTACCTGAGTTGGTAAGACAATATCAATATGGCTGACTTATTAACACTGTTAATGTTTTGAATTTTTAAAATTATAGATGCTATTTTATTTTTAGGACTTTTCTTATCGCATATTTGTGGCAGTTCTGGACGTATCCTGTTTTGGAAGTCCTAAACTGGTGGCAAAGATTGGTCTTTATGTTTGTATGTGTCACGTTTGTCTCAATATTTTATTATATTGGCGAGATACTAAATCGTACGTTGTGGGGTAAGTACAAATTGATATTTATATCATTTCAAAGTCTATTAGTTGCAATTTTATACCTCTGTTTTTGTAATATTATAATTAGTTAAGAAACATGTAATAGCGATTTGATCGCTGCTGTGGTTCTTTTTAGTGTGAAGGCTAATGACATTCATTGTTATTTGTAAACAGCAAAAGCATCTGTTGGCGGCTCTCGAAAAAAGACTCATGCAAAAAGAAAGTGATGATTTCTAAGAAGAAATATATGAGAGAGACATACTGAGATTTCCAGAAAATGCAAATATCAGTGTTTCTTGTCATCATGAATTCTATAAAAATGTAACCAGACTTTTATACATTCACATTCTGCATCCAAAAAATTAGTACAATTAATTGACGTTTTTGTCAAATATATCTAAAGCCTGGTATACACGTAACGTTCTGCCATCAGTCTTGCAAGATCTGCAAAGACTGACACAAATCGTGTGGCTACACAGCTCAAACTTTTGCCCACACTTTTGCTCAGTCGTTCAGAGTCTGTACGTCGTTAACAGTGGTCCTGGGAGTGGTTACTGAAGAGAGGGACATTCTCCCATGTGAATGTTCTCCGAGAACTACAGCAGGAACCAGAAGATTGGCGCAATTATTTGCGTATGAATCTAGACACGCACTGTAAATTGTTAACGCTGGTAACCCCAAAAATAGAAAACCAAGACATTGGCATGAGGATGGCTGTCAGCCCCCAGAGTGTATGCCAGAATGTTTGTCTGTTGCAGTAAAAATCCTTTGATTTTACTTGCCAGAGGCAAGGAAAGCTCAGTTTGACAATCTTGCATGTACACAAAACTCTGGCCCATCAGTCTTTTGAAAGGTTTGTCCAACCTCTTCAGTTCATTCAAGACCTCCAACTTGCTGTCCAAACGTAACATTTTGTTTGTCAAATCTAGCATGATCATGCAAGACTAACGAAAAAAACGTTACGTGTATACCAGGCTTAACTCTACTGATCAGGGATGACTAGTGGCAAATGGAACTCAACGGCCAAAGGGATCTATTATGCAATTTGTAATTTAACAATTAAAATGTTTTAACTATCACGTTTAAATTATTATTTGTACTTGGGGAGGTTCCTGCTTTTCAAACTTTTGCAAATTGTTTTTGCATCCATTGTGGAAAGTACGTGCAATACTAATACTGTATAGATTGTAGTTCATTGTATTATTTTCGTACCCACCCCTCATCGGCCTCCTAGGATCGAACCATGTGCTCAAAGGGGATGACGGCACTAATTTCACCGCCAAGATCGTCATACAAAAGGACTGTGCCAGGACCCCTCCATCAGGAAATAGAGTGGAAACCAGCCTAACAGAGAATAGCAACTCCTAACCCTTTTCCCGCCTATGGCAGGGCCGGGTACCCATCTTGTCCCTCTGGATGGACACAAGGACGATATATTGTTCTTTTCTGCAACCGGTTGCCGACCAAAGCTGCAACCCCTATGCTTATGTATCGTCTACTGTTCGTTGGAGAATTCCACCGACGCCAGGGGCGAGCTCCTACACTTGGAAAGTTTGTCTCATCTACCCGTTGTATAGTAGAGAGGGTTCTTTTACGCGCAAATGCCACCGTACCAGGGGCGTTCCGAGGGTATTCTGCGCCCGGGGACAAAGACCGAAATCTGCGCCCGGGGACAAAGACCGAAATCTGCGCCCTCTGGCACCCTCTAAACTTAATGCGCTCCCTGTCTTCTGCGCCTGGAGACATCTGTCCCCCCATATCTCCCACCAGGTCCCCGCCCACTGCCATGTCCTTACGGACAACCTGATCCCACGTCTGCTTTGGTCTTCCCCTACCCCGGGTGCTTCCAACCACCTGCATTAACATGATGGACCAAACGGGCTCTTCTCTTCACTTTGCATGCCTATACCACCTCAATGTACTCGGGAGCGGATTATTGCGTTGGGTACACCACTCCTCGTCTGATCACTGAAGTTAAGCAACACAACCCCAACTAGTACTAGCATGGATGGCCGCTTGGGTAAACT
This sequence comes from Trigoniulus corallinus, assembly GCA_013389805.1. Classification (NCBI taxonomy): domain Eukaryota; kingdom Metazoa; phylum Arthropoda; class Diplopoda; order Spirobolida; family Trigoniulidae; genus Trigoniulus; species Trigoniulus corallinus. The sequence continues at coordinate 38,524,923 of JAAFCE010008833.1, read as the reverse complement.
GGGTACCGGTAATACTCAAAAATCATCACATTAGTGTAGTGTTTGTGCAGTCTGTGCTTTAGAACTATGCAGTGGATGGGGCTCTAATGATCTTGTAGTTGAAGGACCCGTCTATCTCCCACCAGGTCCCCGTCCACCCCACACACTACCACATCCTTACACGAGCGGCAAGTTGCGTTGGACACACCAGTTCTCGTCTGATCACTGAAGTTAAGCAACGCGAACCCAGTTAGTACTGACATGGGTGGTCGCTCGGGAAAGCTGGGTACTGCTAATACCCAATAATCGTCGCATTAGTGTAGTGTCTGTGCAGTCTATGCATTAGAACTATGCAGTGGATGGGTCTCTAATGACCTTAAACGCCAACAAACAACGGGTCTCTAATGACCTTGTAGTTGACGGGACCTTAAACACAAACAAAAAAAAAGCCAACAAACAACAACAACACATCCTTACGGACAATCTGCTCCCGCGTCTGTTTTGGTCTACCCCTGCTCCGGGTGCTTCCAACCACCTGCTTTCCTGTAATGGACCTAACGAGCTCCTCCTCCCCTCCTCGCATTACGTGTCCCGACCACCTCAACCTACTCCCTCATTTTTTCCGCGATGTCTTCCACCCCCAAGCTATCTCTAATATACAGTACTCATTCCTAATTCTATCAGCTCTTGACACCCTACTCATGTACCGCAGCATTCGCACCTCGGCTACTTGCATCCTAATTATTCATCTCTTCCTCACCGCCCAGCACTCTGATCCATATAGCATAGCTGGCCTAACCACTGCCTTGTAAAACTTGATCTCAATCGAGGAAATGAGGAAGACAAAAGTTAATTGCAGTTGTTGAAGATTTCCCCTAGTGGTTAGTTTCAGTGTTATGTACAGTATGCTATTTGAAGGTTGGTTGCAACAGGTGAACAGTGTGAAGGTGAACGGGATTGATACATTCGGAAATTGTTGTGTTTTCTTGCTGTCTACGTGGCTAAAATGATTTCTTAAGTGTTTCAACTTACGCTAGACATAATGAGTAAGTATCATGGAATATTTTTAGAGTGTAGAGTAAACTCGAAGAAAATAATTTACTGTGCCAAACGTTGGAGACACTATTTACTTGCAGCAGCTGGCCCGCTCTATCTTAGCTCCTCTTCCGTCAAACATGTCAAATTCACTTTTCTTCTGTGCGCTATTTTCTCAAAAGTTGAGCATTCCCCTTTCCCTCATCAGTCAGAAAAGTTTGAGTGGTTATTTATCGTTAAGCCCTTATTGGCCCACGTTGGTGAATTTCGTCTGCGAGTTCTACCCATCCACACTGGCAGACCCCATATTCTGGCATATCCCTTTACAATTTTCATGGATCCACCCCTGATCATTAATCCCGCACTCATCCTCCCACAGTCGATATTCTTCACTGCTTTCAAATTGTGTGTGTAGCATACAGGCGCAGATCTACATAGGGACTAACATAGGGAATAACAAGGGCCCACAAAAATTGAATTAGGCCCTAACATACATTTTCAATGCATTTTGATTAACAGTGAGCCCTTTTTATATTAGTTAAAAACAGTTTATATTAATAATATAATAATAATGATTATTTATAGCAGGGGTGGCCAACTTTTGTGTACATAAGATCTACTTTTTATCTTAAAGTGTCGCGATCGACTTGTTGTTATAGACGTAGTCAAAGTGGGGAGGGAGAGGTTCGACACTGGACCCACCTCGGTCTAGAATCGAACCTAGAACCACTGACGCAGACAGAAACACTGAGCCACTACGTCACCGAGGTGGGTCTTAAGTCAACACATCGTGAGTGATCGACCAAATTTGGTTTTGCGATCGACTTGTTGGCCACCCCTGATTTATAGCATTGTTTGTTTTGTGTTAATGAATGTCACGTTACTGGACTTCAATAAGCCCTAGGCCCCGAAAAAACCTAGATCCGCCCTTTGTAGCACAGACTTAAAAGCACGTCATGTGTACTTTTCAATAAGCAGCATAAGTTGAAAACTTTAAAAACTCTTCATGGGTTGAAGGGCCCTGAAACACCAAGGAAGCAAAATTTAAAAACTTTCACCACTTTTTTGACGTAGATGCTTTCTGGAAAACCGTCTTTCCTTAAGTTCATGCTAGTTTATTTTTAAATTAATTGTAAATTAACTCTATAACTGGGAAGTATTGGGATTTCAGTTGATGGACAGTCATACAGCGTCTCCAAGAAAGAAGAAAAACGACCACTTCACGGATACACCACTTCGCACTCATCCTTGTGTGCACCATATGGGAAAGGATTTAATATCATAGTTTTTAGTTTCTTATTAATTGCGGTATGCATTACTGGTGCTCTCATTGCCGATGTCTTGTATTATAAAAATGTGGTAAGTACTGTCCTGGTTTCATTGAATAACCATAGGCCGGGATGTCAAGTTGTACAGTAGGCATATACAACAGTCAAATATATTTCTAGGCCGATATTCCCAACATTGCGTTGATTACCAGTAATAAACAATGTGGTGCAATTGGAATGAAGATTCTACAAGACGGAGGCTCAGCTGTAGATGCAGCAGTTGCGGTACAACTTTGTTTAGGAGTGACGATGCCACATTTGACAGGAATTGGAGGGTGAGTATCGATCCGGACAAATTTGAACAACAGATCTTAGAAGAGGCTGATGGTTTCTTTGAGAACGTTGTGTATGTCACTTGTGCGTAAACCGACCTCTTTCTACTGGGAACAAATTTACACGAAGATTGACAACGTCCCCATGTAGGAATGGACACAGGCAACATCCCGACTTTAGCTTCCTGCAGGTTTGAAGGCTCACTTTGATTTGAGAAGGGAGCGGCAAATTGCATTGGACACACCACTTCTCGTCTGATCACTGATGTTAAGCAACGCAACCCCAGCTAGTACTGACATGGGTGGCCGCTTGGGAAAACTGGGTACAGCTAATCCCTAAAAATCGTCACATTAGTGTAGTGTCTGTACAGTCTCTGCATTAGAACTACACAGTAGACGGGGCTCTAATGGCCTGGTAGTTGAAGGGCCCTAAAAGAACAACGAACAAAAATTGATCTGAGAAAGTTGTGCGACTTGGTCGGAGTCGGCATTGCGTACTTTGAACTCAACAGGCAAACACTCGTTATCAATTAGTTGGTGCTCTTGGGTCAAATTGTTTAATTTTAGCCCTGGATAACACCATGTAACAGACCCCGTCAGGTAACAATTATGAGGTGTAGATTTAAATTGCATGTGATTGTGTTTTGTTTTTTTTAGTGGTGGTATCATGCATGTTTACAAACAAGGCAACTCTGAAGATGGGACAATAATTAACTTTAAGGAAGCGGTGCCCAGTAACGCTAGTTTACCAGTGCCTGGTGAATGGTCATTCGAAAAGGTAAAGAATTGACAATTAAGAATGACTTTCATAATGCCACGATATACGAAAGGCTAACGCAACCCCAACTATTACTAGCATGGATGGCCGCTTGGGAACACTGGGTGCTGCTAATACCTACAGATCGTCGTAACGGCGTAGTCTGTGCAGACTCTGCATTAGAACTATCCAGTGGGCGGGGCTCTGATGACCTTCGTAGTTGAAGGGCCATAAAGCACCAACGAAACAGACAAATGAAAGATCAAAAAATTAGCTGTCTGGAAACCTGTTCTTCTTTCCCTTTTATTTTATGCCCTAACTCAGTGCCGTAACAGGGGTATGAAGCGCCTGTGGCAAGTGTCTAACTTTCGCTTGCCCGTAACCCAATAATGACAAAAAACTTAAACATTTTGCGCCCCAAACCCAGTTGCGCCCGTGGCGGCCGCCTACTTCGCCACGCCCTCGTTACGGCCCTGCCCTAACTATAAAAATGTTACTCTGAATTCACCAGACAATATTTACCAGAAGATAACTAACAATTATTTAGAAGTCAGAAATAATAATTGCACCTATATCTTTGATGTTCGAAACTTGCAAAGTTGTCATGATAGGCTTCACATACAGTCAGTGCCAGATTTACCACTAGGCTAACTAGGCTGAAGCCTAGGACCTCAGCATTTAGCGGGCTTCAAAACTTAAGAAAAGGGCCTCAAAACTGAAATAGCCTAGGGCCTCTCAATATCGAAATCCGGCACTGCATACAGTATATATGTATATTTTATCAGTGCCGGATGTCTGAAAGATAGAATGGACCCCCATATGGACCTCAAGAGGGCATAGTGAACAATAACCCAACTATGGATATGCAAATAAAGTATACGAAAGTTTCGAGCATGGCCTGGTTGCTTGGTATGGCCTGCCTGCCCTGACCTGCTTGGCATATCCGTAAATCTGGCACTGTAACTTATTCTTAACTGTAAATGTATTAAAGAACACCATGACTGTTTTTAACGGACTTGAATATCAGCATTGTTAAATAAAACGGATATTACCTAACCTTTACTGCAGAATACTGCGAAGATCGGCGTTCCAGGCATGCTTCGAGGACTTTTTAATACACATGCAAAATTTGGAAAATTATCATGGCATCAACTAATTGACCCTTCTATTCATCTGGCAGAAAAGGGGTTCTCCATGTCAGCTTCACTGTGTTAGTAATTTATCAGTATTTCTATTAGTTATCATTTTCAAATTGTGGTGGGAACTTGTGGTGTGATAGGAGGGTCCCATTCTAATTGAAAGGGAAGTTTTACAGGGCAGTGGTTAGGCCCACTAGGCTATATGGATCAGAGTGTTGGACAGTGAGGAAGAGCCACGTCAATTGAATGCAAGTAGCCGAGTGGCGTGTCGAGAGCTGATAGTCAGGAATGAGTATATTAGAGGTAGCCTGGAGGTGGGGGACATTGCGGAAATGATGAGGAAGAGTAGGTCGGGGTGGTATGGACATGTAATGAGAAGAGGGGAGGAGGAGCTCGTTAGGTCCATTTCAGGAATGCAGGTGGTTGAAAGCACCCGGGGCAGGGGAAGACCGAAGCAAACGTAGGAGCAGGATGTCGTAAGGATATGGTAGTGTGCGGGGTGGACGGGGACCTGTTGGGAGATAGGCGGGAGTAGAGGGCTAGAACCCGCAGATCCGACCCTGCCACAGGCGGGATAAGGGCATGATGATGATGGGAACTTATTATTTAAAATTTTTTTAACTTTTTTAGATGATGCTGTTCTTCAACAACAGTCATTTCTCCATCCAACCTTGCAAAATCTCTTCGTGCCTAATGGAGTAGTTTCTGGTGTTGGTGAAATGATAGTGTGGAAAACAATGGCGGCAACATTAAGGATTATAGCTAACGAAGGATCTGATGGTATTAATTTAGCAAAAAAAACCGCTGTTGTAGTATAATAATAATTATTAGTTAGTAATGAATATAATTTGCACTTCTTTAGCGTTGTATAATGGCTCTCTCACCACGCCTCTGTTGCAAGACGTCCAAGAAGCTGGAGAAATGTTAACATGGGAGGACTTAATAAATTATCGAGTCACTATGGACGCACCATCATCAATTGAATTTCGAAGTTAGTAAATACATAATGTTAAATTCCGTTTGAAAATTTTGAACTCATGGTGGCCTGATGTCACAGACGGTGGGTAAAACCGTCTTCTGGGTAACCCCTTCTGATACCAGTGGCATAATGAGGCTTGGTGTCACCCGGTGCGGTAAATCCTGGTGTCGCCTCTCCCTCCACACATACTCCGGTCACCAAAATTTGCATTCATTCATCATTATACCCTCATCCCGCCTGTCTGCGGGTTCTAGCCCTCCACTCCCTCTATCTCCCACCAGGTCCCCGTCCACCCCACACACTGTCATATCCTTATGGACAACCTGCTCCCACGTCAGCTTCGGTCTCTCCCTACCCCGGGTGCTACCGACCACCTGCATTCCTGGTATGGCCCTAACGAGCTCCTCCTCCCCTTTTCTCATTACGTGTCCATACCACCTCAGCCTATTCTCCCGCATTTTTTCGGCGATGTCCACCACCCCCAGGCTACCTCTGATATACTCATTTCTGATTCTATCAGCTCTCGACACGCCACTCATGTACCGCAGCGTTCGCATCTCGGCTACTTGCATTCTATTGGCGTGACTCTTCCTCACTGCCCAACACTCTGATCCATATAGCATAGCTGGCCTAACCACTGCCCTGTAAAACTTCCCTTTCAACTTGATTGGGACTCTTGTAACGCACAGGACTCCACTTGCCTGTCTCCACTTCAACTATCACCCATTGATTCTATTGTCGTTGTTGTTGACGTTTTAGGGCCCGTCGACTACAATGGTCATTAGTGCCCACATTGATTCTATGGGTCACATCCGAGTTTAATTATGAGACCCAGACAATACAATATAATAATTATTTCAGATTGGCGTTTATATCTTCCTCGTTTGCCCATTGGAGGACTAGCAATGTCGACAACACTGAAGATACTTGAGGGCATTGTTGACCCGTCGCAAGAATACAGTGTTGCTTTCCTGTCTCATGCTGTTATTCAGGTATGCTGTAACAATGCACGAACTTACAGTGTGAATTTGATTGCGGCAATGTCCTTTTTTTCTGTATCAGGCCACAAAGTTTGCTTTGGCAGCCGTTACTCAATTGATCGAAGGTCTGGAAGAGAATGAGAACATCTTGAAGAAATCTGAAGTGTTTTTTAGGTATCTTACCGAAACATTTTATTGTTCGTAAGAATGCCAGTAGCCGAGATGCGAAGGCTGCGGTATATGACCGGGGTGTCCAGAGCTGAACGGAATGAGTATATTAGAGGTAGCCTGGGGGTGAGGGACATCGCGGAAATGATGAGGGAGAGTGAGTCTGGGTGGTACACACGTAATGAGAAGAGGGGAGAGGAGCTCGTTAGGTCCATTTCAGGAATGTAGGCGGTTGGAAGAACCCGGGGCAGGGGGAGACCAAAACAGACGCGGGAGCAGGTTGTTCGTAAGGATATGGTAGTATGTGGAGTGGACGGTGACCTGGTGGGAGATAGACGGGAGTGGAAGGCTAGAACTCGCAGACCCGACCCCGCCACAGGCGGGATAAGGGTATGATAATGATATGTTGGATTGTAGATTTCATTTGTTAGGTTCATAACCAGGAATGGTTCTTCTCCTAATTTTATTAGTGTTATTGTTGAATTCTTGTTGATTTTGGAATTTTCTGACTCTATTTCAGTGACACTTATTTAAGTAATGTAAGGCAACAAATTGCCAGAAATGATTCTAGTTTTTTGCAAGGAATCCCTGACGTGCGTTCACCAGCAACTGCTGTAACACTAGCTTATGATTACGACCGGCAGGTTGCAGTTATTATAAGGTGAGCATTTTCTTTTCCTCTTCCTGTGTGTTTTAAGTGCAAATATGTTCATTAGTTTGCGGCTTTGTGTTGCAGTGGTCTTGGTAGTTCCTTTGGATCTCAAATAGTAACTTCCTCTGGAATTATAATGAATGACGCACTAATGGACATGACTTATCGTTATGTGAAGGTACAGATACTTCTAATTAAAATGTATATACTGTTTTTGCACCGGTCTGTAGTGGTTAATGAAGCACAATTTTTAGCCAGATTTTAATACGACAACCCTCTATTCATCATCCACAATGGTTCCTGTAATTTTCATAAATGGAAATGATGATTGTGATAATATCTTTGCTGCGGGAAGTGGAGACTTCCAGATGCTAATTCAGCTTTTACTCAACTTAAATTATTCGGCACCTGTGTTGACGGCCGCTAAAGTTCCACGATTCAAAGTCTTTTTACAAGACTTGCAAGGCGATGTTGGATTCCTTGGTATGATGAAAATTCTTTTGAATAATTTCTCCCTATTACATTACCTAAAATATTTGAAACAAGAAGCATAACTACAATATGCAGTGGTTTTCCTTGTAATAAGCCCTAATAATAAGTAGAGCCTAGGTGGTGGACACTGTCCATCAAAGAGGGTTAGTTCCGAAAAGGGACACTAAGAATAACCCTAGGGAAATTTGAAGTGGAGAAGATACACATCTGGGCAAGAAGACAAGGTGGTGGTATAAGAAAGCAAGTAGTTAGGAAGACTGATGAGATAGCAAATGGAGACTTTTGCCTGCATGACGAGTTGGGCGATATCACCCCTCGGGGACAAAAGAGAGGCCCAAGAGTGTGGTAATTAATAGTACGTCATACCATGTGACTATGGGAAATATTTGAGAAAATGCTCAAGTCAGCACTAGAACAAATCAGCAGTTGTCCCATGCCATTTTCATTGATTTGGAGAATTCTTATGATACGGTGCGCAGGGGTTGCTGTAGGACAGGTTTGTAAGTTAACTCAGGACATGTATGAAGAATCCATATCCAGGGTTAAGATCACATGGGAAATATATGTGCTTTTAATGCCAGGGTGTACCATGGCTCAGCACACGGTCCTTGATTTATTCATATTAGCGACGGACGAATTGTTGTACTAACTGCTGGAAGGGGATTTACTCCAAAGTGCATGCTACTTGCAGCTGTCATTGAGCCCTTATTGGCTCCAGGGCTGAAGTAGAGAAAACATTGGACGATTTCAGTTCCTTTTTACTTATTTTTTTTCGTTATGCATTGTAAAGATTTGTTTACGTTTCTCAAGGAATTAATTTAACCACCTTGTATTTATGCAGAAAATGTCAGCAGTCCATTGGAAATTGCAGAATTGGAGAATTTGGGACACAAAGTTTTTCAGTCCAACCAAATAGTTGATTCTATTAGTATTTTTAAAAAAGAAAAACTGCATCTGGAAACATTCACTGATGATAAAGGTGGTTTTCGTGGTGTTAAATAAAATGTAGATACCAAATTTAGTAATTGTATGGAAGGGAAAATGGATACTTTTAAGCCAACATACAAGGATGCATCAAAATGTTGATGACAGTAAACATGATTACCTCAGTGGCGATCGTGGTGGACTTCTTTGGGTGCTGATGGCTAGGACACGCATCAATTTTTGAAAACAATGTTCATTTAACCGATGACTCATTTCTTTAACCATTGATCATTAGTCTCCTAGATTGGAACTGACATTTTAATGTGATAACTTTGATCGCAATCGCCAACAGAGTGGTTGAGTACAATGTCTTAAGGTTCCCATACACTGTCAGTTTCCTCTTCAGTTCTAACTGTGCAATGGAAACTGTGCAGAAATGTCTTCAGTTGAAAATTAGAGAGATTTGGCAACACGCACATAGCTGTGAACTTTGTTTTCATTGGCAATGAACAAAATTTAATGAATTGTTACTGTTAATGACTGGTGGTCTGAGTTTCGGTCTTTAGATGACGACACCCACATGAAGGCAAAGTTCAACTGCAGTTAGATCTTTTGCCACTCCAAAAGAAAAGCAACTCCTAACCCTTTTCCGCCTATGGCAAGGTCGGGTACCCATCTTGTCCCTCTGAATGGACACAAGGGCGATATACTGGACAGTTTTTCCACAGCTGGTTTCCGACCAAAGCTGTACCGCCTATGCTTTTTTTTATCGTCAGTCTACTGTTCGTTTTGGGGGGGATTCCACCGACACCAGGAAATTTTGCCTCATCTATCCGTTGAGTAGTAGAGAGGGTTCGTTTACGCGAAAATACCATCGTACACCACACGGGACCTCGGTTTTACTTCTCATCCGAAAGAATACGCACTCGGGGCCTCTCTGTCGCCCGAAAGAGGCCAACCCACCTCGGTCCAGTATCGCATTTAGAGCTAATGACACAGTTACCGAGCGTGCTACCCACTGCACCAATCAAAGATCCACAGTTCGAAATTTCAACAGTACAATCGATGAGATTTTCCCATGCACGTATGTTCTAACTGCACAGTTAGCAGTGAAGATGAAACTGACGGTGTATGGGGGCCTTTGACACATCCCAGTCATTGGCATTTGTGTTTTTGAGTTCGTAAGAAAAATACAATCCTGTAATACAAATAATTGCATTGATATAACTCTTAACGAAGGGTTTTTTTAATTTCTGCTGACAAGCAATAAACAAAAAAAAAATAGTTGTCACTATATTCTCATTGTAGTCTCAAAGTATATCACAAAGCCATAGTGCACCAACAGAACATTTAAATACATTTGATGTTTAAACCTCTGTATTTCAAATTATTAATGCGCTCTTGTGCGTGCGACATCGTAGATTTTGCTACTGTGAACGAACAGCACTAGCTTCAGGTCGGCAGCACTTATACTGGCTTTAGTATTCTTGGCAAAAGTGAAATTAAACGTTAATTATATTTAAATTTGACTTTATCGTAAATCACAACAATATCAAATGCATTCATTTAAGGGCAAGTACTTATGTATCGACAAACCTTCACCACATTGATTTTAGCTAGACGTTTTTAAAGGCTTAATGTATTGGTGGCACCAATACAAATTCATACAGTTGAAAAAAGCAGCACATCACATTACTTTCAGATGCTCCATTTTTTGAGAGACTACCTCTACATCAGGTGTTGGACAGCTTAAACTATCATCTGGCATCAACATTGATAAATTAATAGCTTCTATATCATCTAAAGATCGTGAGCGCACTAAATTAGTTGAACTGTCTATAGTCGGCTTTTCAGGACTTCCAGGATTTGACCTATTTCCTCCATCATTTGATGAAACTTCGTTAGAGGTATTACAACAATTTGTCAGTCCTCTGTTCTCCAATCGATGCATCCAGGGAAACTCGTATGGTCTATGAAACCGTAATCTAAATCGGTTCAGCTTGGGCTTGGCTTCTTTCCGTTGAATTGATAAGATGCCTAGTGTAGATGTGCCAAGATCATTTCTCGAGTTAATATCTACATCTATGTGTGAATGAAGGACTCCTTTGGAATTTGGATTCAACCCACACTTCCAACTGCTAGCAAAATTAGTCACATAGTTGGAATTCATGTGCAAAACACAATACCGTTTTTTTAAACATAAAGAAGTGCTGCTGCATTCTGCACGCTTCAACTGAGCCAATTTTTTAGCAGAGGCTGCTGCTTTTTCTTCCAGATATTGTTTTCGCGAATTCGTAATAGCACTTAACATGCCTAGCTCATGTAATGCCGCATTCAAACGGACAACATCGACTTCATTAGGATCGTGCACCGTGGTAGGTTTTTCAATCGGCGATGTTGAACAACAGTAAATAAGGGTTTCGTTTTGCGTTGTCGAAGACATCTGCAACAGGTTGGTACGTGTGATTTATTGTTGTAATCTTTCCTATACAACTAGCATCTAATCAACTACCGGAAAAAAATATCACGAGTGTATTATCAATAAGTACCTCTTACAGCCAATCTGAAATAATTTAAATTCGTTATAAGTATTTTAAAAATCATAGAATTCTATTAATTAACTGCAGTTATATACCTACTTGTTCATTCTGTCTGTTTGTCAATTACATACATTCCCAACAATACAGTCAAATAAACAATTAGCACCATTACAAATAGGTTCGGAATACTGCTTTCAAAGTACAACTTAAATCAACGGTAACTGTTATAACTAGTTCAACATGTTAACGCATATGTCCAATTCAGTTGATAACGTATTCACATAGCGCCCCTGCAATACTCTGGAAATTGCAACGGCGCTTCCGAAGCATTTGTGGACTGGAATGTTAGGATCGATTCCCACTGCGTCACACGATATGTAATAGCGCGGTAAAGTTTAATTATTGTATAATTCATGTAATATGACATCCTGAACGTTAAACAATTGGTAAAAGATTGGGGGTACTTCAGGTAATCTACAGAAGAGTACTTGGATAATGTCTTTTATGTAGCCCATCATACACCATAGTTTACAGCAGCGGTTCTCAACTGGGGCTCAGTAGCAGGATTTTTGGGGCTTCTAGGTACCAAGCGCTGAGGATGCCTGGGGCACCACAAACACCACCCGTCTATCTATAGCTCTAGGTGTGGTTTGCTTGAGAAAATACAATTGTTTCATTTTGAACTTGTGCGTCTCACGTCTCCCTACACTGGACTCGGCTCGAGGTTTCTCTTCTCTGCCGTAGCAGTGTTGATCGTTGTCCAGCGAAGGACAAATGGTTAAAAACTGGAACAAGAACTTGTTCCAGAGATCCTTCAAGTGTTTCATTTTTCAATATTGCTTGAATCAAAAAGGGGCTCCGCAACTCCAACCGGGTTGAGAACCGCTGGTCTACAGTATGTCTCGTCCACAAGATAACGAGATTTTCTTAGAAACACTTACTAACTAGTCCAATTCAATAACTGTTCTGTTAAAACTAGTACCCTACATAAACTGTACAATATCTCAAGGAAAAGTGCTGCTTAAAGCCTTCCGAGGTCCTATAAAGTTTTGACTACGATAATTCTTGTCGCTAGGGGGAACATCGCACTACAATGGATCAGATGATAATTTGAAGTAGCAAGTCTTTCGATTGGAGAAACAGACTTTTGAGTCGTCTGCTGTTTAGATGGCGTTTGTGCGGGAGATAGAATTGCTCTCAGAGTCGTTAATACAACATATTACTGCATTAAAGGTAAATATCTCAAAATTGCTAATTAGGTCAATTATCAAATAAAGTCTTGAGCTTCATTAAGTTCTTGCAATTCTATGAAGTCGTACTTTTAAAGATGCAGACGTATTATAAGGGTGTTAATGATGTGTGGATGTGTCTGTCGGGTTATAATAGTCGTGTATGTGGAAATAACAAAATATAAAGCCAGTTTAGTACTTTGTTGGGATGGCCTGCACCCGAAAACATTTTGTTGAGCGTAACGGAAATTCATTATGATGATGATTTCATTTCTTTCAGCACGGGGAGCAGTTCGAACAATTGAAAGATCATGTAATAGGACAGCTTATTCATCCGAAATTTCCTGATGTTGACAAGTATAAAGTTTTGAGGACTATTGATGGGTATAGTTTAAAAGTTCTTGCTCCTTGGTTTAGAAGTTAATTAGTTAGACCCAGTCGTTTCCTATTTATTAAAGCTGATTAACTATTGTTCTAACACTATCCGTCCATTTACGAGCAAAGCTCTGTTCGTAGAGAATTTGCATTTCTGGATTGCATCATGTTCGTAGAGAATTTGCATTTCGGATCCTAACAATATCCAGATGTAGAAAGCAACTTGATTTTGATTATCACGTAGGTGGAGTTAGGGTTGATAGGGTTGTAACCCATAAACATCTGGGTATTGTCTTAAATAGTGAGGGTAATTGGAAGGATCACATTAGTAAAGTGATTGGGAGGGCTGGTCAATTCCTTCGTCTGATTAATAGGGTCCTTAGAGATAGCACAAAAGAGGTAAAGGAAACAGCATATATTTCTATGGTACGCCCGATTTTGGAGTATGGCAGTCCAATTTGGTTCCCCTTCAGGCAGGACTTATCTTGGGAGGTTGAAAGGATCCAAAGGAGGGCAGCAAGAATAGTACTTAATAGGTTTTCTCACACAGAGAGGGTATCTGCCATGATTAAGGAACTAGGGTGGGATACATTAAGGCAGAGGCGTATATCTCACAGCATTAGCCTTTTTATAAGACTGCTGCTGCTAGGATGTAATGGACCGTTGGCTGGAAGGGTGTCCCCAGCTGAGTATAAAGGCAGAAAGGATCATCAATATAAATTGAAAGAGGTTAGGGCACAGACAGACTCATACTACTGGTCATTTTTGCCAAGAGTCATTCGACAATGGAATAGCCTTGGTGAGGATAGGGTGGAGGGCTTCATCCAAGGAAGTCCAACAATAGCTGGTATTGTATTAGGGGAGGCTCCTGAATTATAGCTTAGGGTTTTAGGAGTATTATGTTATCATAAGTAGGATTGAGAGTTAGTCTCTCCACTGCCATATTGGCCAATAAGGCTGCTTGCAGCGTATAATATTATAATTAGAACTACATTACTTTTTTACGACAGAATAGCATAAAACTCCAAAAGCAATTAATGGTGCATGATGCTTTGTGTTTTTTAACTGCAGGGTAATGTTTTCTTGCAGCTTATCCTATGTCAATGTTTTCAATCGTAACTTCGTCACCCACTTCCTGCCTAAACCCAGAATGGTTAGAGGTTTTTAAATGACTGCGTCTAATGTGACATTTCTTTCAGCGCCCTATTTGAACTTATAAACGACATACTTGATATTGAATCTATTTTGTAACCCGATTCATCCAAAAAAAAAAGAAAACAACGGTGCCGGTTATGCTTTCTAATGTACAATAGAAAAGGTATAGATATCAAATGATACAGGCCAAAAAGGTGCTGTGCGCAAGCACATAAAAGAGGAAAGAATATATTTAAAATACGGGATCACAATTTACTTTTTAGCCTGTATTTCCAATTTGCTTTCTCACAGATCCGCCCCAATGCAAGGCAAAGTGTGTGACCAATGCACCATGCCCATCCTACTAAGAGCCCGCATTGGTTACACAGGATGCATATATTTTTTAATAAAAATAATGTACATGTCATATCGCACTTAATTATCTATGGCTTTTTACTTGTCTGTTACATCCCTCAAAGGACTATTCAATCTTGATTCGCACATTTCCTCAATATCGAGTTGGCCCTGATTTCTTCCAAACCTAACGAATTGTTGGAAGTTGACATTAAACGCCACATGTATGCATTTTACTCAGGATGTCTTGGTCGTAACTCATCTAGCTGACCTATAAAATACTCAGTATTCATTGATACTGTTTTCTGATATATTTTCAGGTTTTATGAGAGATTCTTTATTCATTCACAAACGTATAAAGCAAATATTTTTCGTTCGTTATGTGATCAGTTATTGTGTAGTCCGTTTTTCAAAGAAAAACATGTTAAGTAAAATAAATGACATCCTATCTAAAGTCTTAAGGAAGTGGTGATTTTAATTTTTAATGTTCTTTAGCCTGATCTCCCGTATGCTGTGTTGTTATTGCTTTTTGAACTTTCTCATAACCCCACTGATGCAAAATACAGTCCATCACACCACGTGTTTAAAAATAAAGTACAAGGTAAATTCATTGGTTACTGACGCTGGCTATGCTCCGTCTTTCTTTTACATTGACATAATTTCTTCTCTATTAGAGGAACCTGTATTAGATAGTGGAGATGATTTGATTCACCAGATGCCTGAAGTAGACTACTCATCGCCATCTGATCTATCGGTCTGTAAAATACCTGCTAATAATTTATATATATTGCATATTTTGCCTATGTATATATTTAAATCTTTTACTTAAGTTTATAACCTCATTTGTCCTGCGAATCTTTCAACGAAATATTATGTTGTGAATCCCCAACCCCTTAATCGTGATGTACTACTATTAGTCATGCTCCACTTCTATTCAGGACTGGTCAGATGATGACGAAAGCACCAAAGTTATCGACCATAGTAAAAATGGCACAAAGTTTTCTTCAGGAGTGTCCTCACGTGTTGGAGTAACACATAGCCAACTCCAAGCGAATTTCACAGCTTTCAACGTAAACGTAATTTACCTACTCAAAATTTAATCTTGCTTGTGGAAGATGCGTGTTATTGGTTCACCCATTATTTAAATTCGCTTCTTTATAAAAAGGCATCATGTAAAAAATCTGTTGAGCATGGCATAGCTGGACGAGCTTGGTTGTACGAGCACTTGCTCGTTCCTTATTGGAGTCAGTGCCGCAAAGCCAAAACTATACCCACGCAAAGCAGTTATTTACCGCCAAATCTGCGCTCAATTTGGTAATTTTCATTCATTCCTGTTATCATAAATGAAGTTTTATATTCTAACTTCTTGCATTTTCAGGGATACATATAATTCTATCGCCTTGTCGTGTGTAAATCCAATTGAAGTATCGGAATTACAAATAATAAGAGAAATCTTATGGTGAGACTCGTAAAGTACAGTACATTGTTTCTTTGCTCCTTCACGAAGTTGCCATTCTATTATTTTTCAGGGTAATAAAGGGACAAAAAGACACGATTTGCTTCCAATACAGTGCCCAGAATGGGTTTTGTGTGAATACTAATTTAGTTGTAACGCACCTTAGCAAGGTGAGGAATTTTGTTCATCAAACTGTAATTCTGAGAAATACGTAAAATATATTTTATCCATTGACAATATCAGGCTTCCGTCTAATTATTTTAGGATGCTTTACACAATTGGTTGTATCCTGTGTGTGAAGTTGGAAATGCCGTTTGGAAGCTGAATCAATTTTCAGAAAGCGTATTAAAATATATGACCACCTGTGATCTTTGCTCCAAGACTGCAATACATGCCGATGCTGTAACAGTCACGCAAACATATCAGGCATATAGTGCTGCTATATCTAATTTGTTGTGTGAATTAGTTCGTTATGTTGGTGAACTGGAGATGACGGTATTGATGTTAAGTAAGCAGATGTTAAGTGACCAGAAGTGTGATTTTTTTTAATACCACAGGGTCTCTGATTTATTTACCTTTGGGTTTCATGCAGAGAGACCAATGTTATTATCCGCTCTTATGGAACGTTTGGACCCATGGTTTCGGAAATTGCTCATCTTGGAACGATTGCATTATGAGGGCATAGAGATGTGCGAATCGAACTGGTCGCCGTGTGCTAAATCAGCGCATCTTTTGAATGTTTTGTATAATGCTGCATTGGAATATAACATCATTAGAAGAGTGTCAAAATCAGAGGTGAGATATACAAAACTAGAGCAGGTTTTGGCAAATAAATTTAAGTAAAACTAGTAGATAAAGATTTAAGTGATATTTTTCATATTTACTGTATTATGTTTATATTTTATTAAGGCCCAGTTAGTGGCTGTATTATTTTTGAAGACAATATCTCCATATGTGGAGATGATGGATTCGTGGATGACCATCAACCAGTTAAATGATCCTTACCAAGAGTTCATCATTTCTTGGTAGCATCATGCTGGTCCGTAAAGTTTAATTTGTAACTATTTCTTGAGAGATTTTCTACTTGTTCAGCAACCATGATGGGAATCACACAGTGGATGAAAAAGCTTGGGATGATGCCGTGGTCTTGCGGTCAGTTCCTTGGATTAATTCGGAGATAGGCTTCGCTTCAGTTTCGTTCTTAGAACCAGTAGTTAAAATCCTAATTATTGCTGGGAAGTCTGTTGAAGTACTACGAAAACTTGGTAGAGTAGATGCTACTATCCAACAAGGTAACTTTTCAAATAAATTTTTTGCGTGTCGTGTCATAGATTCACAATCTAAAATAGTTAGATAATTTGCAGGTGGTAGTCAGTCACTGTATTCTCAAATAGTTAAAAGTTTTAACTTCCGTAACAAAGCAGACCCGGATACGTTTGGCAAGTTAATTAACTGTAAAAGCTCTGCAGCTCCGTCTAAAAAGAGTTTTGATTTCAGTGGACCATATGAAGACAGAATTTTAAGTACCTATTTCAACGAGCATTATTTTGATGATGCGACGAATTATAAATCCTCTGAACTATCACCTGATCCTGGCATCTTGAGGTAAGTGTTGTAGTAGAAAATATCCGGAGACGGTCATGGGTCGTAAATTGTTTGTTACTCATATCTCGTCATTGAGTGTCTGACTTTTGTTAGGATAGGATTGTTTTTATTTACATAACTTCCCATTTTCAATTATTTGTTATTATATTGGTCTGTGGCATTTTGAGTGTGAATCTTGCATACGAATCGGCATAAGAATGTTGAATATGGCATTGTTTATTAATGCACAGCTGGGATTTTGATGTTGATGAACATCGGTGCTTGGACAGCATCCTGCATAGCACGTTGACTTCATATGTTTTGAGGCAATATCATTATGTCTGTAGAAAACTGGTTGATATCTTGAACAGCGAGTATGATTTGAAAGGATGCGTGTTGAGTTTAAGGGTAATTCAGACTTGCTAATAAGAAATAAACATGAACAATAGTAAATTTAGCGATTGATGCTCAAATATATTTATTTATCTAGAAATTTTTCTTAATGGAAGCTGGCGATGTTATGTTTGCGTTTTATTCGGAACTTTTCACTGTGAGTAGGCGTTTTCATCTTTTCGGTTTACTTAAACTTCACTTTCATCTTTTTAATGAGTATTTTGTGAATCGGTCATTCTGTATATGTTTGGGTAATTGTGAGTCTGGGATTTCGAAGTAGAAGAATTGAAGTGAATAGTATGCTAGATTTTCAGAAAATACTGGCAATCAAATTCCACCCTTCAAATTTCACCAGTTAATGCATAAATTAACTGTCAAAATTCTCTCCTGCCATGCGTATGAATGTCATATGCAATTTTGCTCTGAACCACGTTGACAAAGGACAGTTATAACTAATTTCGTTCGTTGATGTTTTAGGGCCCTTCAACTACAAAGTCATTAGAGCCCCGTCCACAGCATAGTTCTTATGCAGAGACTGCGCAGACACTACACTAATTTGACGATTTTTTGGTATTAGCAGTACCCAGTTTTCCCAAGCGGCCACTCATGTCAGTACTAGCTGGGATTGCATTTGCGTTGATTAACTTCAGTGTTCAAACGAGAACTGGTGTGTCCAACGCAATAAGCCGCTCCCGACGATCCTAACTAATATATTGTAGCTCCTATCAGCAAGTTGAAGTATACTTTCGAGATGATAAGGCTAACGAATCTTTGCTTTTTGAATAAATAGATGCTTCCGAGTAGTCTGAAAGCTAAAGAATTTGTGTTAAAGCTTCTTATGGAAGATATCCTTACTATTCATAGTCCAAAAGATGTCAAGAAGTAAGCCAAATTTCTTTAGTTAACTTTTATAATGGTTCGTTACTTTTACACTAATTGTCGAAATAGGTTAGCAGTGTATGTTGATGACACCTCTGCCGAGAAATGTTTGAATCCCATTAATGCATATGACTGCATTCGTATGTCTTATATTGTGAGTGAAACGCATTATAGCAGTTTGAAGATAATCGGTTGCCTGGAGACATATCTCAAACTTCCCTTTAATTAGATTCCATGGCCATTGAACATAATTATCAATCAAAACTGTCAGAAGAAATATCATGAAATATTTTCGTTCCTCCTTGGGATAAAACAAGCAATGCACTCTCTTGACAGGCTGCATTTCAGTGGTATGTTCATTTATTTGAAGAATGTACAGCAGTTTTCTCTCTTTTTTCATCTATTAATTCTCTGAAAATTAGACTTGGATGACAGTTGTACGGTTTCTGACATGCTACCAAGCCATTCCGATCGACAGGATAAACAACGAAAACGAATGATGATGTATATATTTCGGTGGAAGCTTCTTTACTTTGTCCATAGATTACATGAATTCATATTAGATCAAGTAATAAGAATTGTACTGCAACGTCAATAATCCTATGCTTTTAAAAAAAGAAATAATCATTGTTTTGATTTTTTTATACTTAGATATTGTTAAAAACTGCATCAATTTTCGATGAGATCTACTCGGCAGCAGATGATTTGGAAAAGTTGATTATTATTCATGAAAATTATTTAGGGCTGGTTTATGGTCGTTGTCTCTTACATTCTAACATGACTAATGTCCGAAAAGCGATAACTAAGATTCTAAATCTTTGTTTATATTTCCGAGACTCTTGGAAATCTGGCATTGATAAGATAACGTAAGTTACAGCTTTTAACATCTCTTTTTCAAGTGGAAGTTGATTTTTCTTGTTCTTAACCATTTTAGGAGCTAATTGTCATTATTACCAGTGAATTTCATAATTTTTATAATTGAAATTAAATATTTATCAATGTAGAATATGAACCACACCTTTTGGGACAGCACTCTCAATGTTTGACTCCCTACTTGTGGTGTCCTTGTTTCTTCTGTTATTGAAGACAAAAATCAGAATTTAAAAATAATTGATTTGTAATTGCTTACAGGTGGAATAGCATTCAGATGATTGAAGATGATTTGAAGGTTTTCTACCGTTTCATGAAATTATACAGTCAGTGCATGGCCCATCATAAATCATTCGAGTATTGTAAGTATCGTAAAGGTAAACGTTGATAAATATACAGGGGTCATTTGAAGTTTTTTATTAATGCATTTGACATTTTAGTGGAAAGTTTGTTTGCAACCTGCTGTGAAGATTGGAGATAAATATAATTTTAAAAATTATCAAGTACTATTTTTCCAAAAAAAATGTCCAGGTAACCATTTTAAATTTGGCATTTTACAAATTCAACGCATTTTTTTATAAATTCGAGTGCAATTCAGAATTAATGCTGTTCATTTACCTAGGCAACTTTAATGCTCCATTTATGACTGGAAAACTTAGGAAAATTCTGCGCACTACACTAAGGGTGAAAGTTATGGCCAATTTATTATTTATTAAATAAGTTTAAGTGCAAACACTGTAAGGTATATTGAACCTTGTTTGCGAAGCTTAGAAGGCACAAGTCTCGGGCATCCTTCTCGTGGAATAGGATGTAAGTCGCCTGGAACATAAAAGACCTTTTCCTTACATAAAATGTGAAAATGAAAGAGGCAGTTTCCCTGTCATCAGCGAATACTGAGTGGCTGACATTAATAAACCTTTCAGTGTTGTTCCTTCACCTCTCTATTAATCATTTCTCTGTTGTTCAATCTCTCTGTGACTGATCTTCACACAGGAGTAACAGTCACACGTACCTTGGGCGTCATTAGAGACTAGTGACTGACCATTATTTGTTTTATTAAGCGTTAGCGTGATTTGATAGAATTACTTAGTATTTAGAACAAGATAGGGTTCAAAACTAGGCTGCTGTTGGGGCCCTCCAAGTGTTTGATCGGTCACTAATCCAGCTTCACTTGTAAAGACTTGCCCTGTAGAGGGCATGTTTATACGCAGGTGGCGTCTTGACAGGCGCACACCCATCACTTTTAAGTCTGATTCATTCAATGTAAGTTCTGTCATTTCTTCTCGCCTATAAAGGAACTTCAGTTGACCCGTGTCGGTGGCATAGGAGGTAGCGTACTTGATTTTTGAAGTCATGGCTTCATGTCCAAACCTGATCCCATTCTGTACTGTATGCACGATGTCCCATGTAAAAAGGAGCCCTTCGTAAGCACAAGGAAATAAAGGTGTAGATAGCTCATCCTCTGGACGTAAGTGAATGACAGACGGTGTTAAATAACCAAATTTAGCTTTTATAAAAGCATTTAGTTATATTAAAGTTAGTGTATGCGAGATTCCCCTTTAACTAAAGTTTGTTGTCAGCAATGATCATCTTCCGGTGGTCTTCTGTAAAGAATTTAATATTAAGTGTTCAATAAAAGGCAATCACCGTTTTCTAGTAATACAGAATTCGTACAAATGAAATTTAAAATTTGGCCCAGTAAACGGTGTAGAAACATCATTGTTCATCTGTAACGGACTTTTTAGGTGGAACCGATATTGTTAATAAATTTCAAACTAATGGTCCTTTTAATTTTTCTCTTAAATTCACCTGGACCTACCTCCCTCGTTATTGGAGGCAACTAGCAGTTGGCTAGCAATCGGCTGCGGAAAATCAATGTCCAATATATCGCCCTTGTGTCCAATAAGAGGGACAAGATGGGTAACTGACCCTGCCATAGGCGGGGAAAGTGTTAGGAGTTGGTTGTTTTCTAAAGGAGATGTGTTTAAAGGCTAAATCGTCATCATCGTCATGCCAGGGTCGGGTCTGCAGGTTCTAGCCCCCACTCTCGCCTATCTCCCACCAGCTCCCCGTCCACCCACACTACCATATCCTTACATACAACGTGCTCTAACGTCTGCTTTGGTCGTCCCCTACCCCGGGTGCTTTCAACCGCCTGCATTCCTGTAATGGACCCTCTTCTCATTACATGTCCATACCACCCCAGTTTAAAGGTTAAGTCACGAATATATATTTATTAACATTTGTCCAAGAAAGTTGATGATGTTTTGAAACCTAAGGGACGTTTCAGCTACCTGGAAAAACACCGCCTATTTACGTGACGGTTACAATAGTTTTTTCATAGTTCCTACGAGGAAGGAAGGTGCCAGGTCAGAGGTAACCGGAACCCTCGTAAATGTTAATAATTCCTAAGTAAAATAGAAATAGTTAATACTGATAAACGAAGAAAGCCTTTGAAAGTTCATTCACCTAACAAGAAAGATATTTCCTGGAATATTATGCCACGCTAACTTGTGGAATGCTGATGAAGAGAAAGAAGTTGGTGATAAAGGTGATAACATCCTCAGATTGTGACACCCACATCATCACCATCAGGAAAGGTATTTTTGAAGTCCTCCACCCCCCATGTATACATACATAAATACATATACAGTATATACTATGTAGTAGGTTGTTGACACAAACAGACCTTTGAAACTGGTTCTCAGAATCAGGTGTCGTGTTGCCAAGTGCAATGAAAACAGACGTATGAATTGCAGATGCAAATGGCTGGACCAGAAATTGAAATGGGTAGTTTGTGCGATTTTAAGTTGTTCTCGTGGTTGGTGTTTCTCCCATTTTTTTAATTTTGTCGTACAACGTCATGCGAAACAAGTTTATTAAAGTGGTTAAATGCGTAGCAGTAGGCCGGCATTCCTTTCCTTCGTGGCCCAATACATTGGTAAGCCAGTTTGTGGTTGCCCTTGCCCGAAGCTAAGAACAGCTAGGGCAAGGTCGATGCCTGGCATAGGCACAGCTTCAAATGAATTGGGGGAATTCACGACACTTAAATGTTAGTAATGTGACCGTGATATGTAGGGTGGTTAGCAATTTAAGGGGAGCTGTTGGAGCCATGGCAAAACGTCCATAACCCCCAAAGGGAATGATTTTTTTTAATATTTTCTTTCGGGTTAATAACAGCGGTCGTAAAGGAAAGCAGTTTGAGTCCGATGACCTGTCTAAGACCCCTGACCAGAAGGTATAGTGATATTGCAGCACCTTTAGCAGCTCGAATGGGTTGAGGTATGACGTGAAAGAGCAGCTAACAACAATGTCATTAGCCCGATGTCTTCCTCCTACGTGTGCCTCGCTTTCATTTTCTGTTTTGTGTTATTTGCATAGATGAAGTTCATTGATTTCACCAAACGACGTCAGAGTTTAAAAGCCCGTCCATATATGGCTCCGAATTTGTAACAGCTGAGTCACAAAAGGGAATAAATTTGTAGACCCTTGTGAAGGTAATGAAAACGATTACAAATCGTTTGGCGGATGAGAGAAGGAAAAGTTAGTCGACATGGGGGTGACTCTTGCTGATTATTATCAAGGCATTTGCATGCTGCGGTCATACAACAGGCACTTCCTTTTTTCATTTCCTCACCTTGTTTTTAAACATTTCGACAGTAGTTTATTACGTAAACAACATTGTGACCAGACAGGGTACTTTTTCCGTCTTTGTAAGTCACATTCACTCATCATCATACTCTTATCCCGCCTGTGACAGGGTCGAGCCGGCGGGTTCTAGCCCTCCACTCCGGCCTATCTCCCACCAAGTCCCTGTCCACACCACATACTACCATATCCTTACGGGCAACCTGCTACTACGTCTTCTTTGGTCTTCCTCTGCCCCAGGTGCTTCTAACCACCTGCATTCCTGTAATGGACCTAACGAGCTCCTCTTCCCCTCATCTCATTACGTGTCCATATCACCTCAACCTATTCTCCCGCATTTTTTCGGCGATGTCCACCACCCCCAGGCTACCTCTGATATACTCATTTCTGATTCTATCAGCTCTCGACACGCCAGTCATGTACCGCAGCGTTCGCATCTTTGCCACATTTTTTTCCCGCGATATGCCCCACCCCCAGGCCTATCTGTAATATACTCATTCCTAATTCCATCACCCAGCTCATGTACCACGGCATTCACATCTCGGCTATTGCATTCTATTTACGTGACTCTTCCTCACTACCCAACACTCTGATCCATAGAGCATAGGTGGCCTAACCATTGGCCTGTAAAACTTCCCTTTTAACTTGATTGGGACCCACCTATCACGTAGGACTCCACTTGCCTGTCTTCACTTCAATCATTTCCATTGATTCCATGGGTCACATCCGAGTCTATCCCCCATTGCTTTGCAATGTTGATCCTAAGTACTTTACTTCTTGCACCCAGTTCGCGCCTAGATCCTCTAATATCGTTTAGGCTCTTCTCTACGCCCCCTCCAGCCGATGGATCAGCCCGTGTATCCGTCTGACCGCCCGTTTTCCTCTGCAGTGAGCCCCCCCCCCGACTTGTCGGAGTCGTCCTGTCCGTGCAGGGCGGCCCAGAGACGTCTCAGGGGATGCGCCCCCTCAACCACCAGGATTCACCTTCCCCAGGGATTCAGGTCTTCACGCACGGCAAACACATGGGTAGGCGTTTTCTTACGATCACCTTCCAGGTGAGCTTTCATCGACCACGGCCAATCCCTTGGTCTGTGTCGTTTAGTGGTCTTCTACGACATGCACTGGGAGAAAGAACCGTGGGACTATTCTACCCCGGGCACACATGAGAAAATTACAAATGCATATTTCTCAATAAAAAGTCCTGACATATATTATTCATTGTGGATGCATCATCATACTCTTATTCCCAGTGCCGCCTTAACAGTATTATGGGCCCCTGGGCAAAGCAGTGTGCTGGGGCCCCTACGACAAGCACTCACCGAAATAATATGTAAATGGCCACTGGACATGCCTAGACAGATTAGCATGGGGCCTGCGATCAAGTGCCCAACAGGCCCATACGTTTAGACGCCACTGCTTATTCCGCCTATGGCTGGGTCGGATCTACGAAATCTTACCCTCTTTTTTTTTATCGTCAACTAGGTATCTGTTTACCCCTCTGGCATTTCTTACTGGTAAATCTGTTTGCTAGCCTGCTTAGGTCTACTTTTACCTGATCTACATCTTTGTAGTTGAAGGGCCCTAAAACACCAACGATACAAAAGTTAAAGGATAGTGTGACACGCTGGTGTGTGTCATACCTATAATAGTTCTCACCGAAAAGGCAGCATACCTGTCCGATGGAATGTCAACATTCTTATGTTTAATTGCCGCCATTCTCTTATCTCGACATCGTTATTCCTGTCCCAGACCATATTTGGCCAAGACTAATCTCATTTTGCTATCAGCTAATGGTCTCATACAGAGATTCCAAACACCACCCTTTTATGCATTCTACAAGTTGCCAATTTAAAAATCGCATGGCCTCCAACAGTAGACTGTATATCACATAACTTCGATTACCCAACCCTTGTCTAAGTTTGGTTTTGAATTTCTCCTGTTTAAAATTTTCCGTCGCCATTTACACCTATATTTAAGTGAAAATATTGGCTCCACGATCAACAATGGTTATCTGTGATTGCATCGTTTACAGTCAATGCCGGCGCCAACTATTGCGGGACGGGCCTTTTCTAGGAAACAAAAATCCTGCCTCGGTGGCGCAGTGGGTAGCGTGCTCGGTAACGGTGTCAATGGTTCTAGGTTCAATACTGGACTGAGGTGAGTTGGCTTCTTTCGGGCGAGAGAGACAGGCCTCGAGTACGCCTGACTTCGGATGAGAAGTAAAATCGAGGTCCCGTGTGGTGTACGATGCCATTTGCACGTCAAAGAACCCTGCCTACTATGCAAAGGGATAAATGGGGCAAAAATTTACAAGTGTAGGGAGAGTTCGCCCCCCCCCCCCCCGGAGGCGGTGGAACTCTCCAACGAACAGGAGGGAGCGGCTTATTGGGTTGAGCACACCAGTTCTCGTCTGATCACTGAAGTTAAGCAACGCAACCCTAGTTAGTACTGACATGGGTGGCTGCCTGGGAAAACTGGGTACTGCTAATATCCAAAAATCGTCGCATGAGTGTAGTGTCTGTGCATATAGACAGACGATAAATAATCAAAGGGGTTGCAGCTTTGGCTGGCAACAGGCTGCGGAAAAACACTGTCCAATATATCACCCTTGTGTTCATTCAGAGGGACAAGATGGGTACCCGACCCTGCCATAAGCGGCTAAAGGGTTAGGAGTTGCTTTTGTAAGGAAAAACAGTAAACGTGGGGCCATGTTCCGCGAACGCGCTGAACCCGCCTTGTTTACAGTAAATGTACGTAGGCCTAACTGACGATGTGCTGTCCAGTCAGTAAATTGAACACTGTTGATGTTTTAGGGCCCTTCAACGACAAGGTCATTAGAACCCCATCCACTGGGTAGTTCTGATGCAGAGACTGCACAGACACTACACTAATGCGACGATTTTGGGGAATTAGGTAGGAGTACCCAGTTTTCCCCAGCGGCCACCCAAGTTTGGACTAGCTGGGGTTGCGTTGCTTAGCTTCAGTGATCAGACGAGGACTGGTGTGTCCAAAGCAATAAGCCGCTCCCATTAAATTTAGTAATGGCGTCGTTATATACAGTATTTCAGGAAGTCCAATGTTTTCCTGATTCCAGTTCCCTCTATGTCAGTCAAGCCTACCTTTCTGATCAGATGACATCTACAGTATGTATGTTGAATTGTTTGATGTACAGTAGAACTTCGGTATATCGAACTCGCTTATATCGAAATCCTGCTTATTCCCCTTTATATCGAAGCTTGAGCGCCGGTCCCGCCCAATGTAAATTTTAGCTTTACTTATAATTCCGGATTTGGATATATCGAAT
Organism: Trigoniulus corallinus; assembly: GCA_013389805.1. Taxonomy (NCBI): domain Eukaryota; kingdom Metazoa; phylum Arthropoda; class Diplopoda; order Spirobolida; family Trigoniulidae; genus Trigoniulus; species Trigoniulus corallinus. The sequence continues at coordinate 38,498,452 of JAAFCE010008833.1, read as the reverse complement.
CTCGGATATATCGAACTATTTTTCACGGTCCCCTGAGGTTCGATATAACGAGATTCTACTGTATCCATTAACAGCTGCTGTAAAAAGGTGATCAGTGCATAGACGAGGACCCTTAAAAAGGGTGTTTATATGGCAATGTTAATATGATTGGATGTTTATCACGCACATCCCACTTTCAGTAATTTAACACTTCATTAGAAAATAACCTCTGACATAATTGAATAGCGTGTCAATTGATTTTGTTAGCAGCAGGATGCTCTTTCGGCCCTCTTTTTCATTCGATATACCTTCAAGTCATGGTTGGTTATACTGTACACTTCTAGTTTGTCATGCCACATCAATTAAACGCATAATCTTATTTGAAGCATTTGTTTCTTACCAGCAAGAAATGATAGACGAGGGCCACGCAGAGGCGAAAACATTTTGGATTCAGGGAAGTTAATAACCATATGAAGTATGAATTTGGGATACGATTTGGGATGAAGAGGAAGATAGTGGTTGGAAATCGCCGGCAAACCATACCAAAATGACAAAAGGGCATTTCTGAAAAGCTGAATGCAAGGTAGTTGGGAAGTAGCGTTGAACAAAGCCTTAATTGTCATCATCATCATCACAATAATAATACCCTTATCCCGTTTGTGGCAGGGTCAAGTCTGCGGGTTCTAGCCCTCCACTCCCGTCTATCTCCCACCAGGTCCCAGGGACGGAGGGAGCGGAGAGTTGCGTTGGACACACCAGTTCTCGTCTGATCAGTGAAGTTAAGCAACGCAAGCCCAGTTAGTACTGACATGGGTGGTCGCTCGGGAAAGCTGGGTACTGCTAATACCCAATAATCGTCGCATTAGTGTAGTGTCTGTGCAGTATATGCATTAGAACTATACAGTGGACGGGTCTCTAATGACCTCGTAGTTGACGGGACCTTAAACTCCAACAAACAACAACAACCCAGGGGCGGATCAAGGGGGAGAAATGTAGCAGTTGCTCCCCCTCAGTGCCTCAATGGGGCGCATATTTCAACCGATGCATGGTTCAACTTTGCAACTCATGAGGCATTTTTACATTGCTATCCTTATTTCTATACTGCCCGTCCAACAGTTGCAGTCCAATCTGCAGTTGGTTAAACCACTGAAGATGAGACATCGTCTGGTCTAAGGGGCAGTAGAGGACCGATCATCATTGCTAGCTAGAATTATACTAAGGGATTCTGAATACAGTATTTAAAAGTATTTGGGGCGCACTTTTTTTGAAGTGCTCCCTCCTTGATCTGCTTCTGGATCCGCCCCTGCCAAGTCCCCGTCCACCCCACATACTACTATATCCTTCCGGACAACCTGCTCCCACGTCTGCTTCGGTCTTCCCCTGCTCCGGGTGCCTCCAACCGAGCCCTAAAACACTAACGAAACAAACAAACGGAGGGAAACGTTCAATTTGGATTGTCACTTGGTATAAGACAGTAAAAATGGTGTAAGAGTTGAAATAGTTGAAGTCCGCAAGCCAGAATAATGTGGAAGTAGACGTAACGTGATCAGTAGAATCAAGGTGGACTCCTGTATGGTAGGCAAACACCGCCTACCTAAATTGTTTGTTGGTGTTTAAGGTCCCGTCAACTACAAGGCCATTAGAGACCCGTCCATTGCGTAGTTCTAATGCATAGACTGCACAGACACTACACTAATGCGACGATTATTGGGTATTAGCAGTACCCAGCTTTCCCAAGCGACCACCCATGTCAGTACTAACTGGGCTTGCGTTGCTTAACTTCAGTGATCAGACGAGAACTGGTGTGTCCAACGCAACTCGCCGCTCCCGCCTACCTAAAGGCGAAGCTCCACAACACAGTATGAAGTCAGGAATGATAGGGATCGGTATTGAAATAAAGACAAAGTTAAGAAAATAGGGCGCAGGGTGCTGCATCTGGCAGAAAATTGGCAATAGCTGAAGGGAAAGGGAGGACGGAAGGTCACAGTAACTTCGGAACAGGTTCTAAAGAAGGACACACAAGAGTGGTCCCTAGTTGGAGGTATAGCTGGGATGAACAACTCCATGGTGGTGACTGACAGACTGGCTGTCTTAGGTCCTCACTGCACAAAAGGCGTCCCTCAGCAATATATGTTGGAGGGGAAAACCGTAGCTCGTTTTACTCTTAAAACATGGCAGTAAGCTGTGCCGTACACATCTTAAAGAGTGGCACGGTTCAGATTTCTACACTTCACAACATTCGTAGAATTCGTAGATTGTCATAAATTGCCTATTTCTGGATTGATCCATGCAATGTTTCCGGGTAAGCCGTTGGTACAAGGATACCGTTATTGGTAAAACCATGAGACCCTAGATCTGGTTTTGATCCCGATAGTTGTATGCATTTTGGAAATTTGGAACGAGTATAGTAGAGGTAGCTTAGGGTGAGGGGACATTGCGGAAAAAATGTGAGAGAAAGAGATTGAGGCGGTATGGGCATGTAATGAGAAGAGGGGAGGAGGAGCTCATAGGGAGCGGTTTATTTCGTTGGACACACGAGTTCTCGTATGATCGCTGAAATTAAGCAACGCAACCCCAGTTAGTACTGACATGGGTGGGCACTTGGGAATACTGGGTACCGCTAATACCCAAAAAACGTCGCATTAGTGTAGTGTCTGTGCAGTCTCTGCATTAGAAGTATGCAGTGGATGGGGCTCTAATGATCTTGTAGGTGAAGTGCCTTTAAACATCAACCGCCCAACCAACATAAGAGGAGCTCATCAGGTCCAGTACAGGAATGCTGGTGGTTGAAAGCACTCGGGACGGGGGAGGCCGAAGCAGACGTGGGAACAGGTTGTTTGTAAGGATATGGTAGCGTGTGAGGTGGGCGGGCACCCGGTGGGGGATAAACGGTCGAGAAGGGCTAGAACCCTCAGACCCGACCCTGTCTCAGGTGGGATAAAGGTATGATGATGAGTTAGTTGTATGCATTTTATACTGTAATCTTGTATGCAAATTTTATTCCATTGGCACTCGGTCCCGAACTTTTTTCGTAAATGCTCAAATTATACTAGACACCAAAACTAAGGCCAACTTGTAATTTTATCATCAAATTTTAGTTTAGAAAAATATTCTTGGCTACAACTTCTTGTGCTGCATGTTTTGCGGTTCCCGTCAAGTGGTGTCTCGTGGCGATTGCCCAGTTCATGGACCTTCTTAATTTTTTGTAGTGAACATGTGAAGGCAGTAGAATGCGCTAACTCTCTGGACCACATACGATAATAACCTCGAACCATTTCATTTTTATAAAAAACCGGTGGCGGCCGTCCACTTTCACTTGATCAACATAATAACCCTCAAACACTGATTAGATTGCAAATTGTCTCTATGCCAGAGGCATTGTTAACTCTTTAATAGCCACTGGAACTCCAAATCCACTGTCCTCCAGCTGTGTTACAAGCAGCTGCTAAGCTAATTGCTCCTCTCAACTGCTTTTAACAGCTAATTTATATTGGAAGTGCACCCCTATCACTGGCATCCGCAATTTGCACCACGTACTGTATAATTAATGCTAATCTACAAGATACTAAATTTGCGTAATTTTAGGCATACTGTAGCTCTTTACTCCATTGTGTTATAAGGAACCCTCCATTTGTACCCGGCCATATTCCAAATACAGTTCCTTACACACTCACGGGTTGGGGAGTAAGCCAAGCAGCCATAACAGGCCGAACCCTTAGGAGGCTGCTCGCGAGTGAGGAAAATGAAGGAGAGGGGACATTTGCAGCACCCAACGTTCCCCACCAAACGCCCATGTTGGTACTAACGTGGGTTTGCATGGCTAAACTTCAGTGATCTCACAAGAACTGGTGTATCCAACGCAACTTGGCCGTACTTTAACTGGGATGCTTTAACGTGATGTCAGTTGGCAGGCTGTTACTCAGTTTCGCCAAGCAGCTCCCGCTCTACAGTTGGTTCATTGGTGTTTTAGGGCCCTTCAACTGCAAGGTCATTAGAGCCCCGTCCACCGCGTAGTTCTAATGCTGAGAGACTGCACAGACACGACACTAATGCGACGATTTTTGGGTATCAGCAGTACCCAGTTTTCACTAGCGGCCACCCATGTTAGTACTAGCGGGGGGTTGCGTTGCTTCACTTCAGTGATCAGACGAGAACGGGTGCGTCCAACAAAATAAGCCGCTCCCCTCGCTCTGCAGGTGACATGCCATGCACCACGTAAAGCCATATCTTTTCTTCCTTGACAAAAGGCAGACATAGGGGATTTCCAAGTTGTCCAATAAAAATCGGCAGGTGCCTTGAACTTGCTTAAGAATGTGGAGGAAAGAAATAGCTAAGCGGAAGGTTGAAACATTGCAACGCCTTGAACAGCAACTAGAGACAGGAAGTCAGGCAGGAGATGGAGAATGCTACTCTCCACTACTAACTGGACCCAGTATAAGTTTCCAAGGACAGAAATCAAAGAAGACAAATTCAAGGTCTTTATCTGCTAATGCGGCAGCTCTACACTCAAGGGAGAAACATTATTCCCAAATTCCGAAACAAATGACTGGAACAGGTGAATTTGTTATTTATGTCATGGTTGTTGGTACGTGAGTGGGCTAACTATATGCCTGATGAAGAGTTCAATAGAGAGGAGAAGTACAGAAGTTCAAATTCTTGGGATTCTATCTTTAGCTGAATGGTGAAGTACTGTAATCAGACGTGATCCACTGGATTAATTTGGGAAGAATGAAGTGGATACAGCAAGAGGGGATGGGCCCAATAAAGTTTCCATGATCTTGCATCATGTGCAAAATGTTGGGTTAGCTGTGTCAGTTGCGGTCAGACGCCCTCCTTACCATGTGGAATTTGAGACAGGCATTATTGCGTCATTTGATTAGGTTTCTTTGCATCTGTAATTTCTTTTAATGAAGTTGTCGTGACAAGCGTTTGATAACAGGTAATAAAAATGCTTTTTGAATAGACCATTATCACTATTACCTACCCATCCATAAAACCACAAGTTTTTTTCCGTAATTTTTTCTTCTGACATCAATTTCTAAGGTAGCAATATATCGGGAGCGGCGAGTTACGTTGGACACACCAGTTCTCGTCTGATCACTGAAGTTAAGCAACGCAAGCCCAGTTAGTACTGACATGGGTGGTCGCTCGGGAAAGCTGGGTACTGCTAATACCCAATAATCGTCGCATTGGTGTAGTGTCTGTGCAGTATATGCATTAGAACTATACAGTGGACGGGTCTCTAATGACCTTGTAGTTGACGTGACCTTAAAACTCCAACAAACAAACAGCAATATATCGGAAGAGATATAAATATTGACCTTTTTAAGCATAGGTCAGCTTTCACACTCACGGATTGCTAAGTCGTTAAGTCTTTTCCGGACAGGCATTAGCGGTCACTGCAATCTACTAAGGACATTAAACTACCCAAGTAGAAACCTGCTGCAGTCATCATTGATTGATCCGTCAGACTACTGTTAATGCGGACCTGCAGTCACGCAACTTGAAACCTCTCCCTCCCTCTTCCCCTCTGTCTTTCTCTCTCTCACTCCCTCTCTTTTCTGGACATGATGGTGTTAGGGTGCGATAGAAAAAAGTGACCACGAATGAGCTTTAAAGGGGTAAAGGCAAGATAGGTAATCTTACAGTTTAGTGGTCCAGTTGTCCGAAAGTGTGCCCAACAAACAATAATTTCACAGATGATGACTCAGAAAGTGTGCCCAATAAACTATAGTTTCACATTCGAAAGTGTCCAAATTTCGGACAGTTGCCAGCACGTTACCACCTCTTGACCATCTGTATTCTGAACACTCGCACAATTATCACCTATGAAATTGTCCAAATTACCTGTGACAATTATTGGCTGTGAAATTATCGTCGAGGGGTGATAACGTGCACCGCATAGCGAACAATTCATTTGGACCACTAAATTGTAGGATTACCGGCAAGAAATATGGGAAATAGGCTGAGATGCGCTATGAAAAGAAGGAGAGTACAACGGAAGGAAGTACAACGCGGAGTGGAGGTGGAACTTTTAGGTTTGTTTGTTTTGTGCTGCTTTTAGGGCCCACGACTACATTGCTCATTAGGGCCTAGAATGGAGTAGTAGGAATGTGGAACCTGTATAGACACCACATTGATGCCATTCTAGTATTACCTGGGCAGTTTTCGGGACCTAGAACGTGGTAGTTGATTGATTTGTCGGCGTTTTAGCGCCCTTCATCTACAAAGGTCATTAGAGCCCCGTCCACTGAATAGTTCTAATGCAGAGTCTGCACAGATACTACGCTGTTACGACAATTTTTGGGTACTAGCGGCAGGGGCGGATCTAAGTTGCTCGGGGCCTAGGGCTTATTGAAGTTCAATAATGTCACACTGATTAAAATTCAACGAATAATACTATAAATAATCATTATTATTATATTATTAATATTAACTATTTTTACTATACGATAAGTGCTCATTGCTAATCAAAAAGTATTAAAAGTTTATGATAACTCAATTTTTGTGGGGCCCCTTGACACTTGGGGACCCAGGGCTTAAGCCCTATTAGTCCCTAAGTAGATCCGCCCCTGACTAGCGGGACCCAATGTTCCCAAGCAGCCACCCATGTTAGTAGTAACTGGGATTGCGTTGCCTTCAGTGAGGTGCGTGCTGGTGAGAACTGGTGCGTCCAACTCAATACAACCGCTCCCGGGAGGCCCTGAAATGTACTTGTAATATCTAAAATTTGAGATCTGGGGAAACATTTTTGGCGACCCTAACACAGTTGGTCCCTAGAACATGGTGTATAGCCTGGATAAGGATCGGATTGTGGATGGATGGCCTTTCTTTAAACCCGACCTGATAGGGCCTAATACTGTAGTCTGATAGAAGTGGATGAGGAAAATATAGGGGATGGTGCCCTAATGCTTCTGCCAATGGCAGAATGCTCTTGTAAAGGACTAAGTAGAAAAGGATAGGAAACGCATCGTTCGTGTTTTTCAGGAGGTGCTGTTAGGAAGGGACATCGACCTGTGGTGTTTAAGGGAGTGATCAGAAATCTTGGCATTCTTTATTATCATGCTCATCAGTATTATTTCAGGTTCTCCTGGTTTCTGATTATGCACATGACGAGACACTCATGGTGTAGTCCAGGATTTTTCACAGACATGAGTGGACAATTTATGTTCTTAGGCTTTTTTTATGGCATTAACGACTGACAATACAAACCCGTTTTTCGTGAGAAAATCCTGGAGTTGTAACAAACTCGATTTGCTGTATAAAGTTTAACATAATTTAATGTAGGAACACAATTATAGAGTTGCTAAATTACTCCATTTGTACTATGTTGAACTAATAATGTGACTCACTGCATTCCTGTAGGCCGGGTGAAGTAGAGAACTTAAAGCAAAGCTTACGAGCAGTCGTGAGGCCAGTAGGTAACATTAGGAAAAAAATAGGATACACGTGAATGCCCCCTCTTGAGGTTTCAATCTTATGATTGGATTGGAGGGAGTTGAGAACTTGTACCGCACATGTCTTGTGCATCAATGCCCATTTTGACTGCCTTCAAGCTGACAGGCTTGTCGTCCAAAATAAATTGTCCATTACTTCTGAAAGTTTCCGGCACCACGCTGGGATATCTCCAATTTGTGTGGCCGGCGAAGCACGCCACCATTGTTACTGATACAATACTGGTCCTGGAAAATGGATGATGAGTGATGGTAGAGCAGGGCCTGGGTAGAATTAACAGTTGGACGAATTGCATACCCATTTGGGCCACTTGTGGACAGAGCCTGCGCGAGGCGGGTTAAGCGTGTTAACCAGACCCACGCGCGGGCCTTTATATTGTTTTTTTTCCTACAAAAGGCCCCGGGAAATAGTTTTAGCCCGGTATTCGCAAAAGGTGGGAGATAGACGGGAGTGGAGAGCTAGAATCCGCAGACCCAACCCTGCCACAGGCGGGATAAGGGTATGATGACGATGAATCCGCAAGAAAATGGACAAAAAGAGGCAGGTTCACCGCATTCGCCTGAACCCGGCCTCGGCGTTTACTAAGGCACCGCGCGCGGGCCTCTATTTTACATAATGTAAAATGTATTTTCCTACAAAAGACCCCGCAAAACTACGCCCCGGCTCTGATTGTGGAGGGCGGCTGCGGAATTAATGGGGGTGTTGGGACCTGGTGGGAGATGGACGGAGGTGGAAAACTACAACCCGCAGACCCGACCCTGCCACAGGCGGGATAAGGGTGTGATGATGATGATGCATAGGCATCTGATGACAAAGCGAGAGATTTGAGTATGGCCCTTACAGAAATTCTCAAGTGGGCCACCAAGAAATTTTTTCTCAAAAAAAAATGAAAATGACACAATTTTTCCATTTTTGTAAAAAAAAAAGTTCTGGTTTTTGTTTGTTGGAGTTTCAGGTCCCGTCAACTACAAGGTCATTAGAGACCCGTCCACTGTATAGTTCTAATGCATATACTGCACAGACACTACACTAATGCGACGATTATTGGGTATTAGCAGTATCCAGCTTTCCCGGGCGACCACCCATGTCAGTACTAACTAGACTTGCGTTGCTTAACTTCAGTGATCAGACGAGAACTGGTGTGTCCAACGCAACTCGCCGCTCCCAAAGTTCTGGTATTCCCACCAAGCGGTCCAAGTGAAGGCAACACGATGTCCACCATCGATATTAGAGGCGGGTTTCCAAAATGTTCACATAAAAAAATTTGTCTACCAGTCCGCTCCTGTCCCAGCTGAAGAAGCAGGAATTTTAAAGAATTTAAAAAATCTTAATATGTGAAATGGTGCGGAGCAGATACGTGTTTAGAAACCTTAAATAAAAGTAAAAATCCTTTTTTTCCCACCGCAAATTAATGAGGCTGAAATAACCCCGTATGTCCAGACCCTTTAACCTTGGGAGGAGACCAGCTAGCTGTCGTATCCCCTCTTTTGCACTTCTTTCCCGTATATATGAATATATTAATACTATCAAGATAACAGTCCAGGAATCAATGAATTTTATTGCATCTACTTGTACAGAATAAACATTTTTAAAAATTGCACCATTGACATTTAGCTTTTTTTTTTCTTGTCCACCAGTGGTCATTTTTAATTATTGCGATTTTTAAAGGTCAACATTGGCCACGATATTTTCACGTGTTAGTTTATCAACTGAATTAGTAAAAAAACAAGTTAAGTAGTTTAAAATGACATAGTTTCATGGCGCTAGACGTTTGCCTTTTGTCCTGACCATCATTTTTAAGTCAAAATCGACGGTGAAAAGTGACACTGTCGTCACCTGTGCTGTTTTTGGGGGCAGGGGGATATCCGGATGACCCATTATAAAAGTCAAAAGCAAAGATTTTTTTTCAATCTTGTAGATTACCTCCAAGTATCATAAGTGGGACATGGAACATTTTTTTCAAGAGATTTCCTCTATTTCGCACCTCCTCTTCTCATCAGGCGCGTATATCCTCGAGGCCATTGACAGTCGTACCTCAATTACAGCATTATCAGGTGGACAGCGGTTCTCAAATCGAGAGATGAGTGCCTTCTCCGCGACACCCTCCAATAATAACTTACGTCATTTTTTTTTGGTTTTGTTGGTGCTTTAGGGCCCTTCAACTACAAGGTCATTAGAGCCCCGTCCACTGCGTAGTTCTAATGCAGAGACTGTATAGACGTTACACTGATGCGACGATTATTGGGTATTAGCAGTATCCAGTTTTCCCAAGCACCAGGGGCGGATCGGGAGGGGGGAGCTTAAAAAAAGTGCGCCCCACATATTCCGAATCCCCTAGTATAAATCTAGCTAGCAATTACAATAGGTCCTCTACTGCACCTTAGACAATGTCCTATCTTCAGTGGTTTCGCCAACTGCAGATTGGACTGGCAGTATAAAAATGGCGATAGCAGTGCAAAGGTGAGTCGTACATCAGTTGAAATATGCGCCCCATTGAGGCACTGCGAGGGGAGCAATTACTGTATTGCTCCCTCCTGGATCCACCCCTGCAAGCAGCCACCCATGTTAGTACTAGCTGGGGTTGCGTTGCCTAACTTCAGTGATCAGACGAGAACCGGTGTACGTCCATTAAGTTCCGTTCTTTAAATGCAATGGCCTTTCTATGTAAAAGACCAGGGGGGGCAGTGGCTGGATGGCAGTTTGGGACCGGGTTTCAAACGTGTCCCATTGAAGTAAACCCACCAAAATGTGAGGCAAAGATTAACGTAATGATGTATGCCGACGAAAATAAGTGCCTTCGATGACCACAATAAACGAAAATAAAACAGGAAGTATCTGCTTCATTAACCTTATTTCTGTTGCGTGCGTGCATGCACCTCTGAAATTGAGGACGGGTCACTGCGAACGGTATCACCCATCCACAATCAATAATGTCCTACGTGAGAGGTGTAAATTCCATTCAACTTTCTACACATCATCGTGACTAATAAATGGCAGTATGTTGACACACTCAGCATGTAACCGACCGGCCTAAAGACAAGGTTGTCTTGCAACTTACTTCATGTAAGGGTTGACTTGGGGTAGTCCTCTACGGACTCTGGACGTCTAGGACTACTTTCTGAAGTAAGCGATATTTTAACCGGTTTGTACTGTTGGGCCACAAAATGGCCCTACCTTAAAGTCCATTTACAAAGGTTTCTTGTAGAGAATATGTTGCATATTTAATTATTAACAATATAGGGTTTTTCGGCAATTAATTGCCCTCTTGACAAGTTAGACGAGGTCATGTTGACTACTACCACAAAACGAGCAATTTTTTTTTAAAAAAAAAATGGTAAACATTTTTCGGTTGTTGTTTGCTTCAGGGGTCAAACTGTTTTTTTTATAACACAGTTAATGATTCCTGAGTACAGGTAAGAGATATCGATGGCAATCAAGTTATATAAGACAATGTCCAATGCTTTAACGATATCCATGTTGTTGTGATCTTGTCATCGACGCTCCTTCGGTGTCCTCCTGGATCATTTGAACTGGTTTGTTCCCGGACCTGTCCGTGTCATGGGTCAACGTTCGATGTATAGTATACAAGTTGACTTTTGAATATGATTACAATCATTTGAATTTGATTTGTCGATGAGTAAGATGCGCTCATTTGTAGTTGTTTGGTTTAACGTACAATTTCAAGGAAGGCTGAGAGAAGGGGGTTGAAATGGAAAGGGTCATTCCCATTCGCCAATGTAAACGGCTCGAGGCCTAAAATTATTAACGAATCGAGGAAGTGATAGCTTCCCATAAATGTGCGAATAATGATCTTCGTTGGAAGCTGTGAAAATACGAGGAGGAAATAGACATTAATTTCATAATAGAATGACAAGTGGACGTAATTTGTGAATTACGTCATTCATTATTATATTAAATTTTCAGTCATGCTGACTTTAAAATGCTGCCATAGGCTGGGTGCTCTCCTCGTCGTTAATCGGAAAAGTATTGTTCCGATGACGGGATGGGCCTAACCAACACATGCAAAAAAAAATGGTTTGTCACTCTGCAATAATTTTAAAGTTATTTAATGGATCAGTCATTTTAAAATCAGCAGTAACGTTTTTTTAAAAAAAATTTAATAATTATATATTATGCTAGTAGAAGTACCAAGGGCAGGATTATGAGTTTGTAACTGTGGGTTCATGGAAGAAAGATGTCAAACTGCTTTTGTGCCTGCGAATATTTCAAAGATGGTTGAAAGGCTGGTTCTCTAAACAAGAGATGTTTACCTGATGGAATTTGTGGTTATTTAAAATGTGCTGCCATTTGAAGACTGTTAGATAGATAAAAGGGAAGCAGAGTTTGTGTGAAGTGCATAATATCCCCGTCTAAGGGCACATTATCGCAGGCCTGGTCTTAGGCATGTGCAGACTGTGCAGCTGCACAGGACCCCAAGGTCCCCCGGGAGTCCCCGCCACAACATATATTGCAAAAATGCACGCAGAAAGATATTATTATAACAGAATTTGAAAGTGCTAACATTGTTAACTTAGGGCCCCCCAAATGCTAAAGACCGTGCCTGCATTGTAGCATTCATTTGTGTACTTTGGGGATCAAGAGTATCCAAAAAAATGTTTAGATGTGCCCTCAACTCCTGATACATAATTAATTATTTGTGAACAATGCGTGAAATCTGGAAATGTGTATGTGTAGGAAGTGCGTGATACTGATCAGATGCTTTCTTTTTGTCTGGCATATAATCAGGCCCATTCAGTGGTCCAATGGCAAGATTTAGGGTGGCGGAATACTTGAAATTGGACTATCCAACTTGTGTCCAAAGGTAGTTAGAAATATACTAATACACATTTTCCCAAACCCACGGAACAGCCCTGGAACATGCAATAGTGTCACATGTGCTTATAGATGAATTACTTCATTGCAAGTGCTGTAGATATTAGACAGGATACCACCACGTCAGGTTTCAAGGTTTTCTTGGTTGCCTAAATGTTTTTTTTTTTTTGAGGAAAGTCAGTGGATAGTTTGATGGAGGTGGAGGACATAGTCCATAAAGGATAGCATGTAGGGAACGGAATATACACTAGACTGACTAGTGAGTTATTATTTAGAGAAAGAAGAAACTCGTGCAAAAGCTCTTACCAAATATATGGATTAGTAAGGTTCCCAACGCCTTCACTGAAGCAACCCAGGCTATCTTTGTTCGATATCCCAGAAATGCTCCCATTCAGACTCTGAAGCCAAAAAACAGTCCGTGAAAGGAATGAAAGAAAAACACATTCACTTTTTAATACATATACTTATGAAATGTAAAAACAAATATAAAGAAACAAGTGGCAACACTAATGGCAACAACTCATCACTTTGATAATGATGACAAGAGTTTGTTGTTTTAAAAGAAAAGCCACTGAATTCAAGAAATAGGAATAATAATAAGGTGTCATGGTGTGAATTGGTTGTGATCATTTAGGTATGGTAAGGGAAGGATTATGTGTGACACACAATTGTGATTTGGTTAATTTCTTTATGACTTTGAGTTGTCATTCTGGACGAGTATAAAACTGGACGAGAAGAGGGTTTGTTATCTCTGTGTTACATCATATATAAAAATATTTCATCATACAAATAATAGATTAAAGGAATATGTAGAGAGAGAAAGAGAGACAGTGAGAAAAGATAAGCCACAGAAATAAATAACATTTTTGGAATGAGCTGTGAAATAAATTTACATGAACTGGTGACATAGCAAATTCAAAAAAAAAAGATGAAAGTCAGCAATGTTTCACGTTGACTGTCTATAAGGAAGACTGTAAAGCTATATAAAGTGTGTTTTTAGATAAAGTCGTCAGGTTGTCAAATGCTTTTGAAGCATCTCTAGCTACAAATATGTGCAAATTAAGCGTAAGTCAAGGTGTGCTTGGTAGTGTCGAAGATAGATCTGATTCATTAGATGGCTGTCGGATCAAAACCCCAACAAACTCGCAAACGAGTTATTATCGTACTCTCATCCCAGCATTTGGTTTAAATCCATGATGCACAAAATCACTGGCACCAGCGAAGAACTGGTGCAGTACTCTTAACTGATGTCCATACGTACTGATAAAAACAGAGATTTGGATGTCCCACAACTTTTTTCACCTTTAAATCTATTGAGTTTGCATCTCTAGCAAGCCTATATCTACTGGTGCCAGTGAAGCCGTGCACGGTTTAAAAAAACAGACTTTAGGTGCATTTACATTCATTTAGACTGACCAAGGCCATAAATTCACTTCACAGCATGTGGCCTCATTCCTCAGACCGTGCTCGATCGTCAGTTCTGCACGGATATGGAGTCTTAATTATTAGCAGGTGGATCTTGTAGTTGTTGCAATGTATGTAGGTCTTGTGGTCAGAATTGTATCGACATTGAAGGGGGTCAAATGCGTTTGAATTATTATCAAAAAAAGAAGTGATACTTACCTAATCCGGAATCATAAATGGATTCATGTGGTCTCATGACGGGACGAACGGTATGTGGTTTAATAGGTTGTGGAGGTAAAGGAGGAGGCAGTTGAGGTGGATGATGGACTGATGGGTAAGGAGCCATCATCCATGTTTTAGCATAAGGTGACTCCATAACAGGTGGCTGGAGAGGAGGATGTGGTGCAGATTTGTGTTTGGCTGCGAAATTCGGAATATGGGCCTTCATTCCACAGTAGTACGGGTCATCTGCCACAGTTTCAAAAATATATATATATATATACTCTCGCATGAGGACACAGGTAAAAATTCATCACAAATTGCTTTTGTAATTTACCAGGAAAATTATTTGCTGCTTTCTTTCTGGACGAATTTGATAAGTGAGGAATTCGATATTTATTTTCGTCCGTTAGTTCATCGTAATCAGGCTGAAATGCAAAATATTTAAAAACATTTTAATATAATGTTGTAGAATTTGTATTTGTGCCTACACACCATGGATGGTACACTAACAACTAAGGCCATAGTGGTGATGCCAACGGTTCTGGCATTTGATTGAATCCATGGTCCATAATTTCATCTATAATGTATATTAAATCACTCAAACCTTGTCACATACTTTAGGAATCTGATATCTCGGCATTCCAGCATCGCGTGGAGGCAATTTTGGTGGACGATCTTGTTTTCGCTCACGTGACGACGAGCTACTTCCACTTCCTGGCACACTGTATGGATCTTCATCAGCAACTTTAGATTTGGACTTGAGGTCACTAGGGGCTGCTCTTCTTTGAACTATCATGAAACGATATAATTTAATTATTGTACTGTAGTCCTTTTTTATTGTAGAGTTCTTACAACTATAGTTTACCTGGCGGCAGTTTACTCTTCAGCATGTCCATGGCCACTATGTTAATCATCATCACCCAACAAGGACACTCTAAAATGTTGCTTTCATTTTTGACAAATGCAATAGCAGATATACATTGATATTCCAGTTTTCGCCTGTCTGGATAAGCCCTCTTTAGTTCTTTGGACACATTTTGTTGAAATTTCTTCATATCGAATAACTATTTTAATATTTAAAAACCAAGAAATGATGTCAGTAACTACTAAAAGGACATTTTTGCAACTCTGAATACCATTCCTACTTCTTACTTTGATTGGTTTATCACTTTCTAGTCCTCCATTAGACAACTTCAGAGCTTCTGCTGATAAACTGTTGTCATCGGGGCCTGTAACCTCTTTTACAAATACGTTGGCTTTGCTTATTCGTTTAATTAATATATTTCCAGCATCGTCCATTTTTACTTTAACACCCTGGAAGAAAAAATGAATTTCAAACACGGGTTTTCCCCCAAATTTCACCAGGGGCAGATACTGAAGGGGGAGAAATGCAGCAATTGCTTCCCCCCCCCTCAGTGCCTCAATCATCATCATTATCCTGCCGGTGGCAGGGTCAGGTATGTGGGTTCTAGCCCTCCACTCCCGTCTATTTCCCACCATTAAGAGAATATTGTCTCAGGGGCAGTAGGGGCGCACTTTTTTTAAAATGCTCCTCCCCGATCCGTCCCTGGATCCGCCACGTTTCATTCTTGTCATTTTGTAACAAGAGTGAATTACTGATGAGGACTGGGCCCCGCCCAACACTGCCTTGCAGGATACCGCACGGATCCTCTATATACATAAATTTAAGTTTGGCATACCCTCAATAATTAACAATTTATTTTTTATTGTTTTAATTTTCTTTTGAAGATAAATTTTTTGAAGTGAAAACCCACAACAGCACTCAACGCCTGCTTAAGTAAGACAAAATTTATCTACTATTCTCAATCATGAAGCGAACTGGAATTTACCTGACAGGTGAGAAATAATGTCAACCCAATTAGTGTATTGGTTACTTAATTTTTTCTTTTTGCCAACGAGAAATTGAGGATACCGCGTTTCTTGGCCAATAAAGGTAAGGCGTAGTAAACAACATCCTGGCATTGCTTGCTAGTTTAATGACAGGCACGATATAGGACAATGATCCTTTTCGTAAGGAGGTAAGCTAAGGGGGAAAGGAAACGTTGATGCTTCAGTGAGAAACCACCATTTTTCAGAACTCCAAACTTTGATAGAAGTTGCATGTGTCATCAATGTAGAGGAGGAGGATAGAGTGGCTACGAGGGGGGGAGAGAGGGGGTCTCTTCAAAAACAGGTATTGGGTTTGAACGAGCACATAATGATTGACAAGTGTTTCATAGGAAAACAAGAGTAACTTTAAAATGGCATTAAACTTCTTTTGGCAGTCAAATGAGGAGGTGGAACTCAATGATTTCAGTAGTTTTTCATGTCAGCATCAATTTTCATTCTGGTTATGGACTAGCTGCTGACGGGAGTAGGAGAATGGGCCCCTCAGTGCATGCTATTTGCTGACAATATTGGAAAACTTAGTGACTTCACAGGACAAGTAGAGAAGAGCCTAAACGATATTAGAGGGGCGATAGAAAAGGGAGGGCTAAAGATAAACATGACGAACAATTGGGAAAGACAAGAAGGTAATGGTGACGTACTCGCTAGGGGCGAACTGGTGACGAAGGTGCAAGAGGTAAAGTACTTCGGATCAACGTTCCAAAGCAATGGGGAGATAGACTCGGATGGGACCCATAGAATCAATGGGGGATGGTTGAATTGGAGACAGGCAAGTGGAGTCCTGTGTGATAGGAGGGTCCCAATCAAGTTCAAAGGGATGTTTACAGGGCATTGGTTAGGCCCGCTATGCTCTACGGATCAGAGTGTTGGGCAGTGAGGATGAGCCACGTAAATGGAATGAAACAGCCGAGATGCGAATCCTGCGGTACATGAGTTGGGTGTCGAGAGCTGATAGAATTAGGAATGATTATATTAGAGGTATCCTGGGGGTAGAGGACATCGCGGAATGATGAGGGAGAGTAGGTTGAGGTGGTATGGACACATAATAAGAAGAGGGGAGGAGGACCTCGTTAGGTCCATTTCAGGAACGCAAGTGGTTGGAAGCAGCCGAGGTAGGGGGAGACCGAAAGAGACGTGAGAGCAGGTTGTTCGTAAAGACATGGTAGTGTTTGGGTGGACGGGGACCTGGTAGGAGATAGACGAGAAGGAGGGCTAGAACCCGCAGACCTGACCCTGCCACAGGCGGGATACGCGCATGATGATAATTTTTGTCAGCATCAATACTGGATAAGTTTATACGCAGGTTGATTCGGGTGTGTTACTAGTTTAAAGAGAGGTGTGTGCACGTTCATGAATCAATTTTTAATTTTTTTTCATACCTGCTACCTGCCTTGTTACCTGCTTGTCATTTTTTTGCATTATTTACAACAATGTTTTTTTTGCTTGGGATCTACTGGTAATCGTTTTTCTTCGGGAGGCGGGGTTGTTGTTAAAACAGTGCATTGTTTTTTGGCACTTTACCTGATTGTATAAAATGATAAAAGCTCACTCACGTGTCCAACGTGCCTTTTAACTTCTTCAGTTTTTGAGTCCCGCAAAGGGTTGTCGAAGCCAAGTAAACCAATTCTGTCGAAAAAAGAGAAATGTTTTCGTGATGAAATGCGAAAGACACGAAATATAATAATTAAGATGTGATTAATAATTGACCATGAGTTGAAAGACCAGAGGTGTCACGGTAGCAACATGTATTTTAGGACGTTGACATGAGGCCCATTTTATGTACCAATGTGATATAACATACCTGTAACCGTCGAAGCCTTCGTCAGAACCATTAATTGTCAGCACAGGGGCCCTTGCGTAAGCTTTGGCTACTCGACGATTTCTTTCAAAGCAAATAACTTTGGCCCAGATTTCGTCATCAATTTGGGTCCATTTTTCTAAAACTTCTTGCATATGGTCCTGTAAAAATAACGTAAGGTTTGTGATTCCCCTGTGAGATTTGATTTTCCGAGAAAACATGATCAGCAAATTGATAATAACCGCATAAAATTCACCATTCACTACATAGTTACACAATGCTCTCCTGTCCCATAACAACAACTCCTAATCGTTTTCCCGCCTATGGCAGGGTCGGGCAACCATCTTGTCCCTCTGAATGGACACAAGGACGATACATTTGACATTGTTTTTTCCGCAGCCGGTTGCCGACCAAAACTGCAACCTCTATGCTTATTTATCTTCGGTCTACTGTTCGTTGGGTCACACCACCGACGTTAGGGGTGAGCTCCTACACCCAGCTACACCTGAGAATTTTGCCTCATCTACCCGTTCTTTTACGTGCAAATGCCATCGTACACCAAACGGGACCTCGGCTTTACTTCTCATCCGTAGGAAGGCACACTCGAGGCGTCTCTCTTGCCCAAGATGCCGACCCACCTCGATCCAGTATCGAACCTGGAACCACTGATGCAGTAAATCGAGCACGCTACTTCTTGCTGGTTGCTGGTTTAATTTCATGGGTTGGGGAGTAAGCCAAGCTGCCATAACAGGACGAACCCTTAGGAGGCTGCTTGTGGGAGATGAGGAGGTAGGTGTAGAGGACGTAGGAGAGGGGAAATTTGCAGCACTCTTAACCAACCACCCATGTTGGTACTAACGTGGGCTTGTGCTGCTTAACTTCAGTGATCTCACGGGAACTGGTGTGTCCAACGCAACTTGGCTGCACTTGGATGCACAATGCAACTTGGCTTGCGCCACCGAGGTGGGTCTCGTTCTCCTGTCCCATAACGAAAAGGAGAAATAATAAACCACCTGATAAAAATAAAAGGGGGAGAATAGGCTCAACGACATAGGCCCTCGTTACACAGTCTCATCTATCCCTTCATCCAATTTTGTGTGTTCATTGGTGTTTTATATGGCCCTTCAACTACAAGGTCATTAGAGCCCAATGCAGACTGCACAGACACTACGCTAATAAGACGAATTTTGGGTATTAGTGGTACCCAGTTTTCCCAAGCGGCCACTCATGTTAGTACTAGCTGGGTTTGCGTTGCTTAACTGGAGTGATCAGACGAGAACTGGTGTGTCCAACGTAATTTGCAGCTCCCTCCTTTCATTCCAGCGGTTTGGAACTTTTTTTTGTCATTACCCCAAAGTTGATAATTTTGATGCCTTTATTGACTGCAGGACGTGACCTCCTTACCCGGCAATTTCTCAATCCCACCTCCTCCCTGATCTCCTTACCTGGTAATCTCTCAATCCCACTTATTTTCTCTCTTTTCCCCCACACGAGTGTTGCATACATCTTAACAAAATATACTTTCAATTTTTTCCTGTTGTTACCCCCAGCATTTTTACTTTTACCCCTGTTTTTTCGACCATTGCTTTGTTATAGATCCTTGGACATTTATTCTTTGGTCTCCGTTTCCTCCTCTTGACCTCAAAATCCACTCCCTTTCTCCTCAGCACATTCCCCATATACCTATATTGGGGTTGAAGTGACAGATAACCTACGCTCGTGAGTTACCTGTCACTTTTTTCTCGTAACCTGACTCATGCCCTTTGGAAACATGTGCACAACGGCACCTGCACCCTATTCTGACGTTCATTGCTGACCAGCAACATTCCGACCTATTTATATGTAGAACTTCCTCCTAAATTCTGTTGTAACTCTTCCATCGCCTATTAACCTACTCATTTGCCCCTCTTCAGTCCGACCCATCTCACCTTATTCTTTGTCCATGTGTCTTGTGTATTACCCCTTTCCCCCGCCACGGTACTCTGTTATTGCTCTGCTTTTAAATATGCTCAATTCACGATAATCGCATCTAAAAATAGCAATAGTTTTGCTGTCCTTGGTGAAACAATAATGTGATGTGCCTCTCGTATTGATGTTCTTCAGGAAGCGGCACAACTCCTTTCGTAATCACCTGAGAGAGGTTAGCAATTTTAAGTTTATTACCGGCCTGTTCGATAGATTGGTAGGAGATTCTCCTAATTTGCAGTGGTGAGAGAGGCGGAAAAAAACCTACACTGCCCATTTTGTGGTTGCCAAATAATGGAGCGGCTGTATTCCGTTGGACCCACCAGCTCTCGTCTGATCACTGAAGTTAAGCAACGCAACCTCAGCTAGACTGACATGGGTGGCTGCTTGGGAAAACTGGGTACTGCTAATACCCAAAAATCGTCGCATTAGTGTAGTGTCTGTGCAGTCGCTGCATAAGAACTACGCAGTGGACGGGGCTCTAATGACCTTGTAGTTGAAGGACCCTTAAACTCCAACAAAGCAAAATCTAAATGATGATGACGTCTTAAATGCATGCATGATGCACCTCGGGCACATGACTTTTAAGGTCGATGGTGAACTTGAAAGCACTTGAATAAAACGGTCCATACAGTATTTCGTTTCAACGTACGTTTAATCTTGAGGCGTCAGCCTCTCATCGGATTCTGCGTGGGACTCATGGTGTTTCGGACATCATACATCTCTTCTAAATCTCCTAAATCTTCTAAACCTTCAGCCCTCTCATTGTTTCTTAGGTTCCACCCTTAATTTGAACACAGAGCCCACTATTCTACCCCCACATTTCACATACTCTGCACTTTTTATACCTATTTCAGTATTATGCTTGGTTTTTGTTATTTAAAACGACTTTCTTGGAATTCTGTACTCAGTCTCCACCTTTGCAATGTCACGATGTTCATGGATAGTTAAAAATTAATTTATTTTGGTTGCTGATTGCTAGCCCCATCTATAAGCGGCACTTCCCTTTCGGGACAATGGCTACATAACAAGGTAACCGCCTGAAGTTCATTAAAGAGTAACATTTTTCTGCCATTACTCAATTTCACACCCCGTTTTTCTTGGTGACTCGGTGGTTAGTGTAATTCGCTTCGTCAACCTTTGGTTACAGGATTTATCTTGGTTTTGGTTCGTTGGTGTTTTAGGGCCCTATAACTACAAGGTCATTAGAGCCCCGTCCACGGTGTAGTTCAAATGCAGAGACTGCACAGACACTACATTAATGTGCAGGGCGTTACAGCCGGCAGAAGGTTCCTATCATACCCGAAAAAGCCATCTGCCATGGAGCGGCTTATTGCGTTGGACACACCGGTTCTCGTCTGATCACTGATATTAAGTAACGCAACCCCAGCTAGTACTGACGTGGGTGGCCGCTTGGGAAAACTGGGTACCGCTAATACCAAAAATCGTCACATTAAAGAATATGTGTTGATTGACGAAATCACCAGGTGTAGGAAGGTACTCACCCTCGGCTATCGGTGAACGAAGCAGGTGGAACGAAGGTGCACTGGGGCACTGGACTGTAGCCGGCTGAGTAAAAGCCGTCAAACTGTTTCATCAGGTTCCAATGGGACAAGAGCGGCTGTATTGCGTTGGACACACCAGTTCTCGTCTGATCACTAAAGTTAAGCAGCGCAGCCCCAGATAGTACTGGTATGAGTGACCGCTTGGGAACACTGGGTACTGCAAATACCCTAATCATCGTAACAGCATAGTGACTGTGCCGACTGTGCATTAGACCGAGCTCTAATGACCATGCTGGTTGAAGGGCCCTAAAACACCAACGAAACAAAATCCAATGGGACAACCGGATACCCAAATCGCCACAGGTAGGAGAAGGCGTAGCAATGATGAACTAAATTTAATAATCCGTCTTATGATTTAATTTTAAAATTCTGCGTCAAAATAAACACTGAATTTTAAAATCGTGACGTCACAGTGGAAATAGAAAGTTGAATATCTGGATTTTTAGTTAGCCACATATTTTCATGATGTGTCATCTAGATTAGACAGTGGTATTCAGAAGATGCCAATTTGGCGACTACTGTCTGAATTCATAGTATAAACGGATATGTGAATGAGTAACTGGTTATCCTGCACCTAGACGATCCTCGAATTTCATCATCATACCCTTATCCCCCCTGTGGGAGGGGAGGGCCTGTGGGGACTAGCCGTCCACTCCCACCATGTCCTCGTCTACCCCACACACACACACACACACACACTACCATATCCTTACAAACAATCTGCTCCTACGTCTGATTTACACTCCCCCTGCCCCGGGTAGGGAGTGGCTGTATTGTGTTGGACACACCAGTTGCCGTCTGATCACTGAAGTTAAGCACCGGAACTCCAGATGGTACTGGTGTGGGGAACACTGGCTACTGCTAATACTGTAGACTCAGCATTAGAAGTACGCAATGGACGGGGCTGTAATAACCTTTGTAGTTGAAGGGGCCTAAAACACCAAAAAGCAATTCCTAACCCTTTTCCCGCCTATGGTAGAGTCGGGTACTCATATTGTCCCTCTTAATGAACACAAGGGTGATATATTGGACTGTGTTTTACCGCAGCCGGTTGCAGACCCAAGCTGCAACCCCTATGCTTATTTTTCGTCGGTCTACTGTTCGTGGCAACCGGCTGCAGAAAAAACTATGACCAATATATCGCCCTGTGTCCATTCCGAGGGACAAGATGGGTACCCGACCCTGCCATAGGCGGGAAAAGGGTTAGGAGGTGCTTTGCTACTGTTCGTGGTAGAGCGTGCCTCCTTGAGTCGCTACGCCAGGAGGCGAGCGCCTACACCTGGGCATTTCCCTCATCTACCCGTTGCATAGTAGAGAGGGTTCTTTTACGTGCAGATGACATCGTACACCAAATGGGACCTCGGTTTTACTTCTCCTCCGAAAGTAGGCGCACTCTAGGCGTCTCTCTTTCTCGCCCGAAAGAAGCCTACCAACCTCGATCCAGTATCGAACCTTGAACCACTGCCACAGCAACTCGAGCACGAGGCAGTTCTAGGGGCCCTAAAAACCAGCGAAACAAAAATGCCCCAGGTTGACGATTTTCGAATTTATCTTACCAAAATAAAAGCAACTCTTTGAAAGTTGACCCTTGATTTGATGGGCAATGTGTCCTCTAAAAAGGAAATGTCACCGTGTTGATAATAGCATCTCTAAATGCTTATTTGTTGAAACAGTGAAAAGAAATATTTGAAAATAAGTTTGGAGGTTTAGAGGCAGACATGTTACTTTGAAGACGTTTTTTAACCAAAACCTACATACCAATGTTCGCATTAGAAAAATTCAACTTGAAATGAGTTTGAATTTTAATGAGTAACGCGGTTTATAAAACGTTGGCAAGTAACCAGACTTGTTTATCCGGTTTAGCGATTTACGACGACCCCGTTCTCAAAAATTCTTAATATCAACTAGGAACCCCATCTGTTTCAATATTGGCAACATCGAAACCTCTCTTTCTCTCCTGTAGACTAGGAACCAGTTGCTAAGCATCTTAAAATTCCACGGAATAAGCAAATCCTTTTGGGGAACATTAAAGAAAAGCTGATAATCACAACTAACACCTGTATGTGCTGTAGCATTACATATGGTTACGTCTTTGATGACAACAAGGTGACACTTTTAAGCCTCGCTGGAGATAAAGTTGCCCTTCTCCCCCTCAGAACTTTGGTGCTCTGAAGTGAACAAGGACGACAATCAGATCTTGTGGTGTGGTTGAACACATCGGCGCCCAAAGCCACCCTATAATTTTGCACTTCACATGAAAACGATGCAAGAGGCCCGAAAGGTATTAGGGACAACAAATTCACTCACCCTTCTGACACCCCACCTTACCTGAACATTGGCATTGCTTGCGTAATTTGCTCTTAAACTGTCTTAAATGTTTTTTTTTGGGGGGGGGGGGGTGGATTTAATGTACTGATCGTACCCGCCTCGGTGGCACGCTCGGTAACTGCGTTAGTAGTTCTAGGTTCGATACTGGACCAAGGTGGGTTGGCATTTTTCGGGCGAGAGTCCCCTGTTTTTCCCGAAAGGGTTTCCACATGCCATGTCCCTAATCTAAGATTAGCCCCTATTCGTGATGGGACAGCTCTGTCTGGGGGCATCCCAGCCAGGTGTCTGGAACTCGCAGGAATATTGGACGAGTTGTCTGTGGGGACATGCCGGGACAACCGAAAAAAATGATGCTAATATTGTGACTTAACATTTTTAAGAGCCCATTTTCCAGTAGGCCCTTGGCTACTCATACATTTTGGGGTTTTTCATTTCCGCCTTTTAAGGGATAATGTATAAATATAAAGTTTAAAAAATGCGTTCTAAATACCCCATTGATAAATATTGGATGACAAAATCATAATGTGGGTTGATTGTAAGGTGTCTGATATTTTGTGGACAACTCGCCGGTATAGTATGCTGTAAATCGAGAATGCCCCCCACGGTCATTCCTGGAGACGCTCGTGATTTAATTCTATTTCTAAATGTACGGTATTTTCGCAACTATATAATTGAAGTATGTTAGGCTTACCTTTAATTTCTAATTTAGCTAAAAGAATTGTTTCCGGGAAATCTACAAATTTAAATGGTGAATAATCGGTTGCAGGCTACTCAACGAATAGAAATAGCAGACATAAGGTAAATTCTGGTGACAATACATGCTGTTAACCTTGTTTACAACTGGTTGCATTTCATAATACAGTATGCTCACGGCACATTGTACTTTACATAGTAGAAATTATAGTCGCCTGTGTGGCATTAGAAACACGAGGATTACACAAGATAACAACAACCATTATCCTCATACTGTAGTTGCCAGATACAATATTATTTTAAAATATGATGGGATCCTACTGCTATGTTTTAAACAAGGTTCTTCAAAGTTTTCTGTTGATGAACGCATATGAAACAGCAGAGGGGAACCTAACATAAAACTGTCTTCTACAAGTCGCCGATTCCAGGGTCAGTAAATATTAATTGTTGACAGATATAATCTTCTCAGAACACTCACGAAATCAAACCTGAGTCTGTGCATAAGTTTTGCATTGTTAATTACTATAACAAACAGCAATCTTAATAGGTAGCAGTGTTAGTATGCTCAGTGTGAAATCTCTTGTCTATTACTATTACGTCCTGATCAAAATTATACAGTACTCAACGAGTACAAAAGGTGAATCATGAAAGTCAAATCTGGTAATACAGGGACTGTCCTTGCTCCTATCTTCTCTTTCTCGCTGTTAGTTTCTGTGCTGATGTTCTGCAGACTGAGTATCTGGAACTTTTATGTTGCTCCTGTGTGCCCAACCCACCCGGTCATAGACCAGAAACGGGTTAGTAGTTACTATTCTATACCACACGCTGCTATAACATACTGAATAACATGGGTGCTATTGTCTGGCAAGTGGTCTATTAATAGGGTTATGTGTGTGTTTAACTTTCACTTCATTTTGTTCTATGTGGTTTATGATAGTCATATATAAGAATAGCTATCATTGGTCTTTTATCAACAAACCTGTCGCAAGCTTATTCGCATCACTGATCTAGATAAAAAAATCCTTTTCATTGTTGTCCACTATATGTGGAGTATGTAGTTTGAGGTAGATAGCAGGACATTTCAGCATACGTGAGCACGCTCATTTGTGCAGCAGCCGCTAATGAGGTCATTATTCATTATTCGACCCATCGTCTGCCATCGATCTGCTTCCATTTGTCACACTGCTCATTATCAGTGTGCTATTTTCTTACGTTGGCCTCTATTGTTGTTTAGAGTTTATTTAGTTTGGAAGGCGGATTGATTGCTTTCTTTACTAAAAATTTAATTTCAGTAATAGGCCCGATGAAAATAGGTTATAAGCTACGTAGCTTAACTTGCTACTCTATCGGAAGCGCCTCAACGGTTCCAGCACATCAGGTGTTGTAGGCTAGTTGTATTTTACCACTGTTTAACTCTTGTAAGTATTAGTAAGATGAACCCGATAACAATAGTTACAACAGTAAGCATGCTGGAGCAGCCTTCTAAATGGCAGTAGCAGGCAGCCTCCACCCTAGAGTTAGACATATTCTCAACACCATTCATTCACCTGCTGAATTTCAGTGATGCCCTTCTAAACAGCTAATGTCAGGTGCGCCATCATTTCACTAACTGGGGACTTGATGAAGACTTCAAATCACTAGGATAGACATCAGGTGATATTAACAGTTCTATTGTCTCTTTGAGATGTCCGTTGGATAAACAAGACGAAAGGGACAACTAACACATGCGGCAATTTGAGGTTAGTCAAAAATTAGCCATTGTGCCAAGCACCGTGTCTGACGGAGGAGAAAAGTAGGTCAGGGAGCGATTTTCTGATTGAAAGCAATTAGAGCAGGAAATCGCCTCAAGCCACCAACCTCCATTTTTTTTCCAAGTCACATGCGAGTTATAAATACTTGGTTGTTACGACCACTGATCTTGTTTCTTTTAAAGTTTGCATCGCCTTTTTAACTGGCGCACCTGCTAAATAATAATAAATGGTTTCAGCTCCTGCCGTATTCATTTTTAATACCATTAAATAGTCAAAATATTTAAAAAGAAAAATATTCCTCACGTCAGGCCCTCCTCGAATTTCGACTATTGGCCCCTTGCAACTTACATTTCAGCTAAGCAATCTCATTGATTCTAATATCTTGTTCTCGTGTTTAAATAGGAAAAGATTATTGTTAAAGAGGACACATTATCTAACGGGCCGTTGATAATTGCTCACTCTGCAATGGCAACTCGACGACTATCACACGCCTTACAATCCGACGTCATTGTAAAAATTGTTGACTAGCATAATTACTTCCGACATTATTTATTAATAATTACAACAACAAGACAACCAGGTTTGTTATCAGAGTTCACTGAGCTCGAATAAGGCCAAAAACACGACGACCATTGTCTCTTGAGTACATCTATTCAATAGAAAGACTTGATTGTTGCACTGCCGGTGAGTGCTATATGGCGGTGTTGATTTAACTTGTGGATCTGTCTGCATTCACTGGTTAGCCCACTCATAACCCTATCAGCCAACGCCCTAAGTTCTCTCGTTTTACCTTAAAACTTTGTGGGCAACAGACCTGGTTACTGGTTGGATGGCCATGCAGATGCTGGCTGCTCCTTAACTCTCCATGCCAACCGCGGCTGCGCCGCATTCCAAAGTTCCCAAACACGTCGTCCTTGGGTTGCCCATGACGGACGGCCATTATATTTCCATGTGCGCCAGTCGAGTCCGGTATGGCAATGAGCGGAAGTTTTTTCCCATACTTAATGACTCAGGCCCTTTACGACATGATTGATGAACAGTCTCATGTAGCCATTCACTTACCACATCATGAGGGTCAAGTAACTCAAAAGTGCTTACTAGTTCTGTCTGTTGGGGGAGCTGGGGTGGAACAACGCACTTTGACATTACTCTGGCACTATTCCCTCACCGCAAAATAGCAAACATTTATGATAACAACAGGTCAAGAAAATTTAGACTTCTTGGGAATTCTTCAGTTTCCTTTTTTTTTTTTTGACAAGTTTCTTGAAAAGTTATGAAAACCCAGTTCTCGTCAGATCGCTGAAGTTAAACAGCGCAACTCAAGCTAGGACTGACAAGAGTGGTTGGTTTGGCACTTTGGGTGCTGCTAATTTCCCCTCTCCTACATCCCCACTCCTACCTCCCCTCACCCCCAAGGAGCCTCTACAGGGTCCGGCCCGTTATGTCTGTATTAAGTAGTCCATTAGCTTTACTTTCATCAACTATGAACTGTGGCGGGCCATTGTACTGCACTAAAATGACAGACCATCTGAATCACTGCCACCAAGTTTTGACCTCAAGACATGTTTGAATTGCCTTGAATCAGCCCATCCTATGTAAGGACGAGCATGACAACAGTATTGGGTAGGACAGGTTTTATATCAACTCATCAGAACCCCCCCCCCGTTCTCTCCCCTTCTTGACTAAACAAACGTCTAAACACCCGTCCCACCCTTTTCTCAGAATTCCAATGCTAAATACTTGTCAGTCATTTTTCACCTTAATTCAAGATTGGTGCAACTTTCAGTAATTGGTCTATCAATTTTATGCGAAAAATCCGCTAAAAATACAAGAGATAACAATCTATATCCTGGCCCTTGATTTTAGAAGACTACTTCCTCGTAACCTCTTCCATCTTCTCAATAACTTTCCAAACCCTTTAAGCAAAGCTTGGGAACACTGGGTCCTGCCAGTACCCCAAAATCGTTGTAACAGCGTGGTGTCTGTGCAGACTCCGCATTGGAACTATGCAGTGGACAAGGGCTTTGAGGTTGAAAGGACCGATCATGTTGGATTTGATGCATCTATTATAGTTTAAAGCTTAGGTGCTAAAGGGGTATTAGGCTACTTCCTGAGTTTAAATAACGTTGGCTAACCTTTGACTAGTCTTTGCTTGTGATATATGCAAAGACTGAATTCTGCCCGTTGGGTTTTTACCGAATGTGAGAGCCTAGTATTTAAGGTTCGATTCCCGTGCCGCCTATTTTGGGCGTCAGCTGAATTTCGCGTCAATGGTTGCGAACACAATAAGCAGGGGGAAAATGGCGCTATGCGAACCACCTTTCGAAGAGTTCAATTCAGCAGTCATTTTTATCGTGGGTAGGTACATTTTTTTTGGCATGTAGTTACCAACTCGCCTGACCTATATTAACTCCTATTGTTATTATAATTATAATTGTTGATTTTGGTAACAGTACTGAATTGCATTCCTCTATCAGGTGAATGTGACGGGAGGTCTATCGCCCTGGTCAAAGGCTTTCCAACTTTCAGTTCAATTTGCTGTCCATTGGATGTGACAGGAACATCAACAACTTGATAAGGTGCTTGGTTCGTGGTGTTTTATGAAGACATTCAGGAATGCTTTAGTTAGTTGCAAATCAGGTTATGACAAAACAACAACTAATATGGGGGACAATTATATCTAGGAGGAGAAAGAGGAGGCGGAGATGTGAGTTGGAAGTCAAATGGCACAAACCTTTGTAAGAAATCATTCGCCTCAAGATGCCAATTATAAATTGCCAGTTTCTTACCTTGTAAAGTTTATCCTTTTGGTACCACACGTCCTCTTCTTCCTCACTGGGATAATCCATATTCAGATCATCTCTACTTCTTGAGAGTATTTTACGCCTGGAGACCATTTCGTTCGACGCAATGTCTTTTTCACTAAAATAAATAAGGAAATTTAAGCAAATTCCTCAGGGGGGGGTTACTACCCAGCCCTTTAAATATAAACATTCATTTTAAGATTTATCTCAAACTGGCAGCTAAAATAGGCAGCGCTTGTGTCAAAATTCTGGGGCTTGAGTTGGACTTTTAGGGGCGGGGGAGGAGAACATGAAGAAGGACCATTGTAACAAGGGGTGTGTGTGTGTGTG